>CM075813.1:44488031-45088031 GCA_037975025.1 Excoecaria agallocha
AATTTTAAAAATAAAAAAAATAAAAAATTTCAATTTTACCGAATACAACCTAAATTAACATCTTCCAAATTCTTCATAAAGAATTTGAGTAATTTGTAATTGGCACATCCAATTATTACCTATATGCTTAGGCTTATAAGCAACAGATATTCAAGCTCTTGCATTATTACCAAAATTGCAACCACAGAAATATAGATGAATAATGACAACAATCGCATATGAGTGGATAACAAAAACTTAGCAACTAACAAATTTTGTTTTAAAATTAGATCACCTTCTAGGAGCAGCAATATATACTTGAAACACATATGACATCCTCCTATATATATATATATATAAGACACCTAAGCACAGAAGCTCTAATAAATCACAGAATTTTACAATTATAAAGAACGGAGATACTCATTCTTCAGTTTAAGTTCTCAAGCAAAAACTAATGCCAATTAGTTAAAAATAGCACAACTTCTATCCTAATTTTTACTATAAATTTAGCACAAAACCCAGAAAGCAATAACAGCTCTAATAAATCAAAGAAAGAAATTTTACAGTAAGAAATTACACAGGAAAAGGAAAGGAAGAGGGAAAAGAAAAACTCACAGTTCTCCTTCTCTGCTCAGCAGCAACAGAGCAAGGCCAAAAGCAATTAAATCAAGCACAAAAACCACTACCAGTAACAGACTTAGGCCATTTTTCAAAACCCAGATCACAAAATCTCTCCTTTTCGACTCTCTCTCTCTCAACACACAAAAAGACAACAAAGCATTAGAGAAAAGCACAATAAACTAGTAATCAATGAAGATTAATCTTAGATTACATTCGCAAAATTTCTTTAAATCCAAACAAGATAAGGAGAAAAAAAAAAAAAAAGAGAACCACCACATATATACAAGGACAATCAAACATTAATTAAATAGTTGCTAAAATATCCAAGATAACTATCGGTTTGCATATAATATGATTAATTCGACAACTTAGGGCAGAAACTAATTGAACTCATAAATCATTCTTAATTAGTATTTTCTGATTTCTTTCTTTGTCCAACTACAATTACGTACCATTATGCAAATAATTTATTATTTCTCCCCCTTTGCGTCTAAGTCCAAGGATTCTTTCCAATAATTTGACCATTTTTCGACTACGTTTTGCTCGCTTAAAAACCCGATAATTTGTGGCAGTCTTATATTTTTTGATCAAAGTTCTTGCTTCTATATCAACATTCAAAACCATATCATTCCAATTCTTGAATATTGGAAGATTCATCAATCGCTTTTGCTCGAAGTATCGTTGCATATATATCACCCCTTTCTTGGAGGAGAAAATCGAGATTTGAGCATAGGTCTTCATAGTTCTTCTCCAAGTCCTCTGAATATTGACCTTTCTTGTGGAACCATTTATATAAACCTATTGAACCCTTGAAAAGCGACTGTACAGCTAAAGAAATAGGTGATCCTATGGCAATGGCGGCAGTATACATGCCCAGAATTTTATAACACCCTACAAAACTGAATCAATCATAAATCAAATTATATTTAAATTACATAAATTGATTTGCAAATTAAAGTTCTTTGTGAAAAATTAGATAAGTTGAACTATACATACCTTGTACAGAAAAACCCACACTTGTAAATTAGTCATCTATTGATATTGCAGTACCATATATATATACTCAGGCATTGCCATAGCTGCTAACTTCTAATATCGGGACAGCTGTGGCCCACATCTGAAAAAATAATAATAATAATAAAATAATAAAAAATATGTGGACAGTGTGGGGCAGTAATCCCTTAAAAATCTTGAAAAAAAAGAAATAAATCAATTCCCCGACACAGCCCCCTCCCCCTCTTTACTCTTTCCCATTTCCTTCGTTTATCTTCTCACCCCTTAATCAATTTCTGTCCAAATTCTTTTAATTCTCTTCCATCTTTTACATTTCAAGCTAAGATTTAGCTCCATTTATTATGAAAATCATCTCTTTTGGCTAATAGGCGAACCAAAATTTACTCATTTTTAGGATCCTTTATAATTTTAGAATTATATTTCATACATACCATTTAGTTACTAGTATATTGATTTTAGATTATATATTTTTAGTGATTTTTCTATAATGATTTATTAGGAGTAGGAGTTGAAACTGTTAGATATATGTCCTAGGGCCCATATAAATTAGAGACTTTTATGTATATGGATTTATTTATTATTATTAATGAGAAAACATTATTCATTTATTTCATTTTGTTTGATTAATATCTTAATTTAATAAATAAAGTTTTTGGTATTATAAACACACTACAAAGGCAATTAATTATGAAAGAATTCATAAAGTGAGATTGTTTTGTATACAAATGTGTTAATATCTAAATATCTCTAATAGTAATGTTAACAAGATGGAATATTATTAATACAAATAGACTAACATATGAATGTTTGTTAGAATAGCAAATACATTGAAGACATGACAAAAGAATCCTCGTATGGATATTAAATTTATGTCAATGTAAATTTTTTTTATGGCATTGGTGCAAATATTTTAAAATTTGATGTTACTAAAATTATCTTAAATAATATATTAACTTCCCACTTATGTAGGCCAATCATCATTCTATTTTTTTAACTAATTTATTTTAAGTGATCATTTTTTATTAGTTTAGTCATAAATTTTATCTAGATCTAATTTAAGCAATGACAAAAAAAAAATTAAAGAAAGCAGGTGAAAAATGGGTGAATATTAATGGGTGTTGGGCCACATTATTTGTTGACCGACAAAAAAGTAAGTCAACTGCTGACCATTACAATTTAGTGGACACTGGACAGAGCTTTCCCAGAGGGAGAGTGTTGGAAAATGAAAGTGAAAAAAAAAAAAAAAGGAACGTAAGTACGGGGCAACAGATCATCAGACCAAATTGGACCGGGTCATCAGCTCTAACAATATAGAAATGTAAAAATTTTTAGAAGTGTACTTAAAAATTTAAAATACTGGAATAGCAAAAAATTTATTTTATAGTCAAAATTTAACTAAAAGTGTAAGATATGTGTCCGTTAGATTTCTTCGGGCCGGGTGATATTTAAATTTGTAATTAGTCATTATACATGGGAATAAACAATTTTGGAATACCAAATTACATTGATTTAGTGGACAGAGCTTTCACAGGGATAGTGTTGGAAATTCATTAATGTAAGAGAATATACAGAAGAGGCAAAGGATGCCCAATAGACCAAAACATCCAGGCGACTATAGCCCAAGATAAACAGCCTAAGAAAAACAAAACAAAGCCTATATTCTGTTGCAGAATTAATAGAGCTAGACAAAAAGAGCCATAAAGCTAAGCACCCAGCCTATGTACCTGTAAACCAGCTTCAAACAGAAGGTGGTGTTGTATGTTATAGTTTAGGGTTAATTACATAAAAAGGTCCTACCCTAACTATAGGGTGTTTTTCAATGTTTATACTAAACTTCAAAACCTTGCAAGGTCAACATCAAACTTACAATTATCTTTCAATTATGGAATGTCGTTAATTTATCCGTTAATTTAAACGGATTAAGCTGACTGGGATGCCTAGGTGGATTTAACGACAAAAATTTTCGTCGCTAAAAATATTTAGATGCCAATTAAGCTACCACATCACCTTCCTCTTTCCCAGCAAAATTAGCAACGGTAATTTTCATCGCTATTCCGTCGTTACAAATATTAAATTTTATTATTATTTTTTTTGTATTTGAATTAATTAAAATTTATAATTAATTTAAAATTATAATTTATAAATAAATTAATTTATTTAATATTATCTTTATTTATATTTCCTTAAAAATTAATTATAAATTTTAATTAATGTAGTTCAAAAATTAATGTAGAAAATTAATTGTAAATTTCAATATAAAAAAATAAAATATTTAATATTATCTTTATTTATTTTTTAAAAAATTATAAATTTTAATTGATTGAATTATGAAATAATAATAATAATAATAATAATAATAATAATTATTATTATTATTATTATTATTATTATTATTATTATTATTATTCAAAAAAATTATCACAAAAATAAGTTTTCATCCACACTATCATTACATTTTCAGTTCAAACACCAAATTAGCGTCCAACACATATAAACTTGTTGTATAGTCATTTAAACTTATGCAATTTTTACCATGGGTGTAACTCGTTATCATTTATACCCTAAATTAATGATAATATTGTCAATTAATTAAAGGAAAATGACTTAATTTACAATTATTTTAATTCATAAATCCAATTTTAAAAAAATTAAAAATTTTGCCAAAAAAAAATTATAGTGGTTTGCGATATCAATAGTCAACCATATTTACTCCATATGTCAAGTATTACTAAAAAAACAAACTTTAGGGGAAAATTATACTGGCGGATTAAATCCATTGCTAATAATTGATAATTAGTGGCAAATTAAAAATTTCAATGCCAAATAAAAAATAAATATTTTTAGCGACGGAACTGACGTCGCTAATTGGCTGGGAAAGAGGAAGGCGATGTGAAAGCTTAATTGGCACCCAAATATTTTTTCGCGATGGAAATTTCCATCACTAAGTCCACCCAGGCATCCCCGTCATCTTAATCCGTTTAAACTAACGGATAAATTAATGGAGTTTCATGATTGAAAGGGAATTGCAAGTTTGGTACTAATATTGCAAGGTTTTAAAGTTGGGTACAAATATTAAAAAACACCCTATAGTTGGTACGCAATAAACCCTATAGTTTAAATAGATTTTTGATAGGAGGAAAAATAAAAAATAAAAAAAATTGATAGAAAATTAAAGATTAGGGTTATATTAAAAAATAAATTGAATTATCAAAATTAAACAAAGGTGGTAAGAGAAAAAAAAATTATATAGAAATCATGCAAAACCACCAATTTTGTGGTTTTAAAATTCGGACAAAATAAATTCATGAATTATCAGCGGAAACACATAGCCATAAGAAGCTCATCTTCCAAACAAGCCATTAAACTATATCGTCCTTTTCTTCTTTTTTTTTAAGATAAGCTAAACTATATCATCCTTTTGAAAACTATGATCCAAACAAGGGTTGAATGGTGAATTTATTTCTTTTGACAAGAAAAAGTTCATTCTATTTGCTCAATTTTATCCTTAAAATGTTTTTACCTATACAACTTTTTTCACTTAACAACCAATTTGACACTAATTATATTTTTTATATGTGATCCAATAATGAGTTTTTGATATTGAAATGAATCGATAATCTTGCTCAAAAGACAAAAAAAAAATGGTTAGTTTTCTTAGTACAAATTGCCATGGCAACTGTTATGCCATGAATATAGTTAAAATCGGATGCAAATCAAATGGAATATCAATAAAGTGATTATTTGATTATTTAGACTCAAAATGATGTATTTGAAAAAATTGATAACGAAATAATTATTCAATATTTTCAAAATATGAAAATTCTCATGACAATTGTGACCTATTATGAATATTTTCATATCTATTATTATAACATTATAAAGTTATTTTATATTATTTATACTAGTCACGAAAAATTTTGATCCCAGTGAACTTAATTTCTGGCTACGCCATTGTGTGAACTGGTAATGGCAAGAGTAGAATCTTAGCTAGTGCTAAGCATATCAATGCTTCAGTGTGACAAGGATGACTTGCACAGCAGAAATATAAAAGTCCGAAATAAGAAATAAATTTTCAGATAAAATAAATAAATAAAGAATTAAAGAAAATTAATGTATTTTAAAAATCAACAGAATTATTCCAAAAGGAAATCTCACTGTATTCAAGCAAGTTTACAAGCTATAAAAGCACAAAATGAGCATGTTATTGCCATAGCTCTAGCATACCAACCTAATTAGAAGCCTTTCTGAACTTCCCGTACTCTAATCTAAACAAACCAACAAGAAGTTAAAACTTTAACTTGGAATTGAAGGAAATCCACCGCAAAGGATCTTTAAAGAATGAAGAATAAAAAGATATACTCGATTACAAAAAAAAAACACAAAAAATGTAAACCAAACAAACCAGTTTTAGATTAAGTTTACTTTACTCTTAAAATTCTTAATTGAATTTATTTACTAACTAATGATCCTAGCTCCACAAAACCTTACAATAAGTATATTTTTTCAAGTAACTAAACTCCATCAACCTCAGCCCAATTTGAAATGTTTATGAAAAAGTAATAGAATAATAAGTACTAATCATTTTGTGTCCTCACAAAATTATCATTTCTTACTCTATTAAATCCCCAGTCATATTTAATGTGCATTAAAATAATTGTTTAGATATAACAAAATAACACTCGATAACAAAGTTCATCAGAAACTAAGAACGTTTTTTTTTTTCAATGAAAGAAAGAAATATAGGATAGACACAGGTAGCAGCCTCCTTCACCAACTTCGCCGGCTCCGTTGCAATGTCCACCACCACCGCCACCACCTCCATCGCTGCTGCCGCCACCACTGCCATCAACCCAACCCACGCCGCCGTCCCCCACGCCACCACTATTGCCGCCCCCCACGCCACCATTGTTGCCGCCAGCCACACCACTGCTGCTGCTGCCCCCCACGCCACTGCTGCTGCTGTCACCACTACTGCCATCAATCCCACCCATGCTGCTGCCTCCCACGCCACCACCGCCGTCACCGCCACCCCCACCGCTGCCACTGTCGCCACCACCGTTGCCATCACCGCCTCCTCTATGCTCTCCACCACTTTAACTAGCACCACCACCACTTCCACATGGCACGTCTTCGTCACCGCCGCCAATGTCATTGTCGCTGCCACTATCACCACAAACATCGCCGCCGCCGTTGCCGCTGCCGTCGCCCCCAATCCCGCTGCCGTCGCCGTCGCCGTCCCCACTGCTGCTGCCCCCACTACTGCCACTACAATTGTCGCCGCTGCCGCCACCTTCGCTACCGCCACCTTCACAGCAGTCACGTTTGCAGCTGCCTCCTTTTCATCTGCCACCTTCGCAGCAGCCGCCACCGCTGCCGTCGCCATCATCTAATGATATAAACCCTTGTCAATCCAATAGTATTAATTGGTGTGTGTATATATATATAAACATTATAAAATACATGCATAATTAAAAAAAATATGATATAATTTTTAAATATGAAAAACAAATTTTTAAAAATAGATAATAAAAACTAAAAATAATTTTTGAATTTTAAAAATAAAAAATTTACAATTTTTACCGAACAGACTTAAATTAATAGATTTCAGATTCTCCATGAAGAATTTGATTAATTTGTAATTGCCACATCCAATTATTGCCAATATGTTTAGGCTTATAAGCAACAAATATTCAAGCTCTGACATTATTATATTTATATGTGTGGGTGAGAGCAAATACAATAAATTTTTATTATTCCAATTTAATTCAGCACCTTAGTAGTAGTATTAATAATATAGGATATTATTAATATGGATAGGCTAATATATATTAAGGTCCTTGAAAGATTCAAGCTGTACGTAGTTCTCATATAAAGCTGTGATAGTTGAAATGTCAAAAGCTAACACGTAGATACTTGTTAGAAAGATAAGTGCATTAAAGATTTGCTACGGAAATTCTCATATGAATATTAAATCTATGTTAATGTGAAATTTATTTATGACAGTGATACAAATATTTTCAGACTTGAAATCACTGAAATTATCTTACATAGTATATTAACTTGCCACCTATGTAAGCTAATCATCATTCTATTTTTTTTCAACTAGTTTATTTTAAATGATATTTTTTATTAGTTTAGTTCATACATTTTACCTAGATCTGATTTAAGTAATGGAAAAAATAAATTAGAAAAAGTTTGTGAAAATTTCCGAAACTGAAATGACACATGAATGGGTGTTGGGCCACATTATCTATTGACTGACCAACAAGTAAGTCTTCTTCTGACCATTACAATTTAGTGAACAGAGCTTTCACAGGAAAATTACTTAAAAGGAGAGTATTGGAAAATGAAAGTGAAAAAAAGAAGAAAGGAAAACAAAGGAAATTGGGAAATTATAAGAAGAAGAACCAAAACGTAAGGATGGGGCATCAGACTAAATTGGCATATCATATTTTGGAAGCCCATCACTCTCCCATACAAAAATTGGACCGGGTCATCAGCTTCATCAATATAGAAATGTATGAATTTTCAGAAATGCCCTTAAAATATTGGAATAGCTAAAAATTGATTTAATAGTAAACACTTAATTAAAAGTGTATCTGGTTGGTTGGTTTTTTGGCATATGGGGTTATGTTGTTTCGTGGTTAGCCTCTTTTGGCCCCTGTTTGTTTTGGCTAATTCTCATCTTATAAAACCTTTCAGCTTAAAAAAAAAAACCCTTAATTAAAAGTGTAAGATATGTCTCCCATCGATTTCTTTCAGTGATATTTAAATTTGTAATTAGTCACTATACATAGGAATAAAAAAAATTTAGAATATCAAATTACAAAATTTATAAAATTTTAACAGACTTTTTATAAAATTACTTTTTAAAAGACTAATACTATTTTTTTCAAGTCTACTTGTTATTAGATGAATTTAAAATAATTAATAAGATAAAATAAGATAAACACAAATAAATTCAACTTAGGCAAAAACTATCAAAAAAAAATCAAAGGCTTTGTTTTTTTTCTTTTTTGTTTATATTCAAAAAAAAACTATTCAAAAAAACACTTAAATTTAAATAATTGACTTTATAGTAATAATGAGTATATAATTTTGAAAAATATAAAACAAAATAAAATTAAATATAAATTTTTAGCTTGAATAAAATAAAGGATATAGGATGAATAAAGTAAATGTAAAGTTGTATAGTTTTAGTAGTTGCCAAGTTATAATTGATAAGTTGAATTTGTTAAAATAGAAGAAAATTCGAGCATTAAATTTTCAATCAAATCGCCAACACAAAGCAACATTCCTAACAATGGAATTAATATATTGGTATATATGTGCATTGTAGCCATGACTAACTAAAGACAATAATTTTATAAGGAGGGGTAGATTGATGGTGAATGGAAGTGGATTCTGCATTGTAGCATTTAAGTAATTTCAGTGATTATGAATTTATGATTATAATTATCGAAAGACCTTGTCTATGCAATCTTCATCTCTGAAAAGTTTGGCAATCTATAATTTTCCTCAAAATTGTTATGACAACAGTCATTAATATATATATTGTTGCTATTGATGCCTCAAATTTTGAATTTAAAATAGTTTTATTTTGGCATTGAGATTGATGTCGATGGTCTTTGTAGCTGTATTTGTATTTTTTTTGTGGAAAAAATTATAACCTTTATTTAAAAGAAAGACTTGTTAACAGCTCCAAATCCAATGGTCCCATATAATTGGGAATCTTTCAAAAAAAAACAAGTCCAAATACAGATACAAAGACCACCCACATCACTCCATCCAAAGTCTTTCACTATCCATTACTTTTTTTTTTCTTCTTTTACAATGGAAGTTATAATCCAAAGAGAAAAGGAGATCGAGAGACCTGATGAAAAAGGATAGAGAGAGACAGTAAAAAATTTGGAGTTGCTTTTTTTTTACTTTTCATTTTTTTTAACATTTTATCTTTTTCTATCATGTAGACCCTAATAAGTGGCTTACAGGGCAAAATATATCAATTATACATAATTCATATTTAATGTCAAAGTACACATTCTTCTCTTAACATTCATAAAAGTTATGATATATTTCTTATATTTTTAACCAATAACCATTATAAATCACAATTATCCACTTGTCATCAAATAATTATCAAATGTGGACAAGTTTACTCACCAGTCACCTAAAAGCAGTCGGCCATCACGCACGCATACTCAAGTTTGCATTTCTTTGCCTTAGCTTCTTCTAATCATGTTTCGATTTATTTTATTTTATTTTATTTGTGGGCATGATAATTAATATTTAATCAAATTTTCCTAGGTCTACCTTAGGTATCCCAGTCGGCCATTAGTATTCCATCACACATTAAATCTTTTCCTCATTTCAATCTATCATAAACATGCTTAACTCAATATATCATGCATTATTATTCTAATCTCATCAAGTTATCTAGTTACATATACACTTAGTATACCAATTGGCCAAGGTAAGTTCTTATTCACAATAATTTTTTTTATTCCTACTTTCCTTTTTATACTCATTTTTATAGTAAAGTAGACATGTTGATACCAATTATGAAATTTAACTCTAAGAGCACAATTATTTTTTTTAATGTTTCCTTATAGGATTGTTCCATGTACATATTAATAAACTTTTCTCAATTTAATCCCACAATTCCACATATTTACCATCCAATTTCACTACTTAATCATCAATTTAAAATTCTCACATGCAATCATACATTCTCTATATGTTACATAACCTAATTGTAAGAAATAAATTAGTAAAAATTCAACTAACCTCAATTTCTTGTTCTTCCAACTTCAGTCCACTCTTTCCTTACCTTTTCCTTTTTTCTTCCCTTCTTCTTCCTTTTCTTGTCCTAACCGAAATTAATGGATGAAAAATTCCATTAGTTCCTTTCTTAATTTCACCCAATTTCACATTAATTCATCTAACCCTACCTAATTCCCACCAAATTATAACATAAATCAAACCAAATTATAACATAAATCAAAATTTAACTTACTTGACATATATATTTTTTCCTTAACAATTCTTCTCAATTTAAACTTTAATCTTCACAAGACCCTTGAATACTATGAAGAGGAGGTTGTATAACTAATTAATGGTGGGAATTAGAGTAAAAATTGGAGGAATTTTGGCATAATTTGAAGGAAATGAACGAGAATTTAAAAGAGGGAATTTGGCCATCACTAGAGAGGAGTGCTGCGTGAGAACAGATTTTTGGGGTTATTTATACCCCTAAAATGTATGGCTAGGCTTAAGTCTTACTACTACTCAATCTAATGGCTAATATTAGGCCAAATGTCACTCTTCCATTGGTTCCAATAATTTTTTGTTAGATTCCCATCAAAATTAGTCCAAAAATATGAAAAAATATTACTTGAGGTATATTTAAAATCTTATATCAAAATGAGTTCGTTTCTGTATATTTTGGAGCCTTGAAGTAAAATTACTAATCTGAAAGTTAAATTTTCAAAGTTATCCAAAATTTCATTTTTTGCTTTAAAAATTCTTTGAGACTTTTTCTAGTGGCACCGTACAATTAGAATAATTTTTTGAGGTCCAAAACTATTTTTTTTTAAACTGGTCAAACTTGATCAACCTTTTTACGGTCCCATTATTTATTTTTATTTTTTATTTTTGGAGGCCCATTTGACTTCAATTTTACTTCAAACTTGATTCATTGAGATCTGCAATAAAATTATTCTGCTTATCAAGGAAAAAAAAAACCTACTTTAGAATACTATTTTTAGTATTGATGGACTATGATTCTTATGATAATTTTAGTAAACATGCCCGGAATTTTATAATACCCTACAAAACTGAATCAATCATAAATCAAATTATATTTAAATTACATAAGTTGATTTGCAAATTAAATTACTTTGTGAAAAATTACATAAGTTGAACTATACATACCTTGTACAGAAAAACCCACACTTGGAAGTTAGTAATCAATTGATATTGCAGTACTATATATATATATATATATGTTACACCCTCATATACCCTAAAAGGTAGATAGGAGTGATATCAAAATCTTATAATTAATCATATACCATCTATAGATCAAATGTCATCAAAACTCGACTTCGAAGTGAAGATTCACATACTACTCTACTCTATACTCTCCTTATGCAAGCTAAAACAAACAAACTTATTTAAACTAAACTTAGAATTACACAAGAAGTATAAGTTATGCAGCTATTATAATATATATAAAACATATATATTTGACTACAATCTTAAAGCTTAATAAATATTTATGTCTTGTATCCCACAAAATAACAAGTTACATCTATTGCCTACATTTTATGATTTATATTCATCAACTGTTTCTGACTTTCACTTCAAGTTAACCTGCCAAGTTTATACTTAGTGGGGCACTACTTATTATAGATTAATAAACTAATAACTGTTTAAGTAGAAGTAAATTAAAAATATAGTTTAATTAAAAAAAAGTATAAGATATAATTTAGTTCAAACTTGAGACATAATATCCCAAGTTTCCTACGTATCACTAAAATAAAAATTAAAACCACTTAGTTCTGCCTATTAATTATTTTTATCATGTCAACTTTAAGTAATAACTTTAATAACATATCATAAGTTTACTAACCTCTTGTCAGAATTCTACTTTTGGTTTATCGTACTTATTTACTTTTAAACTTCGTATCCAAGTGCCTATCTTAATCAGTTTAACCATGCCTTAACCATTCTTAATGCATTGTGTAACATTTGTCCGTTTTTGTTTATTATATTCCCATACATTCTTAGTTCTGTTCATTAAGACTTAATACCTTTGCTTACTTTACTACGCATGATTCAAGCTCATGTAATACAAATTATTACGAGTAGGCCAATCACTAACCGTATCCATATTTGTCACAAGCTTATCACAATGCACATTCATAGTCATATTGCCCTTTTTCCATAACTTATGTCACAAGCTAGCACTTAATTTAGGAACATACTTTTAAAACACATATGCATTTCTTATTCATGTCCCGCCTCCTCAAGCCAACATAAGCATACACACACTTCACTAAGCTCCAACATTACAAGTCATGCCATAGTTCATACTCAAGTACCTTTGATACAACATATTTCCAGCATTCATACAGCATTTATATCCCATATAGTCATATAGCTCATGCATGATTCATGCACACACTCAAAAGTGAGAAGTTCCCAAACTAACAGATTTTGTTATCAATTTTCATTCCTATTTTAGACCCTGAAGATTTAAGATCTAGATCAGGGAGACTTCATGAAATTGTTACTCTATGTTTTGGCATTCTAACAAATCAAGAATCAAGTGGTTTGGACCTATGAAATGAGAGATATGGCCAAAATACTATATACCGTTCCTAGGCACTTCTTTACTTGTTCAAAGATAGAATTATTCTGGGTATATTAAAGACAGAATTGGGTCATAAGCGCTCATGAAAGTTTCTACATGATAAGTTTAGTTTCTATAAAAATTTGATTCATATCAATTGGATTTCTTCAGTAAAAGTTATATCCAAATTAATACAGACTACTCTAGTGCAGGGGACAATTGGTTCACTAAATTCAAGCCTTATTTTCAGTATCTTAAAGTTAGAACTGGGTTCTAATATCTCATAAAAATTGTAAATCTATGTCTTGACTTTAATTTACAATTTGAATCGCTCATTTCAAGGTTTGTAGATAAAATTACTGCCAAATTGGTAATGACTATCCAGAAAATTTCTTCTTTTGGTCTCCATGGCAAAATTCTTCAACAATACAACTATAACTTTTACTACATAAAACCAAGCATGCATATGACTTCAATTCAACTCACAAACAATAATTCACATCATTAGCAACTCATATATCAATTCAATTCATGCCAAATTCCATACACATACATGTAAATTGAGAGTTTCTCATACCTTGCCAAGATTACCTAACTAGCTTCCTTTAATTTTTTCCTTTGCTCTTCTGTACCCTTCTTCTCTATTTGCCTCTCTTAGGAGTTAAAAACAAATACAGCCACAAATACCATCCACATCACTCCCTAAAAAGTCTTCCACTACTCGGCATTTAAAGCTCCATTCTTTTTTTTTTTTAATTAAGGTTGTAACATTTTCCACAAAAAAAATTGAAATACAGCTACAAAAACCATCCACATCATTCCCTCAATAGTCTTCCACCACTCGGCATTTAAAGCTCCATTCTTTTTTTTTTTAATTTAGGTTGTAACATTTTCCACAAAAAATCCAAATACTTCCTCAAAAGTCTTCCACTCCTCGGCATTTAAAGCTCAATTCTTTTGTTTTTTTTAATTAAGGTTGTAACATTTTCCACAAAAAAAAAAAAATCCAAATGCAGCTACAAAAACCACCCACATCACTCCCTCAAAAGTCTTCTACTCCTCGGCATTTTAAGCTCCATTCTTTTTATTTTTTCCTCTCATTTTCCACAATGAAAGTCATAATTCGAGGATTTTTATACTTTTAATAGAGTAATGGTCACCAATTCTTTTAGTAGCTTGCGTTGGAGTGTAAAATCTCAAATGCAGATTTAACTTGAGAAATTACTATAATAAGTTAATCACAAAATAATTTAAGGCAATTTAGTTTAATATTGAGTCATATTTTTATCGAATTTAATGCAGAATGTTTTGGTTCTGCTGATGAAAATTTTTTAATTTAATTACAAACCCACATCACCATCACCATCGTATTCCACCACGATGTAACTATTCTGTATGGATTCAAGAAATTAAATTTCTATTTGTTATAAAATATGAAAACTATATGAAATATTATAAGAATAAATTATAAGAATAAAAATAATAGAATAAGTTTAGACATGAATGGAGAGAAAATAAGTATTCTCTTATTATCTTTTTTTGTATGTATTTCATGGAAGAAGCCTCTATTATATTATATGAATAATATAATAGAGGCTTCTTCCATGAAATACATACAAGAAATAAATAATAAGAGAATACTGATCCGGTTCAATTAAATCGATCCGATTTAAAAATACCGATGTTACCAAAAAATTCACTTTTTGCAACTAAAATAATCTACACATCATTTTAGGTATATATATAATTTTCGATAATTTTTAGACTTCATTTACTATTTTTAACGGCTCGATCAAAATATGGTCAAACTAATTAACCTAAAATCGAACCACTCCATTTTTCGTATTTTTTATTTTTGAAAGCCTATTTGAATTCAAAATCACTTCAAATTTCAACCCCGAATTACCCGTGACCAATATTTTCCGATAGTCTAATAAAATATTTTTCACCTTCGGATGTAGTTTTTAGCCGAAAGCACTATTAACTATCAAAAAATACTGTTTACGGCTAATCTGGTGTTGAACCCATTACAGTATTGGACTCAATGCTTATTAAGTCACAAGTCCTTTACTTGCAGTTCAATAGGTCATTGAGTAAGTATTATTTTTCTTTGATCAAGTCTTGATTCTACTTGTGAACCAGCAATTTGCAAAAGCAAAAGGGTTTAAGCCTATCACTCAGGGCATCAGGTTCATATATATATCATATTAGAAAATCTAAAATCATTCTTATATTATATATATAGGTTAGAAGCCTAACAATTAATTTATAAAGAGATTTTTAATCTCATATATAGGTGGGAAGGAGGCAATATTATTTTGAAAGATTCCATTTTGAACTTGTGAATGAGCATCCATCATCTCAACTCATTTATTGGAGGTAAATAGTTATTGATGAAATGAAACTGAAAGAAAAATACAAAACTTTAATTTTAAGAATGATAAGAGTTTATGAAGAGGGAAGTTTCTGAGAGAAGAAAGTGGGGGACAAGGAAAAAGATGAGTAAGATGAAGACCAAAATGGGCATATATGTCGATGGACCCTAAAAACAACAGAGAGGAAAATGTGAAAGAAAGTTATTAAGATGGGAAAGAAAAGTAAGGAATGGACAAAATATGTTTAAGTTTCCATGGCTTGAGATCCATAAGCAATTTATGTAATGAGATCCAAGGCTTGGGTATAAATACATGTTGTAAGTCCCATTAGATGGTTAGATATCATTTGGAAAGATTTTTCAACCTTTTAAGAGAAAAAGCTTACTTATTTAAAATCCCACTTTCCATCTTTTGCACTTTATCATTACAGATTCTCTTCAATTTGGTTATACCTTTTGTTGTAATTAATTGTGGGGAATTATTGTTGTCAAAGATTGTGAGTTTGGGTTGGCTAAAATCTAAGAGAAAAATTATAGCAAGTATTTAAATCTTTTACTTTGGAAAAAAGATTGTGGGCAGATATACATAAGATTGTATATTGGTCTTGATCCTTGCCCTTAAAAGAGTTAGGAGTGCAGAGAAAAATTCAAGAATAATTTTTGAAGAGTTGATGTAGGCATTGTGGCCGAACCACTATAAATTCTGTGTATGCTGTACTTTTCTGCTTTATTCTCTGTCTTCTATAATTCTAATTTATATTTTGGAAGTCTGTTTTTCAAAATTCTGTAAAACGATTTTTGAAATATTCACAACATATTTTACATACACATTTTCAGAATTAATTTAGAAGTTTTAATCTGAATTATTATTGTTGTCTTGTATTTTTTACATTCTCTATCAAAAAATCTATTAGAAATATGCAATTGCATACAATTCTGTTTTATTAAAAATTTAGCCAGAAAATTTCGAGATACCCAATTCACTCCCTCTCTTGATTATCTTTCGAAGCCTACATTTTATAACACCCTACAAAACTGAATCAATCGTATATCAAATTATATTCAAATTACATAAGTTGATTTGCAAATTAAATTACATAGTTGAACTATACATACCTTGTACAGAAAAACCCACACTTGCAAATTAGAAATCTATTGAATATATATATATATAGGCATTGCCATAGCTGCTAACTTGTAATATCGGGACAGCTGTGGCCCATATCTGAAAAACAAAATAAATAATAAAATAATAAAATAATATGTGGACAATGTGAAATCTTTCCATAACAGTGATGCAAATATTTTCAAATTTGAGTTCTCTAAAATTATCTTAAGTAATATATTAACTTTCGACCTATATAGGCTAATCATCATTCTATTTTTTTTCAACTAATTTATTTTAAGTGATATTTTTTATTATTTTAGTTCATAAATTTTATCTGAAATAAAACATCAATGGGTGTGGGGCCACGTTATCTATTGACTGACCAAAGAGTAAGTCAGAACATTACAATTTAGTGGACAGAGCTTTCACAGGGAGAGTGTTGGAAAATGAAAGTGAAAAAATAAGAAAGAAAAACAAAGGAAATTGGGAAATTATAAGAAGAAGAACCAAAACATAACTGTGGGGCAACAGACCAAATTGGCATATCAACGTTAAGTTTGGGGCAACAGACCAAATTGGCATATCCTATTTTGGAAGCAAGCCCACCATCAACACAAGACCAATGAACTGACTTCTTCCATCGAGGAAAATGATGAAGCCCATCACGTTTCCATAGAAGATTGGACAGGGTCATCAGCTCTAACAAAGTAGAAATGTATAAACTTTTAAAAATGCACTTAAAAATTTAAAATATTGGAATAGCAAAAAAATGATTTTATAGTCAATACTTAACTAAGAGTAGAGGTGATAAATGAACAGGTAGGACAGATTTTGATTGAAACATTAATGGACGGATAATTAATAGATTAAGTTATAAATGGATCAAAAAATATGAATCATAAATGAATAAATATCCAAATAAGTTGAATAAATTTAAATCGATCCATAAATTTAATACAAATTATTTTAATTTCTTTTATTAATTAATTAATGATTACGATAATAATAATAATAATATTTAATTAAAAATATAATATAAATAATAAGTTGATATTATAAAAAAATAAAAATTTCATTAATAATTTAATTTTACTCCTGCTATTTATCTTCTCTTCTGCATACGGGCAAGTGTGAAATGCCACTGCCAAGTGTCATCAATTTGTTGGCACCATAACCCATTGAATGGCTTGAATCATGAGCATCATCTTACAATTTAACAACGTCGCTTGTAACAAAGAAGGTAAAGACAAACCTCTGCCATAAAAGGCCATCCTGTAAACAATAATACCCTGCCCGATAAAGTACAACGGCATGAAATCGACCAAAAAAAATAGCACCCTGGAAATGAAATTAACTACCATTAAAACAAATACCACTTGAAAAGGAAATTATGTAGTTCTAACAGTAATGAGCTAAAACCTATGATTTATAAAACCCAAAAAATGGATTTTGGAAAGAATCAACTGGGTAAAAAGTAAAATGGATTAGTTTTAGATTAATTCAGCGAATATTAAATTTGGTTGGATTGAAAAATAAAATGAATCAGTTTTTTGTTGGTTCAATGGGTATTTGTTTGAATTTGGTTAAATTTGGATTATTTTTTTGACGAATTTGAATTGAATTTTGGATTTGGATCAATTCTGCCACCTCTAACTCAAAGTTTAAGATATATATCCGTTCGATTTCTTCCGGTGATATTTAAATTTGTAATTAGTTACTATACATGGGAATAAAAAATTTTGGAATATCAAACTACAAAATTTTAAGAGACCTTTTATAAAATTTCTTTTTAAAAGACGAATACTATTTTTTTTCAAGTCTACTTGATATTAGATGAATTTAAAATAATTAATAAGAAAAAATAAGATAAACACAAATAAAGTCAACTTGGGCAAAAATTGAGAGTTAATTTGGACCTTAGTATTACTAGGAAAATGAGTTCTGTTCTTTATTAATTTTCCACAGATATTAAAATATTAAAAACTGTCAACAAAATTCAAAGGCTTTGTTTTTTTAAAAAAAAACACTTAAATATAGATGATTAACTTTACGGTAATAATATTAACATTTATTGACTATATAATTTTGAAAAATATATAAAAAATAAAGTTAAATATAAATTTTTAGCTTGAATATAATAAAGGATATAGGATGAATAAAGTAAATGTAAAGTTGTATAGTTTTATTAGTTGCCAAGTTATAATTTGATAAGTTGAATTGGTTGAAACAGAAGAAAATTCGAGCATTAAATTTTCTATCAAATCCCCAACACAAAGCAACATTCCTAACAATTAATGGAATTAATTAATTGCTATATATGTGCATTGTAGCCATGACTAACGGAAGATAATAATTTTATAAGGACGGCTAGCTAGATTGATGGTGAATAGAAGTGGATTCTGCATTGCAGCATATAAGTAATTTCAGTGATTATGAATTTATAATTATAATTGATATACCAATCGTTCTATAGATATTGTCCACTTTAGGTATTCTGATCCGCGCCTGGCAGTGGTAGCCTTCATGGTTTTAAAATGCGTATGGTGGGTGAAGGTGGTGTTGCCAGCTCATCACCATGTGCTTTCATAGCTCAGGGTAGAGCACCAAATATTGTCCGCTTTGGGCATTCCTGCGTGATGGTAGCCCTCATGGCTTATTTCTAGCGGGAGAACGCATCTACAGGGAGAAGGTGTCCACGGCCTTATAATTAAGGTCCGCTTCCAACTCATCTCTAACCGATGTGGAATAGAATAGGATGTATCAATAATTATCAAAAGATCTTGTCTATGCAATATTCATCTCTAAAAAGTTTGGTAATCTATAATTTTCCTTAAAAATCGGATGACAAAAATCATTAATATATCGTTGCTATTGATGAAAGAGTTTGATCCTCAATTGAATTATTTGTACTGAATCGTTGGAGTATAAAAAGAGAAATACAAGATAGTTGGTTACAACAGAATGAACTTTGAATTACACTAAATCTTCCTACAATTCAAAAATAATATCTTCCTATTATTTTGCATAACAAAATCAGTCCCCTATCACTCCCCCTCAAGATGATGGTGGTTGAACTAGCAGCTTGTCACGCAGTTGTAAGAACCGAGCCTTGGATAATGGCTTCGTGAAGATATTAGCTGTTTGATCAAGGGTGGGAATGTAACACACACGAAGATCCTTTTTAGCAACTTTATCCTGAACAAAATGGAAATCTATTTCCAATTAAGTGCTTTGAACGATCATGAAAGATTGGATTTGCTGTTAAGTAAGTGGCTCCTAAATTGTCACACCAGAGAATCGGTGGTTTGGTGGAGTTGTACCCAATTTCCTGCAACAACATTTTGAGCCAAAGTACCTCAGAAGCAAGTGAGGCAAGAGCATGGTACTCTGCCTCTGTGGAGGAGCGGGAAACAGTTCTCTGCTTTTCGGACCGCCAGGACACCAAATTGGGTCCAAGATAGACAGCAAAACTAGAAGTTGATTTGCGGTCATCAAGGTCGCCACCCCAGTCAGCATCCGAATAGCCAAAAAGATCAAGAGACTGTCCAAGATGTAAAAGCAAGCCAAGTGGAGGAGTTGATTTTAGATACCCAATCACACATTTGACAGCTTTTCAATGAGTAACTGTAGGTTGATGCATGAATTGGCTTACTTTGTTGGCTGAAAAACTGATGTCTAGCCTGGTGATAGTGGCATATTTAAGCCTCCTACAATGCTCCGATATAGACTTGGATCATCAAAAGATTGTCCACTTTCTATGCTTAATCGAGCCGATGTACAAGATGGTGTAGAGATGCCTTTGGCATCCGCCATTTGAGCACGTGCAAGGAGATCTTTTTTGTATTTTTGCTGATTTAGGACATAGGTTTATGACTTTGATTTTTGACATGTCCAATGATAACAGCATCAGTCCCCTGAATCCAACAACCAAAATAATAAATTAGTTCATAGAAACAGACAAACAAACAAACAAACAAGAATCATATGACAGCAATCCTTAACAAGTTTCAACCTATTATAATTAACAAATTTCAATCTCAATATAAGGAAAAAGAAAAGAAAATTATACCTTTTCTTTAGCCAAGAGGTAATAAATTTCGTCAGGATTCCACAGCCTGCTACGCTTCTTTAGCATTTGCTCTTCACAAACAATTTATTTGGCCATTTGTTGCATCAAGTCATGCATTTGCAAGCAATTTTGAGGCGATATAGATATGAGAGACTTATCAACAAGACGACCGATTCCAATTTTCGAACCAGGAACGCTAATTATGCTTTCAACATAATCTCTGCATTTCCATCTAAACAAACTTGCGATATCAAGAAATATTTCTTTCTCGTCCTTAGATAATCTGTCATCTTCTTCTCAATATTTTATGAATTTTCTTTTCACATTTCCCTCTCAAATATTCCAACTCATCTTTCCATTCTTCCACACTCTTGCCATATAAATTGCATCCCAAAACTTCAAGAGCCAATGGAAGGCCTTGAGCATATTCAACTACACTTTTCGAGAGCTCTACGAATCCTTCTTCAGGAATATCTTGCTTAAACGCATTTAAAGAAAAGAGTTGGAGAGCTTCGCATTCATTTAATTTCTCAACTTCATATATATTAGCATTCATGTTCTTAAGCAATTACTTATCTCTGCTCGTTACGATAATTCTACTCCCTGAACCATAGTCAACCAATTTGCCAGTAATCGCCTTTACTTGGTCATAATCACTCACATCATCAAGAACAATCATAACTTTCCTTCTCGAAAGCCTTCTTCCTAATCAACTTTGAATTCCCAACATCAAAAAATTTTGTGGGTAATAATTTGGAAAGAATTTCATTTTGTACAATATCTGGGTTTTTTTCAAATTTTTCTCGAACATTTCCCACAAAGCAGTGACTTTCAAATTGGCTGCAAATTTGATCAGAAACTTTCTCAGCGATGGTTGTTTTGCCAATGCCGCCCACACTCCATATTCCAACGATACGCACATCTTCACGGCATAATAAGGACTTCACATTCTTAATACGTGAATCTATTCCAACTAATCCATCATCATAGTAACTATCATCACTTAAATACAAATTGTTTAGTTTCTCTAAAATGTGTCTCGTAATTTCCTCAATCAGCTCGGAGTCAGACCTAGTCAGAGTCAACAAAAAAAATATTAATATTTGAATAATTTCGATTAAAATTTTTAAGAGTTTAGTGAGTGTAGTACGTTACTTTATGTTGTTTTCTTTTCCTGACATAAAAATGTTCCTTAAAGGAAAAGAATTGACTATTTTTCTATATTGCATAACACATAGACAACGTACATAGGATTGACTATTTTCCGGTTGCATGATGTATTTTTCATAAAAGAAAAGGCTTGATTATATCAGTCCATTAAACTTTTACTATGAATTAAGTCATAACTAAGTTGAAAAAATTGACATAATAATTAATATGTATAGATTTTATTTCATCATATTAATTTGTTCCATACAAAAAGTCATGAACCTAGTTTAGACAAGAATTTCCGTAAATGAGATGGTCGAAACTTATCAAATTTCGATTATAATTAATAAGCAAAACCATGAAGAAATTTTTTTTTATCTGAACTAGGTTCAAGACCAACTAATTAGAAACTGTCATAAAGAAAAAACTAAAATAGAAATACAAATTCATAAAATAGTCCATGAACAAATTCATGAACTAAGCCAATAAGAGAATAACACATGTGATAAAGAAGCTATACGAATTTTCCATTTAAAATCCACAGCTAAAGTTTTAGATCCTAGTTTGCATGAAAAATATCATAATAATAATTCACATGAAAAAAAAAAAGAAGAAGAAAAGGTGAACTTACTTGTAGTTGAAAGAAACGAAACCTGAAAGGAGACTTGTTTCAATTAAAGCTTGGCACCAATTCTCCACCATGGATAATGAATCTTTAAAATTCTTTCTATGCATGGCAATGGCATCTCCAAAACTCCCACTCAGTTGTTGGACATGGCTTGCTTCTACACAATAGAACACTGGTATGACTATCTGTCCCATTGTTTTCATGCAATCTAATATCTTCATCAGCTCATCCAAACACCACGGAGAAAATGCGTAATTTTCCGAGAAAATTACAACTGAAATAGAAGATCCTTCAATTATTTCCAAGAGAGATTTCGAGATCTCTTCTCCTCTTTCTAGTTCTTCATCTACATGGACATCAATACCTTCTGCAAACAAAGATTTAAGGAAATGGCTGAGGAAATTAACACGAACATCTGACCCTCTAAAACTAACGAACACTTCATGCTTGCAAGCCATTAATTATTTTTATCTTAAAAGAAATTAAATTGTGAAAATTGATAAGTTTAAGAGGGAATGAAGTAAAGGAGAGTAAGTATACAACATACGTGTTGATGAACTTGACATGAGAAATTTATCAGAATATATATATATATATATTGGATGAATTGCTAAAAAAACAGCTCTTAATTAGCATTATAAACGTGCATTTTAATTTCAAGTGGACAAATTCAGTGCTTCACGAAGTCATAAGCTTTTTGTACGTGTTTCAAATGGGATACTATTTATCTTTATTTATTTGACTCCAAATTATGATAGTATTGCTCACTTTTACTGTTGCGGCTGCTATGATTTTTTAACCTGCTCACTTTTACTGTTGCGGCTGCTATGATTTTTTAACCTGCTCCCACGTAATGAAATTTGACGGGCAACATTTTTCTATCGTCTTATTGCTGATATTGATGTGCCCTTTATAAAAATACCCTACACTAAAGAAAGTTTAAAAAAAAAATAGCTTTGTCTTTACCCAAAAAAGAAAAAAAAGGAAAGAAAATAGTTTTGTACTTCTTTTACCAAAAAGAAAAAAGTTTAGTATTTTTTTTACGAGAATGAGGAAAGTTCACAAGAAAAAACAAACCAATCTACATAAAAAGTGCTAACTATATCATGTAACAATCACGTTCTAATGCCGCCGGAGAAAGTCTGAATAAAATAAAATTCATGAGAAAACCAAAACGCCAACCTAGAAAGAAAATCAACTCAAAAGTTTGCATTTTAATGGACATAAAAAATAATAAAAGAATCAAAATCTGCAATTTTATCATCAATATTATGCATAATAGCAAAACAATTAGCATTTGGACAGCATATCAACTAGAACCTGGTTGTCACTCTTTGCCTACACATGCTTATATCCTAGCTACAATCGCTTTACCTGGCATTAGCTCGGTGCTTGGTTGCAAGAGTTCGGCTTGTTTACGGTTAGATATTGAATGCGAATAAAGTGTACACTATATATAATTGATACAATAATCAATAGTTTAACCATTATGAATGGTACGAGACATAAATAATGAATAAAAGGTACGTTATAATAATGATGAGTTTAATTAGATAAATGCTATAGAGAGAAATTCCAGATATCACTCATATCATATATGGCTGACGCACCTTTTATTATAATATGTACTATTTTTATTGTTGGAATGTTGTAAATAGAAGGATTAATTTTATTATTGAAATGTTCTAAACAGAAGGACCTTTACTGAGTAATATTATTAAAAGAAGAAAGCTCATCCAATGGTATATTCCAACTGTTATCATATATTATTTGAAAGCCAATATAATTAAGAATCGTTTAAAAAAAAATCTTAAGAAAATAGTTTTTAATTCTGAGTAAATGATTATTGCTTTTGGCAACATTGGGTCAAAGGATTAAAGTTTGATGTTTGCCTTTTATTGTTAAATGAATGAACCATTATAGAAAAAACTCACTATCCTTCTTTTTAATAAAGACAGTCAAGAGAATACTTATTGCTATTTATGTTAAAACCAAAAAAAAAAAAATGAATTCACAGCCAACTTTTATATACATTTTAAAATAGTGTCACATTATTTTATTTATAATTAAATTATTGCAAATTTGATGCAAAATTAATAGATCAAACCAGTAATAAATTGATATGTGTACATATTAATGATTATTACACTTCTTTTCGATCACTTCTTTTTCAAACAATAATTTTCCCCCACAAATCCTTATGGGAATTGGTAGATGAATTTTGCTGAAAAACCACACGTGTTTCTAAAATCTGCTTTTGGTTGTCTTGCCCTTGGTTTTGTTGAAATTAATTCTACATGTTACACGAGGGCCTGGATTAGTAAACAATCGTACATCAAAATATCAATACAGGAGAAAAATATAAATTAATTCTTACTCAACGAATTAACTTTAAATTATTTCATGCAATTCATACAAATTACAAATTATAACAATAAATTTAAAATATAATACTGAACTCTCAAGATGCTGTGATATCTCAATTCTCAAGTCTAAGAATTATACCGTCACAAAAAAAAATATATATTTCATTAGTTCTGTAAGCAAAATTCTGACAAAGGCAACTGCAAATGTAGAAAGGTCTAAAACTAATTTTATGGACATATAAATTAATATTTTGTTCAACTTATCTAACAGTAATCCACTCTTCTGATAAACCATACTCACTCTCTGAATCCTGCTGATTCTTTCATTCCTCGCAACGCCTAATCGCAAATGGATTTCTACCCCGAAAATCATCTTCATCAGGACTTTCTGACTCATCCGAATTGTAAGCCCCCTCGTAAATTCCAATCTTGAAAATACTTTCTGCTGCAATTTCCCTGAAAAGAATAGATCATCAAGCATTTCATTTGCTGTCCATCTCCTCTCAGGATTCCTCTCTCCAAGCATTTGGATAAGAAATCCAGGCCCTTTTCTGAGAAGTGTGCAGGAAATAGAGGCTGCTCTTCGCTACACACGATTTTCATAACTGCAGCCATTGGATTCCAAACCTGATCAAACCAGGGAGTCCTGCCTTTTGCCATTTCAATCATAGTGCATCCTAATGACCATTTATCCAACGAAAAATCCAATCCTTCTTTTCTCAGCACTTTAGGAGCCATCCATAATGGAGTCCCTCCAATGAAACCCGAAAAGTTACCATTTTTCGGGCTTTTATCCTCTTAGCACATCCGAAGTCTGCCAATTTTATATTCCCAGCAGAGCCAAGAAGTATGTTCTTGCATTTGAGATCACAATGCACAATCTTTTCTTTCAATCTGAAAAGAATTTCCCTCGTATACAATTGGACACTTTCCTCGTCTAAAGCCCCTCCGAATTTCTCCACTAAATCTGATAAACTAACTGCAGGCGCATTTGTTTAAGAAGCCGACATAAAGGTCAAGATTATCTACTCTTGTGGAAAGAACTAAATCTCTCTCTTTTCTTGTTTTTAAGGATTTTTCTTGACTAGACTAAATTCATGTAGATCAAACCAATCAAAAATTGTCATATAACAAAATAAAAAAACTACTGAGTTTTTTTATCGAAAGCTTCACTCAAGCAAGTTTTTCTAAGTAAAAAATAATTAAGATTGACTAAACCATGTATACATAGCCATTTCTAATTGAATGGATCACCAAGGACCTAATCCAGATAAGTTTTTCCTGTCTTTTTAGTGAAAAATAAGATTGACTAAAATCATGATCACCATGGTGAGTAAAGAGATACCCTCTTATGCAAGAAACAGGCAGACTTAAATACCAAGTAAAACTCGAGCATCATGATATTGCACCAAAAATTATTTTAACTAAAATTATTTGACAATAAGAGCACCTAAGCTTGTTATGTTTGACCGATACAACCTTTGCTATATACAAAACCAATTCCATCAATCATATATAACATCAATTATACCCCAATTTCTTGCAAGAATAATCAAATAAAGTCTGGAGAATGCCTAAAGATGACTCCCCTTCCGGCAACCTCAGAAAGCGAGCAACTTTGGTGAATCCAGCATTATGTGGAAGCAGATAATCTTCCTTCACTTCTATGTTCATGTCCACCTTTACAAGTTCCGGTCTTGACAGAGCCCATTGCATAGCCCAAATCGCCAAGGGACGCATGTAACATAGAGACCTATATTGATCATCTGTGTTCCAACCTTCCGGAGTTTGGAAAGCATAACTATAGGAAAAGGAAAAACAAAAGAAATACAGAAAAACATAAGAAGTCTGTTCAAAAGAGAAGAGATTGCAGTTTCTTGCTAGACTGATGTTTTGATTTAACCCGGGGAGACTGAGTTCCCACGAAAACAATTTTGCTTATCGAAGAATTAAAGGTATGTTACCTGAGCCCCTGTTCGGACCAAGCAGCTTCGTAGATTCCACTAGCAGTGTGAAATGCTGTATCAATCATATCTTCTTGAATCATTGTTGCAGCAACAGCATATGTGACACCGGACCATATCTCTCTCGACTGCATAGTTGTCAGGTCAACTCTGCCATCTGGTAGCATTCCATTCACAGCCCCTCTTCTCCCATCCTTCACCTTCAACACATTGAAATTATAAACCTTATCTAATGCACTTCTTGCTTTGTCTTTGTCAACAATTGGAAAAAGTCCACACGCCCCTGCATACCTATGAGATAATATATATTAATAAATAAAAAAAAGCCTAATCGCGATCTAACAGTACTCAATATTAAGCAAAATGCATCAACTGCAACGAACCATTGTCCGGCCAATTGATCAGCCTGGATAGATGAACTATTACTGCTACCACTATTGTCATAATTGAAGTGAGAACCATTCCACAATTTGTCATAAACAACTTTTGCTTTCTGAAACCTAGCCCAAAAATATTCGGCAGATCCCTTGTCACCAACTACTTGTGCCAAAGCTGATGCAGCCTGCAAAGCAGCCACCCATAGCCCACCACTGTATGCACTCAAGCCAGAAACAGACCATGTATCATATGTCTGATCAGGAAAGCCCTCATTTTCAATCATCCCATCCCCATCCTTGTCAAACTGATCCATATAAGCCATAGCAACATAAACTGAGGGCCAAACAGTTTCTGCAAACTTCTTGTCACCAGTAGCAGCAACATCTCTATATACTTGGAGAACAAATTTTGGATTCAAGTCTTTCCACCGATCAGTATTGTACAGGTTATAGGCATTGACTTCAAACCATGGATCGTTAATTCCAAGATCGTGAGGAACAGCTCCAAGAACCTTTCTTCGAACCCACCATCCATCATGAAGAAGTTGTATCTTACTCGGATCATGCATCATTACAGCCGCTGCAAAGTCTCTTTGAACACTGAGTTCAAGTTTGGGAAATAACATAATTAGGGCAAAAGATGAATAAAAATGCACGTCATAGGTGTTCCACATGTGATATTCAACCCCTTCAAGATAAAGAAATTGGCCATGTTTTCTTCTCCTTCTTGAAGCAAATTAGTGCCAAAAGCAGAGTTTGATGCAACAGGAGCATGAATTTGCTCAAGTGGCTGAAGTCATTCTCCCAATGATGTCAGCAGCAGTATCATCAAAAATGCTCTTCAGACCTGCTCCTAAACTATCAAGGGAAAATTTTCTTCCCCCAATACTTATTAAGTTGTGGAATGGAGGTGATCCATCTACAAAAATAAATAAATACCTAATTAATTAATTAAGTTACCATAAAAAATGACAGTAATTTTAATAAAATGAGCCAAGCTTTCTAGAATAAGAATAGGCTATGAATTCCATATACCTGTCCAAATTGTACCCCCCGAATTAAGATAATAGAGCTCATTAAAGAGAGTAACAGGATACCCGCAAAGAGCTTTCAAAATGACTTCAGAATCTAACTTTAAATTCAATAAGAAAATTACATATCGAATCTCACCATTCAGGAAGCCTCTTGTCTTCAAGAATTGGTCTTTGCCATGCTTCTATTTGTGTTTCCCAATGAGCATGATCTATGTTTCAAGGAAAAGTAAAAATCACAAGTTGAAGATGATACATTATCATATTAAAATAGGACACTAATTGCCAAATTAGAAATTTATGCCAGCATTTTCAATTGATAGTGCTTCTGGACATTTTGAGCCCATTTATGCACATTTAAAACAGAAGGGCAACATGGGAAAATTACCAAGAATAGCATCATGTGCAATTCTGGCAGCAGCATCTCCATTGACACCATAGAATTTTGTATATCGCCTATAGATGGAAAACTATTAGCAAATAAAAATCTCTCTACCTGGAATACTATTCTTACAAGTCTTTGGCAACCTACCTGTAATAAGTCCTTCCACCCATAAAATATACTTCAGGACAGTCCCAAGCTAATGAAAATGTAACACAGCGTACTGAATCTGGTGGAACTGTCACAGTGGCCGCAATTGCTGCACCAATAGATGATCCTGGTTCTGAAGGCACAGGCATTCCAGAAGGCTTAAGGTTGTCAAAGGATCCATGCTATCAAAAAAGAAAAAGTAAGCAAATTCAGTCCTACAGAGAACGAATAAAAAAAAAAGAAAAAAAAAGGGAGAGATAAAGAATTGTGAATATACAACCAATAAGTATTTGTCGCAGTATCATCCCATTGAAAAAACAATAGAGTTGAATAAAGGAGAATGCATTCTATTATAGCAAAAGAAAAAAAAAATCATCCAGAAGCTTCACTATTTGATCTTATATTAAAAAAAAATTAAAAATAATAAATGGAAAAATAAGACTTTAGATCCACCAGCGCTTTCATAACCCGAGGCAGATCATTTTTAGACCCCCCATGCACTATCAATCTCAAAAACATTGACACCAAATATTTACTTCACCACTATAAATCAGTCGGCCCTCTTTTCCACAGAACTTTGAAATACGTGAAACTTAGACCTCCCCCGTGCTGGCCAGTCCGACATGATCTAATGCTCAGTTCTCATTATAACGAATTTATAGTCATAGCATTCCCATTCGAAAACTAAATTGTGGCGCAAAAAGACATAAAATGTTCATGAAAAGACAAAAAGAATGATTAAAAATAATTGCAAGTCAGAAAAATTCCTTGTAGATTCAATAAAAGCAAATTTGCAAGGCCGAGTCTCATGGCCAATTGGTGAAAAAGAAAAAGGTATATATAGACCAAGTACTAAAAGGTATGACCAAAACATTCAGGTAAATCACCTGTTTTAAACTTTGGTCAAACATTTTAAAGCTTGGACTTAGGCTTAATGCCTATCAGCATCCAGCACAGCATATGTTTAATGTTACATAAAAATTAATTGGCAAATTATAAGGCTGGTCATTTGAATAATGTCCAGATGAAACACTAGGCACCTTGCAGATTGATTATAACAAATATATATAATGTGCATTTTGTATCAGAAAGTGGAAATTTTGAGATATACATCGTCTTCATCCAAGAATGAATTCCCAACTCCAGTTTCAGTATCTTTTGGAAGCACGTTCTTCTATCTATCTATCTATACACACACACACACACACACACACACACACACACACACACCCAATTCTCATAATTTATGTAGCATCATCTACGCTTCCTATCTTACTACCCAAAAAAAAACATATGATTAATTTCCAATCTCTAAAACTAAGAGAAGGAAAGAGGCAAATTAATAGTCTTAAAATTGCTGAAACCAGTACACAGGAGAAGGATTAGCCTTCACAAAATATATAGAATGTGAAAAATGTATAGTAACCTCTTTCATTTCTTGCCACATGTCTTTTGCTGTTATGCCTTGAGAGTTCCCAGATATCAGAAAGTGTGGGCACTTTGAAATGCGAACACCATCAGTCTCCTGTGCGGTGATAGCAAAAGTTACTGGGGGAAATTCGCCAGCTGTCCTGTATGGATAAAGAAGGGAATTTATAATCTATGATACTTTATAAACAAAGGAACCAACCAAGTCCAGATTTATCTCCAATGCCATGAAATGAACTTACTTGTGACGAAGAAGAATGCCATGTACACCATCCTCCATCCTAGCAGGATCAATAATATTGTCAGTAAAAAATCACAATCATCACAAGCACAGAGTCAAGTGGTATAAAATCATAAGCATCACATGCACAGAGTCAATTTTACATAGATGAAAAGTAAATTTCATTTAGTTGAGAAGCCAAAAGATGAAGAAAAAAATGAGTTGTTAAACTTTTCTCACATTGTTGTAGTATTGAAGTGCTGACCAGAAGATCCAGAATCCCCACCAACAGAATTCTGAAAAGGCACCACAATGAATGTCAGTGAGTTTCATGGTGTCTGATAGAAACTTATGTACACAACTGAAGTGATCAAGTGAACAAATATACACTAGTATTGCCTCCTATGATAGGTTAGAATTTTATTACTTCGTATTTCCACCAGTAGATGAGCTTCTGTAAGTCAATACATGTCTAGTGAAGTACAAAGTATGAAGTATGATTTACCTTCTTAAAACAAAGTTATAATAGAACCTACCAACATTAAAACATTTGAGAAAAGCAAAGAATGCAGGTAAAATTTTGACTTACTGCCCACGTGAAGAGCAACGAAACATCTGCAGATGTCTTCCCAGAATTATAAAGCTGGAGAGAAAATAGCCAACACTTAATAAAGAGGCAAGGTGCATTCCAACAATCAAAAGTTTCAGAGGTTGATATTACCGTGAAAGTGAAAACTGACACAGGGAAACTGCTTTCCTTGTAATTATGAGGAATAACAGGTGAAATTTGGCGACATACAATTTTAAGTTCTGGATCAGGTTCACCTGAACTTGAAATTGTAGAGGTACCAGATATGAGAAAACGATACAAAACAATGGTCATAAATTGCTAGAAAATGCAGATTACCCTCATAAATAGTCCACGCCCTTGGATACAGTGCATGATATGTAGACTTGTCCCCCTTCAGGTTCCAGTCCCAAGATCCAATTCCAGAAGCTCCATGTTCTCTGATTTTGTACATGAACTTCAGTAAGTTTAACTGGTTTTATCATCTATTTTCCTCTCAAATTCAGGATTTCACTTCACTGATACCCTCATTGAACCAAAAACAGAATCTTATAATAATCATAAAATTAACTGGACAGTAATGCAGTCACTTACTCAGGTACCTCTGGGTTCTTTGGGCACAATACACTGGAGTACTTTTTACCATTTGATCTTGAAACAAAAACCTGCATGGAAAGTTTGCATATCATTTTGCAAGCAAATAACAGAAAGTTTCTAATTAGTTCACCAAAAAATTCTTGTTATTGGCAATCTCACATAAATATTATAGTCAATTCCTTAAATCATGCAATTATAACTGCTTCAACAAACAATTTCAGCAATTCAGCACTTAAACTTTCACTTTCTATCACTGAAAATAGTGATATTTCCGAATAATTCATTCTCCATCTTATTTAATTATTCTCAAAACCACCAGGAACTGGGTGCGCCATCACTTTCTTTTCACATAAAATAACCAAGATATAACTAATGGCGTACAGAACAAATCATCATTTTAAATTTTTGTCCATTTGCAATCAATATGTTTTGAAACTTTTTCACACAAGCCATTGAAGCAAAACAATTTCAAGGTAATTGATGATTAACATTATAAAAAAATAAAAATAATATAAAAAAACACTTGTGCTATTATTTGTGGACAAGCAAGAGAATAATGATGAGAACTAAAATGGACTAAGGAAATTATAATAAAAATAATGAAGGCTGTAAGAATCACATAAAATTCAAGTGATAGGATCATGATGACCATTATCAAGTTTTGTCTTACGAATGTATCAACCAAAATTATGTGACAACTAAGGGAAGGAAGTTTGGCAAATTAATCTTAAGCCATTCGCCCATCAGGGCTTCAACAGAATAGAATGAACATAGCTCATCTCCAACATGAGAGGACTCTTGCACAAAGTAGATAAAAAGCCATCACTTATTTGAACAGATGGGAACATTTGGTCAAAAAAGCTTGCAAATAACAAAATAAAAATTTAGCAAATCAACTGCATGTTTCATGAGTCATTAAGCTCTAGCAAAGTAAACACTTATTTCTAACTTCATGCAGAGAATCAATAATAAATAGACATATACTTTCCATAACTCAAGAGATTTTTAAAGTGTAGGATAATAACTGCATCTCATAAGCATGTAGTATCATTGAAGTCTCCACATTACAAGATTCCTAAAGGGAGTGGCATGCAATTAAAAGCATCAAGATTTTTTTTCCCTCGAAAATGCATCAAACTTACAGAAAATTGATTTGCTAAAACAGGTTTGTCTTCACATATTTTAGGGAACAGTTGCCAGCGCTGAAATTCACCTTTGTAGCTTCTCCCAATGCTTCCAGAGCTAAGAAGTGTCAATTTTTATGCAACAAAAAGAAGAAAAAAAAAAGGTGTTAAAGGGAAATCTCAAAATGACAAAAGTACTTTTACAGCTGCCTTGAAAAAAATAGTCATATACAGTGGGCTACATCAGAATTATCCAGATAGCCATTTGCCAATATAATTTCAATGCTACGAAAGCAATTAATTTTTTTTCCTTCAGATTCTTTATATAAGAAAAGTTTGCAGTCTATGAAACCAGACTACGATGCAAAACTTGCATCACAGATACACCCAAAGCTTAAAATTTATCTTAGTTGATTGAGCTTAGTAAATCTGGATACAAGCCAATAATTGTCTAACCACCTCACAAGACTACATTTTGCAGAGGAAAATCTGCAGTAAACTGATAAATTTGTATAAATAGGAAATTTTCTGCAGAATACAATCTGATGGATCATACGATAAAACCCTACCCAACACCACCAAGCGGAACGGCCTGACAAGATGTTGCAAAGCGGTCAACAAATGGATTGATCATACCCCCCTGCAATAGTAGGAAAAATGACAATCAGCCTGATCTTTGTCATTACTCTACACAAATCACACATTAAGATGAATAATTTACTTGAATGAGACATTACCCTTCCTTTGGCAGCTTCTTCACGGAGAAATCGCCATAACCGAATACCTACAGGAGCCTGCCATAAACAAAGGAAGACTTCTTGTGGACAGAAATATTGACGAAGAAAAGAGAAAAATGTATGCCACCTAAGAAACCATGCCCATGAATATCAAGACTTATTTTTCATGCATTTGTATATAATCAACTATCACTGTGAATATAATCGTTTCTCAAAAGTTGGGAAAAGTTAATAATATTTTTGAATGCAATATACAGTCTCAACATTAAAAACAAATAATGATAACAACAACAATAACAATAATACTTCAGCTTTACGGTCTGCAAATCTATATCAGTTAAATGATTTTTCAACAGTTCAATTCAATTGGAATTAAGAGCAAATTAATCTATTCATTTCCATCCCACTGAACTGAACAAATTATTTAACATGGGTAACATTCTAATCCCACCCCCAAATCTCTCTCTCTCTCTCTCTCTCTATACCAAATCTCCAAAAGCCTCCAAACACTGTTTTCTGTTTTACTTTTTCCTTTGTCTTCACCTCCTACTCCAACTAGAAATAAGTAGATCGAGCAATGCAGGCCAAGGAAATCTGAATTTACCAGTGAAACCTAGTAATCTTTCTTATAATCAACCTAAAGGTGGTTTATCTAAACTTTTTAATACAATAAAAAAAATTTCAAGAAGATTGCCGCAACATTCATTTGCTTATCTTCATCTGCACCATATATCAAGAAATCCAATAAAAAAATTTCTCTTACCCAAGTCCCCACCCGATGATAGAAGCCAACTTTCTTCATCAACCATGCATTACAGCACACAAAGGAAATTGAAGGATCTAAAACTAAAAACAGAATCCATACCAGCTGAACTTTCTCACGAAAACTTAATTTGAAAGATGAAAGATCAATTTCCTTGCCATTTAACTTCCGTTGCCAGGTCTGTGGTGAAGGTTTCCCAGGATCGACCTTAATTCAATAACAAAAGAAGTTAGATACAAGACTGGCATTTGAAAGATCTGAAGGAAATATGATAATCAAACTAAAAAAATTTGAGCATAATTAAGAGATAATTAAAAATTTCAATATTATATTCATGATTGCAGAACTACACTGACATGAACGATCCTCCATGAATGTTTAATTTTCATAAGTATAAAATGGAGGGAAACAGACACAGTCCACACTTTGAAACAAGAAGACGATATACCAGCATTTCAGTATACTTCACAATTGCCTACAAAATTCTAATAACCCTTTCATGTTTTAACAGCCTCAAGGGCTAATTAAACATAAAAAATCAGCGTGGATGTTGAAATTATGGCCAGTTTGACTTGATCTTAATCTAGGACAGACATCTCGCATACCCCATCTCAACTTTGGTCTTACGCTTCTAATTTATCTGCCTTCCACATCATCTTAGGAAAGTACGCTACAAATTTCACTTCGATTGGGATCTTCGATTCACAAAGTAAATGAAGCCAGAGAAATCATCCAACCATTCAACATAGTGTCACAAAGGCTCAACTAAATAGCAAAAAAATTAAAATAAAATTGAATCTTTCAAATACAAGAACAACTTTACAATCTTCTGACCAATCAATACAGTTGAAACAAAAAAACTACCAATGTCATACCTTATCTACAAAAGAATCAGAAGCTTCTCTGTCCTCTTGATCAAAGCCATTCTCCAATATGTCTCCCTCAAACATATTGGCTGCATTAGACAAAAGAAGTAAACAAACCAGTCAAGTTGCTTTGGAACAAATCAACTCTAATGTAAATCCTTTCATATGACATGAAATTGTTTAGCTAAATTAAAATTCCACTTTCTTCAATAGACTTATATTGCTTCAAAACTCAACAAAATCAACCAAACAACCACAGGCATAAAAAATTAAAAATAAAATGGTTTGATTGAAGAAACATCAAAAACGAAAACCGAAATGCATGAATAGAGACATAATATTGGATTAACATAAAACATACAACATTAAATAAGATTGAAGAAAATAAAATCAAAGTTCGAAATTATAATTCAAAGAACTATTAGTTAAGGAAGAGGAAGCACATTGAACCTGAAATAAAGGATCTTGAGAAAGAAACAGAGGATGGGTTTGGCAGAAAAAGCTTGAATATAAAAGAAAGCTTAGATCTTTACAACGTAAATAATTTCAAAAAGACCAATCAGATAGAAGTTTAATTTATACGATTCACAGGTAAAATCCAAAAGTATGAACGGATAGTAAACTGCTGACATTTCCAAAATGTATCAGAGTTTATACTGACCTGGGACAGCTACTGATTCACCATTATTGGTCCCTGGTCTGCCTCTGATTTTTTTTTTTTGCAATAATGTCCCTCATTTTTCGGGTTTTATCTCTAATGACCCACTGACTTTTTTTTTTTCTAGAAGGCATTTTCATAGTAAAAAAAATTGCAACTTTTTAAAATGGAGTAAATGCCACAGCCTTCAAAGTTTGAAATTCACCTTCTAAAAAACAAAATAGAGAAAAAAAAAATTGGGGTAAATAAGTAATTTGAAAAAATTGTTTTATTTTTAATTATATTTTCTTATTCTTTAATGAGTTTTATCATCAAATAATATAAATTGTATATATTTTAAACATGAAAATAATTTGTACGCATATTTTTAAGTTATTTAACAAGTGATATTAGTAGGGTAAAATTGACAACAATTTTCTATATATATATATATATTGCTAATTAGTCCTTACTAAAATAAAATTGATTTTAATATTAATTAAAATAATTTAATTTAACAATAATCCTTGGAACCAAAATACAATGGCTTTGACCAGCCTAAGTAGGATGAGAGAAAGAAAATTCTGTTTACAATACAATTATCCAAATCCTTAATTCCCAAGTAAATCACTGCCTGTAAGTGTAAACTCAACAAAGAGCAAATAATATTATATTATAATATCGAGTTTTTTTTTCTCAAAAAAATATTTTTGCTTTTTTATTTGTATTTTATTTTGAGTTTGACCTAATCAACAAACTCTTAAATTAGTGTATGAAATTTTTATATATAAATGAATTTCAGTACTAATTTTTTCACCCACTTTATTATTGATTTGCTATTTGGTCTATATTATCTAGATGATTTTTCGGATAATTGTAAAAAATAAATGGTTTTATCGTGATAATTATGGTTTAACCTATTTTAAATGATTTTATTGTTTTAGCCATTTCTTTTCCATCCCAAAAAATTATTATTTTTATATTAGCATTATAAAAAAGATATATATATATATATATTTATTTATTTATTTGAGGTATTATTGTAAAATAAAGCCCCATGCTTATCTTTTAAAATTTTCTATATATATCCAATAATATATATTTCTTAGAGCCAAAACAATTAATTAGACTTATCTATGGATAATTAATTATTCCACAATTACAGAATTAGATGTTTAAACAAACTAGCATTAGATTATAGAAAATATACAAAACTTGTTCAAAATTGTGAACTTTGATTTAGTAAAAAAAATAGACTAAAACTAAAAAACAAACAAATCCTTGAATTGCAAAAGCATCAACCGTCTGATTTTGATTTAATATTTATTTAAAGAAAAAAAACAAAAATATCAAACAATATTATGCATTGAATAATATATAACTCAAAGCATCTTTGAATGTCATACGGCCAATTTTGTATTTAAAGATACAAACACAAAATGGAATCTAAAGTTTAGTTTTTTTTTTTATTTGAAACATGAAAGCATAACAAATTATGTTTTGATTTCTTTAATAATGTATCATTTTTTTTATTTATAAAAATGTCGAAAATTAGAAATTTTTAATCACAATCTTTGAAAAATTGTAATAAAAGTGAACTTTGGAGAAATAAAAATCAAAATTTATAATAATTAAACAACATACTTGACTTGAAAACTAAGAATATTAATACTCAAAATGTAAGAATATAAATTTGAAGGTTAATATTAGTCAGCCTCAAAGTTTGTGTATTTTTTTTATATCTTTGCTCTAAATAATTTATGGCCACAATACAAAACATCTATATGGGCCTTGGCCTGTATACCGACCCTTCACAGGCCCAATAATCTCATCACATCTTACAATTAGGATCCTGCGGCTTCTCAATTGGATTTTAATACAAAAATATAGCAACCAACCTCTTTTTTTTTCCACCAAACTAATGTTCTAGAAGCATGTAATAAATAATCTCTTATTCCAATTTTTAACACACACAGGCACAGTACAAAATCTTGAAGCTCATGAAGGTAAACATTAAATGGATCGAACATTCCTCATCTTAGAAACTAGAGTGCTTCCAATGAACCACCATTATAAAGCTTGCAGATACCATCCACATTATGCTTTCAATTGTTAAGCTAGACCTTGTCCTTTCATCACTATCAACTCACCAAATCCTAGATGAAGAAAACAATCATGTTCCTTCAGTCATCCACAGCACAGTTAACCACTAGTTCGAAAATATTTTGAATTCCAAATCACAAATTCATACCAAGTGAGAAGAAGAAGAAGAAATATTAACTTGCCCCACATACTCAACAGTTGAGAATGAGAGAGCAATCTAAAATTCATTCACATAGACTGGAGATAAAACTCAAATTAATCCATTATAAAGCATACAGCAAAAAGGGTAAATATTCATCCAATTATGCTAACAACATCTGGAACAGTTGCTATCAGGTGCTACCAGACTTGTTGCAAATTGGAAAAAGACAGTTCAACAATAATGTCAATTTCACATTGCACGAACAACCAAATCAAAACAACCCCATATGAAACAAAACAACCCCATATGAAAATGATACTGAAATTTCTACTTTAACTCGATCCAATCCCCATGACAAACAACTTGATAAACAAAATCAACATCCAAACACAGTACGATGTTAAAGACTTCAGACCTTACGTCCTAAATTCTCTCTGTTAATTACTCAATCCTCAAAAGATACAACACCATCAAATAAACCAATAACAGGAAGGGGAGAACCAAAAAAAAATTATATAATTTAGAATTGGCATTTCACCACAATATGTAAATCAACTGACAGTATGACAATTGCAAAAATAATCATTGTTCCACGAAACAACTCATGAAAAATGGGCTTACAACAGAAATTTGTTTCTTCCTACTCAACTTTAACTCTCAAAACATATCTTCTGAGCCTTAATCCATCTTATTTCAAGAACTGGATAACTTTCTCTTCTTTAGGAAAAATAAGTTGTCGAGGAAAATTAATAAATGTCATAAATGATTTGCTATGTAGCCATTAATCAAGATCAAGCAGTTGCTTGCTTCAGATAGGCAATGAGGTCTGCACGCTCCTGTGGCTTCTTCAATCCAGGGAAGACCATCTTAGTTCCAGGGATGTACTGCGCAAGGCAAATAATAAACAAAGCATTAATTTGAGAAAAGGCTCAAATAATAACATTTATGGGGTCAACAAGAATCCACCCAACAATCTGATCAATTAATAATATATCTAATCGCACATTAGCACAGGAAAGCACAAAAATGTTTTCTTTCTTATACTATACTTATTTCTTGGGTAACAAAAGAAGTCCACATATAGAAAAATATACTGCTGCAACATTTTGAAACAATCCAATGAAGTACAAAGTAACTAATGGATACAAACAGTAACCAGAAAATTAGCCTCAACCCATATAATTCGATCCTAAATACAAAGCTTAATAAAGCAGCCTATGAAAAAAAAAAAACACCAAAATATGTTGAATCTACCATGAAGAAACCATCATCCTATCGCAGTTTGACCAAATAAGTTATATAGCAAACCAATTAACCAGCTAAGATTCCACTTTCCATTGTTGTAATCTGAATCAAATCTAACTAGCTGCAACAAAGAAAAAGGCAACGCAAGATGAACAAATACCTTCTTAGGATTGAGCAAGTAATCATAGAGCGTATTCTCTCCCCAAGTCACAGCCATATTCTTGTTGGCGGCGGAGTATGAATAGCCAGGGGTTGTCCCAGATTGCCTACCGAAGAGCCCATTCAAGTTAGGTCCTGCAGATCCCAAAGGAAAAAAAAAAAGGCTGAATATTTTTACCATTCTCGTAACAAATCAGATCCTGCAAGAGAAAACCAAAATCCAAAAGAAAAAGAAATCAGATCTAGAAATAGAGAAGACAAACCTTGTTTGTGTCCGGCCCCTTTGTCGACGGTGTGGCACTGGGCGCACTTAGTCTTGAAGATCTTCTCTCCGACCTTTGGATCGCCAGGAGGAGCCTGATCGAATGATGCCATTTCTTTCTGCAAGAGCTTCTTCTAGGATTTCAATAATCTAAACCAACGAATGAGACGTAAGAAAGTTAGAGCTCTTTACATAATATAAATATGGAGTGACCGAATGAAATTACGTGGAGGTTCGGGCATAGACCGCGGAGGCAAGGGGAGCATTAGGGACATGATAGTCATTTTATACAAAATAATTACAATTCTGCTGCGGTTGTGTTCTGTGGGTTCGAGAATCTCGAACTTTTTCTCCACTTTCCATATCGATCGGCGAGAAGGAGCGGTTAAGGCACGCGACACGTGGCAAAACGTGACCTGTCAAACACGTTGCGTCCACTTTGTTTGACTTGGCTATCTGTTTCTTCTCTTCGCAGCTGCTAGGAATTATCATTTGCCGTACCCGGTGAGAAACCGTACCGGATAGAATGAAAAAGTCCCAAAAAAATTTTATGTGAAGACGAAAACGGAAAAAAAATATTGTTCTGACTTAAAATTTAAAACAGAAGCAGAGATTGTGATATCAGTCATCAAAATTTAATTCCTAAATTTAATTATATTTATATAATTTAATTTTAAATTATATTTAATTTTATTAATTATTAAAATTTATAGTAATTTAATTTATAATTAAATTTATATTTTTTAATTATTAAATATTATATTTTAATTACAATTAATTATTAAATATTATATTATAGTTATAATTAAATTTTTTTTAAAAAATAAAAATATTTTTAATGCGAAGACAAAAACGATAAAATTTTTTCTCCAAAATACTATCGATCTCCGTCCGGTGATCATCCCTACATTTCATACGTAGAACCCTCAACTTATATGGCCTCTCCCACACACAAGAACCTTCTAATTTCAGGGCTCTAAAATTTCAGAAACTTCCAGGCTCTACCAAGAAAAACAATTTCACAACCGCCACCTTACCCCAGCAATGGTTACAGTGCTGTCAGAAAATATCTAAGAAATTTATTATATTTCTCATTTTACATGATTTGTAGTTTCTTTTCACTAATTACTGTCAATAGGGGGGGCTCCAACTATAACATGAAGAAGAAATGGTTTAACAAAACGATAATACGCTTCTCTGACCAGTCTCATTCATTAAATAACTTCCAGCTATGACATTTCCAGTGACAAGCTAAAATAGGTGTATTCACACATAAACCATGGGAATTGGCCTCAACCACTTGGATGCACACGTAGGCCATAAACTGCGAATTCTTGTGAATAACGAATTTAAGCTTTGCTTCATCCACCCTAAGTAAATTTTCATAATATAATTCCCAATAAATTATAATTAAAGACCACCTTCACCAGTGATGTCCTACCTCATCAAAATTTATAATATGCCTTTCATTTGAATATATACGCCTAGAAAAAGGTTAACAAACAGCAGCTTACTGAAGAAAGCAAAATAAGGATTAAAATTTCATTAACCAAAAACCCACCATGACCATATCTAAAATTAGAAAACAAACCAAGAAGAAAATTCTTATTGAAACTAACCCTTTACAATCAGTTTTTCTTTACCACAAAATTGATATTCACCAGAAGCTCTCATTTGCTTGCCACTCTTAGTATCCCTGTGCTTGCCTTGGAGGACGCATAGGCCAACCTAGAAGTGGAGGCGATCCTGGTGGGGTTGCATCACGACTATGAGAGAAGAGGCTCAGTTCTACAAATGGTCCTGTTGAAGCCCCATCCCTGTCATAAGTTCGAAATGAAATAGATCCACGCTTGGTTGAGGCATCAGAGTTTCTTGCAGGGCTAATCCGACTGCTTTCTTCAAGATGGCTTTGGTTAGCAACGAGGGAAATCACATCACTGTTATCATCAATTATTCTTCTCCTAGATTCCAAGTCCTGTAGATTCCCTAGGGCTAAAGAATCTGCAATTGGGCAGTACACAAGCATGGAAATACACACCCCAGAACAACATAAAAGCGCAAGAAAAGCTGAGAAAGCAAGAGCCTCAAACAGAAAATGCTCTGGTTTAGATAAAACAGATAGTCCAAGTAAGAGAACCCGTAATGGGAGAAAACTTGAAACTGACAAAATTAGTGTGTAGACTCTCCTCTGCAAACCTTTATTGATAACCAATTTCAGTATCTGCCTTCCAAGCCAAAACAAGTAGAGAGTTAGTATGGTAGCAAAAAGGCCAAGGAGGATGGTATTCAGTAACGGGTAAGAGCAGAGAGCAATATCAGCAGCATTTTCTTTCACACGAGTAGCTGTACTTGTGAAATAATGGGGCAATTTTCTCCAGGAACCTTTACTCTTCCGCAACAGTGGCCCAATTACAATAATGACAAGCTGAAGAACAAACATTGGAAGACAATAGAGAAGCACATATCCCACTGTTTTCCCATTCCATTTCAGACTTAGAATTCCTGGTTCCAACCTCTGCAAGGGTGCACGAAGAAGAAGTACAAGGGTAAGGAATAAACAAGGCTCTGCAAAACCCAGATTTGATACAATGTAGCCTTTGCAAACAGTTTCCTGCCATTTCAACTCTACTGCATTCAACACTTTTCCCTCACGCCTCAACAAACTTAACCGTATAATCTCACCAACACCCCACCAGATCACAAAAAATATGAATGTGATACGGATTAGCCAAGGACCACTAAAATAAGTTAGTTGAACAAGCTGATTACGAACACGATTGCGGAAGTAAAATGTGTAAGCAATGCAAAGTAAACCGAGAAGAATCAACAGAGCAACCAAGCAAATCGTCACCACACCGAATGCATCGGCAGCAAATCTCGTCAGGGGCATTACCCGAAGCACAAATTCCACGCATGCTCTCTGCCAGCATGGATGCAAGGGATCCTCCTCTGGTGGTGTATACGCTTGCTTCCCAGAATTAATTTTGAAATAACAGTAATTTCCAAAATAATACTGGAATGAAGCTTGTCCAGGCTGACTAACCAAAAACGATCACAAAGTTATTGCAACGATAATGGCAAGACCATGTAAAATGCCATGCAACAAAAAGTCCACAACCAACTCCACTATGTTGAATTTAAGGGAGCTGGCAATCTCACATGGGAGAGTTATCTTAGCAAAACACCTACAATTTAAAAAAACAAAAAGGAAATTTGTCAATTTACAAGGTGCATAGAGAATGTTTACATGTAAACTTTGATGGCCACATTTATCTTAAAAGCAAGTCATTAGTAGAATGAAAAGTCCAAGGTCATGAATTCTAGATTTTCACTTTAATTGTAAAGACAAATTATATATTTGGAAGTAAAGAAATAAATGGAAACTATTACACGCAACTGAAAAGTAAGGCAATATTGAATCATCTCCATCAGCATGCAAAGATGATGAGTAGGATTGCAAAAGATAACGCAAGTGTGTATATAAGGCACATCTTATACATGCACATTCCTCATATGCAGCACACGTGATACGAACTGCACCATTTAAAATATAATCAAATAGCAAAACACTCAACAGCCCAAAATTCTATGAACCGGAAAAAATCAATATGATGATTATACTTTCCATAACTTGCAGAAACAGCAGTAACAATTAATATTTACTTGCAAAGCCTAAAATTTTAAAAATAAAAAAAAGAAACGATACGAAAACATACTTTCCACAACTAGTATAAGTTGCCCCAACAGCTAAGAATTGCGAATTGAACAACATAGATGATGATAAACATTACTATGGTAATGGAGAGTAATAGTATCCCTAACATATGAAACAGAATCCAAGTAAAATCTTAACCCAACAATTAAATACAGTCAGAGTAGTAAAAGCAAAAGATTTGCTTACAAATGAAGAAAAATGCAGCCATATAGCAATTACCAACAATAAACACTTGTATCACATCAACAGCATACCCAGCTGCAGTCACAAAAAGACAGCCTAGTAATGAGAATATTGATGCATCAATCATTGGCCCACATAGTCAGAACTGTCCTAGCTTCCTTCTTGCAAAAACAAAACTATATAAAATCCACATTTCTTCAATTAATCAGCATTCTTTCATAGTTTCATGTTTGAAAGAATCGAAACACAAATTCCAGCATTCATCATTTAAATAATAGAAGTTGCCGTAAATTCATTTACCTACTTCCCCTTCCTTTCTCGGAAACAGGAAGGAAACACTTATCAGTCACCAATGAGCAAATTACAATCTCCCATTATCGACACTCGAAATCTAAGCATTACACACAACACATTGGAAATACGAAAGAAAAAACTAGCAAGACAAAATTCATTCCATGCTCTAGAACAGAGAAATAAACAAAAAACAAAAATATAAATAAACCTTCAAATCGGCATTTCACAGACATGCAGCGAAATAACAGAACAAAAATGAATGAGAAAAACAGAGGGAAAAAACCATAAGCAAAGTGACATCGTAAATTAACATGCAAAAGCCCTAAAATAGAACAATCAAGAGGATTAAAAGTTAACCACAATGAGCAAAAAGTAGATCAATCGAGAGCTTACAGAGCAGAGAAACTTGATCCGGCGTACGCGAACAGAGAATCCAAGAATCGGAAAAAGAGATCAAGAAACCCTAACTTCAACACAGAGAGGGGGAGAGAGAAGGAAGAGAATGTAAGAGAGAAAACAGAAAGCTAGGAGAGGGAGAGAGAACATAGTTAGGGGAATAGGTGAGTGGGACTTTGTTGGTGACAGGCTGTCTCCAGCTATGTCTTCCACACCTATTGGTTCGGATAATAAGACTTTGCTTTGGTTTACTCCGAGCCTATGTGGCTCTGCCCTGGCGGCGTTTACGGCGAGTCTCTTTTTTCTTGTTTTTTTGGCTGTCTAAAATAGAAAGCTTGATTGGTTGTGCGGTTAAAGAAACCTAAGACTCGATTAGTGACTCCATTTGCTTTGCTTAATTTGTTTTTAACTTTTATTTCCATTTCCAGCTTTTAATTTCTATTTTGAAAATTCAAAGAGATAAATTTTTAAACAAATTATTATATAAAAAAATAAATTTGAGAAACAAATTAATATGTCAATTAAAAAAAAAACTATTTATATAACAAGATGAGAAAAAAAACGTATAATAAATAACTAATTTTCACCCTTTTAGCACTAGTGATGTGGGATCCCGAAGGATCAGTTCATTCTCGGTTCAAGTTGGCCAGTTCACCCGATCCCAGATGAAAAACTCACATACTAAATCCAAATCATTATTTTACCGATGTTTAAATCGTAAAATTTACTGTAACAACAGTATTTAACAATAATTTATGGTATTTATCTTTAAAAAAATAGAGCAATAATTTGACGGTGCCATTTATATAAAGTTTAGAAGCATGTAAAAGCTTGCAAGTGGCTTTATTGTTGGCATGGAGATAAGGGTGAATTGTAAAAGGTTTTAATGTATGGTTGTGTGTATTAGGAGTGAGTTGTACATTTATGTGCATATGGCATGTTGAGCTGTTGTTCATAACACAAAATATTACACTATCTATTCGTAGCTGCAACTCAAATCGATTAGAAAAATTGTAGGATTTTTAATTATTTGAACTATAGGTGATTTCACTTATATTAATGTATATTAATAATCGTAATTCATGGACATCGACATATTATAATTTTATATTGATCAAACATACAAAAATGTCCTTAACATTTATAAAAAAAAATATCAATTTTACCTTTAATATTTAATTACGTGCAGCGTTATTGGTAAAATTATCAAAATGGTACAAATTTACCTATAAAATAATGAAATTTTTAATTTGACATCATTTCTTTCAAATAATGCAATTTGTCAATGTCTGCAATCAAAAAACGAAATACGATCAAATTAACTGTTTTATTATTTTAAAGGTATAATTGCACTAATTTGATAGTTTTATCGACAATATTGCACGTGTAAAATATATATATTGTAAATATTAAGTGTATTTTTGCACATTAAAGTTTTCTATATTTAATAAGAAATAAGAATTAAACTTTAGTTTTAAAAAAACCATGAATGAGAAAGTAAGAAAGCATGCAACAAATGCCTACTTCATCTTTTCTGTGATGCTTGAACTAAAATTAAGGAGGAATAACTTCTTGACAGTACTGTAAGTTGCAAAGAATGTACCCCCATTGTCTTATAACGAATGTCGGTCCAAGTACTTGAGAATATTTTGTTAGAACTCGCTTTTATTGTGAACATCTCATGTCTGTTTTAATAACTAAAATTAAAGTAACCTTTATAAAAATAAATAAATAAAATTCATTAAAGTAATGTTTGTTAAATTGACGCAGATAAAAAGTTTTCAAATAAAATTGAAATACTTTTCGGACCAAAATATGAAATAGTGAAGATAACACTGAAAAATATTTCGAAAATTTTTTCTAATCGTTTCTTAAATTTTTTGAAATGAATTAAAAATAATTTTTTTTTCAATTTTTTAATTATTTTTTATCTTAAAAGATTAAGATATGCATATTTTGACCCTATGTCAAATACTAAATAAATAAATATATAAATATAGATATTAAAAAAATAATAATTATTGAAGAGTCCAAGTTCAACAAATGGAGTATTTTGTTTTTTTAAAAAGACATTTATTTGTGAATAAAAAATTTAGATTTTTTTAAATAAAAAATTTAATATAATTTTTATTTTCTGCAGGTAGTTTATTGGAAGTTGAAATATATAATAATAATAATAATAATAATAATAATAATAATAATAATAATAATAAGGCTAAATGTGCAAAAATATTCTTAATATTTAAAAAAAAGTAATTTATTTTTAATATTTAGTTACGTATAATATTTTATTTAAATTTATTAAAATAGTATAATTTTATCTCCGAAATAACAAAATTATTAGTTTAACCATATTACGTTAAAATGGTACAATTTATCAACGTTAGCAGTAAAAAAATAAAATATGATCAAACTAACAATCTTTTTTATTTTAGAATAAAATTGTAGTATTTTAATAATTTTAAAGATAATATTTGATGTAACTAAAAATTAAAATAAAATTATTTTTCTGTTTAAATATTAAAAGTATTTTTTGCTGGTTAAAGTCTGATAATAATAATCTCTCCTTCTTTCTTTTACTAATTCAAGTTATATTTGATTATGGAATGTGGCTCTTGCTCTCTAACTATGTCTCTCCAATTTCAAGGCCACCATCTCCTCTGTATATATCTCGAAAATCTGATTGCCATTTCTCTCCGTCCCATCTTTTTTTTTCCTTCATCACTGTAATGGTCTAAATACCGGGTCAGCTGTAAACAGTACTTTCCGATGCTGAATAGTATTTTCCAGGCTCGAAATGATACCCAAAAGTCAAAAATATTTTATTGGACCATCGGAAAGTATTGGTCATGGTGAATCCGGGGTTGAAATTTAAAGTGAAATTGAGGTCAAATAGGCCTCCAAAAGTCAAAAATACGAAAAAGTTAGCGAATCAATTTCCTTGATAGAAAATGTGACTTGATTTTGCATAAATAATTAAAAATAGTAAACGAACTCCGAATATTTCCAGATTTTGCATGCCTACATGAATTTTTGTGTAAAATATTTTAGTGATGAGAATGAAATTTTTCGGTGACACCGGCAGTTGTCGAATCGGATCGATAACGAACTCCGATTGAGCCAAAAATTTGCGTGCTAGCTATTTTTGATGTGATAAGAGTGATGGAATTATTTTTAGAGTGATTTGATGGCTGGAAGAGAGAGAATTTTAATTGAGCCTTTAGGGGCCTAAATTAGGCCTTTTAAGTTAAATGGGCAAAGCCCATCACTTTGACCCAATTTTGGGCCCATTAGAGAGATATTTAAAGGCCAAAAATCTGAAAAAAAAAAAAAAACTCCAGAACTCAGCTCTTCTTCTTCCTTCCTCTCCTTGGCCGAATTCCCTTCCATCTTCTCTCTCTCTCTCTTGCTTCATAACCACTCAATATCTCTCTTAAATTCCAACTTAAAAATTGTAGTTTCTTCCCTCTAATACACTAAAATAGCTTCACTTGATTGATTTGGGCAAAGAAAGTGAAGAAATCAAGAAAAGAAAGAAAGAGGGGTAAGTTGGAGCTCGAGAATTTTAATGTTTTAAATTAATTTTTTAGTGGTTTTTCATAGATTTTTGGGTATAGATTATAATTATGAGATTGGTTTTTGCATTTGAGAACAAGAAAATGAAGAAAACTAAGCTTAAATGGGCTGCCCTATGTAGGTGAACAAGTGGAGGGGAGTTTTTCCAAGAACAAAGGCAAGGAAAAGGAACCTTAGACTCCCTAATTCAAGATAAATTTGTAAGTGACTAATTAATTTTTATATTTTATAAGTTTATGAATTTTTCTTAATTATGTAATTAGGGTAAAAATGTCTAAAGTTGTTAATTGATGTAAATATGTTAGGGTAATTGTAATTAAATTAGAGAATTAATGAATACAAGATGAAAATGAAAAAAAGAAAATTTTTAAGGTGAAAAAAGAATGGTGGCCGAAATTGCTATTAAGGAAAACTAGTGAGAAAAATGCAAATAATTAATATATGTTAGCTTAAAATCATAGTAGACATGATAATTAATGTTCTTGAATTTTTAGATAATATTTAAAATTAATTTGAGAATTTTCAAGATTATTTATAGTATATGCATATAGTAAAAGTTGTGATTTATAGTAAATTAATTGATTATTTTAATGAAAAATGATAATAAATAATAAATAATGCATAAATAAATTTTATTGGAATTTATTGAAATTATTGTGATTTTATTTAGAATTTAATGTTAATATGTATATTGAAAATAATTGAATTATTGGTTAATAATTGCATAAAAATGTTGAAAATGGTGAATTTATATGAAATTAAATTAAGGTCAATGAAAAGAAATAAAAAATCAAGAAAGTAATTATTATTGTGCCCTTAGAGTTAGTCTGGCAGTAAAAACTAGTTCTGGATATAGTTAGCTAGCCATAGGAACACACTTTACCGCGATGCAGGTCATGACGACTTGCTTTGCTATGGGTAGGATCATTGATCTCCATAGCTTGAGTGTTAAAGTGAAAAGTGAAAAGTGCAGTGTTCTAAGAATGATTCATTGGAAATCATTTCTCTTTTTAGTGGGACCCATGGAATCTATGTTTCGTGTATCCGGTCTGAGATTTTCTGTCGGGTCTGTACTAGGGACATAATGGTAATAAAATAAAAAAGAAATGAAAAGAAAATGAAAAGTAAGAAAAGAAAGTGAAAAAGGATCAAAATGAAAGAAAAAAAAAAGTTTAGAGGTAAAACGGTAATTTTTTTTAAAAGTGTAAAAAGTTAGTAAATTAAATAAGAATTGATTACATAAGGATAAAACAGTCAGATAATAGTTAAATTATTTAGAAAGTGAATTTTATTAACAATAAGAACTAAAATGTAATTTTGCTTATAAATGACAAATTAAGTGTAAAGAGATGTAAATCGCCTTAATTATTAGTATGAAAATCATTATTGAACCTATAGTGGCAAAATTGTAATTATATGATTAAAATGGTAAAGCTTATAAGAAATATTAAGTCAGTGTTATGAATGTAATAATGAATGATTTTGTGTTCATGCTTATCCGTATAGGTTATCATTTAAGATTAATAATGAAAATATTAGGAAATGTATCGATTATTAGTCACCACTAAACATATTGAGTGCTCAGCGTGTAGTTTTACTGTGCGCAGGTTAGAAGGAGCAAGAGCAAGAATTCAAATTACAAGACTTCTTTTAGGTTGTATAAGTTTTTGACATGTATATATGTGTACAACTTTACTTATGGTTATGTAATGTAAACAGAAGTTATTTTAGTAAGTAGTGCTGGTTTGTGAACAAATGAAATGGATGGAATGATTGAATACCGTTGTTATTATTGATTGTTGTGTCTCTGAGAGGCTGTGTGATTTGTTTTCTTTTCAGGGGGCTAGTATTATGTACAGCCATTATATTACAAAATTTTTATTAAATGCATAGTATATTGGACATTTATAGGTCAGCGACGAAGGGTAATTTTGAGTAAGTAAATGTCGATAAGGTTTTTAAGTATAGAAGTTAAGTTGGAAAAAAAAAATTTTCAGTTTTCGGTACGCCGATACAGTGTTAGGAGGGATAAGGCTGTTACATTTTGTGGTATCAGGGAAATTGACTCGCTAACTTTTTCGTATTTTTGACTTTTGGAGGCCTATTTGACCTCAATTTCACTTCAAATTTCAACCCCGGACTCACCATGACCAATACTTTTCGATGGTTCAATAAAATATTTTTGACTTTCGGGTGTCCTTTCGGGTCCGAAAAATACTATTCACCATCGGAAAGTACTGTTCACGGCTGACCCGATATTGAGGCCATTACAATCACCACTAGGTTGGTATCTGTTAAGCCCATTATGATCATGAATCTGTCCTGAGTAAAAGAGTGAAAGAGGAGTACTGAAGTTTTCTTTGGATTATGCTAATGCTAATTTTCTGCTGATTATTTTACTTGGTACTTTTCTTTTCCTTTGATTGATTTTCCACAGGAAACAAATGTCAAGAGATTTTCTAGCTTAAGTCGTAGAAACATGGAGAAAGGGGAAAACTTTGATTTGCTTGAATTTATCATGAGAATGATTGATTTTGAAACCAAACTACAGGCTAAAGATGATCTGTCCTTGACAATTCGAAAATTGGAAAACCAACCACTTGGTAGCAGTTACTCTTTTTTGTAATCGATTCAAGATTTTGGGTCTTGATTGAGAATTTTCTTTTAGGCTAGAGCTCGAGAAGTTTCCATTCCAGGGCTTTTAATGAATGCATTGAATTGAATTTTCATCTGAATTTACTCCAGATAGTTCTTAATCTGCTGGCAGTGGAGTTTTCGGTTCGTTTATAGAAGTCGAAGAATTAATTGTGTTTGAATTTGATTCTGAATTAGTACACACAGGCTTTAATTTGCAGCCACTGGGTTTCCCATTTGTTGTAAACTTGGATGAGGAATTCTTCATTCAACTCTCTTGCTTTTTCCATTAGTTGCAGCTTTGCTCTCCTTGCAGTTTCTTGTGAATGTAGAGTTTACGAAGAAAATGATACAAAATTATTACAGTAGCTGAAGCAGAGGATCCAAGTCTTGTGAGTTCTTGGAGGCAATATTTAAGGTTTCTTTTGCCTCAGTTATTTTCTTACCAGGATGTGTTCTTGCAGGACATTAAATTTTGAAGAATGCAAAATACAGAGACAAAGGAGTGTGTGCCTAAGACAGTAGTTGGTGTGAGTCTTCAACATAGGAATTACAGACCATTAGTTTCTTTTGCTTCTTCTATCTATCATAGCATCGAAGTTATTTGGTATTATCTTGTTTGTTCTTCCATGGTTTATACTTTTAAAACTTACTCTGGGGAAATTTCAGTATCTATCTTGTGATGCAAGCACCTGAGCACCCTTAAAACAATTAGAAAAATGCAGGCAGCCAAGTGTTTGAAACTTTTGGATTGTTTTAATTTACTTGGTAGATGATAACTGAGCTGCATAGTTAGCACTCCTTAAACTCGGATGTGCCCCAAGCTATCCGAGCCTTAGTAGAACTTAAGAGCAATGTCGCAACCGACATGCGTTATATTATTAATGGCAGGCGGATAATAACAGTTAGTATATAACCTAATCAAATATCATATAAGGACTTTTATCACCACTAACTACACTATCTAAGCCTTTAAAACTCTAAAAGTCTGTTCACTTACAGGAAACTTTTTAGTTTTTCAAAAAAAATTTCATATAAAATAAAAAATAGAAATCATATTTATTTTGATCAATTTTCTAAAATAGAAAACAGAAAATAAATTTTTTAATTTTCTAAAATAAAAAAGAAATTAGAAAACTAATAAAAAATATTTTTCAAATTTTTTAAATAATCTTAACACACACACACACACACACACATATATATATACACGCGCATACATATATAAGTATGTGCATGTGCATGTGTATGTGGCACATGCTAACATATGGATATATATATATATGCATGTACATACACACACATATGTATGTATGTATGAATATGTATATGTATATGTATATGTATATGTATATATGAACATGTATATATATGTGCGCCCCCCCTCCCCCCACACACACATATATATACATACACACACCTACATGTACATATGTAATACATATACATATATATGTATGTATATATACATATATATGTGTATACATACTTGTATATATATGTGCATATATTCGTATACATATACGTATACATATACATATATATACATGTACATGCATACATATATGTATGTATGTACATACATACACATACATACATATATATGTATGTATGTATGTATGTGCGCGCGCGCGCCACACACACACACATGTGTGTATGCTTATATACATATGTATATACATACATATATATAGAAAATTAATACTCAAGTTTTTCATTTATTTAAATGAACGCATTTTCTAAATTTTTTATAGAAAATAAATACTTCAATTTTCTAAAAAAATATAAAACAGAAAATAGAAAACTATTTTCTGTAAGTAAACGTATTCTAAGAATTTTCCCTTTTTTTTTCTTTACTGACTTGACTGTCAAAGTTTCTTCAGCTGAAAACCCATCAGATAGTTATTTTCTCGAGTTTCATGTGACCTGAGTTTGACTAGCTGTCATTGGTAGGTATTTCTGCATTAGTGATGCTGATTGAAGACTTTCTTCCTATCGATGCATTAGCATTGACATGTCTATCTGGTAGGATTGCCTTTGATTGCTGATAAATGATATATTTGGTATGAATGGTAAGGAGTGAAATACAGGGCAATACGCTGGTGATATCTTATGTTTTCATGTAGAAATTATCACTTCTTTATGTAATTTTCTATGCATTAATGGTCTCACCTTTACCAATCATTACCTTTTTGCTCCCTATTGCCTTATTGGGTTTCAGGTTGAGTTTTCATTTCTTTTTTCCTTTGCCTTATTCTATTTTCATAGGTTCTATCATTGATAACTTTTTTTACTTGACACTTTATGAAGTAGAATTTGGAATATTTAGGTGAGTAGGAAACTGGTATGCAACTAGGTCCTCTTGGAGAGGGAAGAAAATGCAATCAAGCAATTAAGAGCTTTTCCACAGGGGATAATATTAATATTTCAAAGTCAAAATGAATAAATAAATAAAGCAATTTAACTACTGCTTATTGTGGTCTATGGTAGGTGTTGCTTGGGTCATATGTCTGAGTTTTCTTTTTGTCCCCTTTTTTTTATTCCATCTCAATTTTTCTCCTTTTATTCTTAGTTTCTTTTCCTTTTCTCTCTCTCTCTATCTCTTATCAAGAAAAGGCTGCTTTCTTGAGGGAGAAAGATCTTTGAATTTTCATGTGATCAATTTCTCTCTCTCTGTATTTTTTCCTAAAATGGAATGTTTAAACTGCTGATGGGTTTTCTAATTATGTTTAAGCTGAATGCCATCTTTGCATAATCCATTTTGAATAAGTTAAGAATTAAATGAATAACATATACTTTACTGAAATAAGTTTTGACAACAATTCAAAGATGGCATAATCAAATAGAAGTGTGAAGAATATGGGTTGCAAAATGACAGTTCTGATGATATCTCAGCTCCCACTTCTACCAGCATGAGCAAACAATCTATTTCCATGAATTCCTCCTCTTTCCCAGTTAGCATCCACAGTTTCTTACCCATTTTATTGCTTTAATCACAGTCTTGCATGCATTATGCTTCTGTCCTTAATGGCAAAGGTGAATATGAACATAAAACTGTACAATTCAGCTTTTCTGTCATTGGCTTCACAGGACACCAGCTGCAGCAAGACGTTATTTATATCTAAAGAATTTTCAGATTGGAGGCTACTCAACTGATGCTCAGTTTCAAACCATTAAAATGCTGTAGGTGGAAAATTCTTGTCTAGACTTGGCGCATGAGATTTCTCATCCACCAAGCTAAAAGTGAATTGGCATGTTAGCAAAATTATTTATAATAGAGGACCACATTTGTATAATAACTCTCTTCGTAACCTCTTTTGCTTATGTGTCAACTGTCAACTGGCTTGGTGCATGAGGAATTTTATGCTCAGGGTCTAAGGAAGAAATTTCTATAATTTAAAAGTGTGACTGGTGCATGATTATACTCATTATTTCATAGCACAGCTGAAACGATTTTTTTAATTTTTACATGCTTGCTTCATTCAGAGAATTTTCTCAAGTTCTTTTATTTTATCATTATTTTCATAGCCTTTGCATGTGAAAGTGAAATTTGGAGGTGTTGGTTGGTAGGGCAGGAAGTGAAAAAAATGCATGCAATTGAATAGTTCATGTTGATTTTGTTCCATCTTGACCATGAAGCTTTTCTTGGCTTCAAATAATAATATAACATGCTGGATTTTGATGTTTACCTATTAATTGATATTACTAATTTTTTATGCAAATGTTAAATCAAATCTCAGGATGAATTGGAAGAGGGGAAACGGAAAGTATTACTTATACGGGGAAAGAATGGTTGTTTCGTGCCAGTAAATAAAATACTTGTAAAATTGTGGAACTACTATTTTTTATTAAGAAAATAGATACTATTATTTTTAAAGAAAAACATTTTGTTTGCATACCCTTATAACACTAACAATATTGCATTTCATCAACAAATTAGTCTTATAAAACTAATGATATTGCATTTAATCAACTTAAATGCTTGAAATTGAATGTTTTGTTCCTTTAAAAATATGTCCAGCCTGAATTCAAATTAATTGAGTTATTGAATTTTTCGAATTCGTAATGATTATTTTTTTATATAAAAAAAGCTAACTTAAGGAAGTAGATAAAAAGGGAGACATGTCAAATTCTTCAAACCCATTTAAGATCTGCCATGAAACAACTAATTCAACATAAATGAACAAACAAAATAGTGATAGTCTATAAAACTTCACCAAACTTGTAGATCCACCAAACTATAATTTTATTTTTCTATTGCTTCCTCCAAAAACTTAGAAGCTATCTAGTCTTCATCAATTACCCAATTTTGCTTCTTCCCTTTATCTCTAAGCATCAAGAATCCAATAATAACCACACCATACCTATATTGCTTCTTCCAAATTCGAAACTCAAATCTCCAAGAACATCACTTCTTGAGGAACAAAAAAAAATGAGGCCTAAAACCCAACATATTTCCAACCTCAAAGTGCTCATCTTTGGTGTATTTCTTGCATTCTTTATACTCTTTTTGTTAAGATCAAACATAACTTCATCCACTTCCCAAGAAAATCCATCTCCAATTTTCAAGAACTTTCAACAAAACCCATCGTCAAATCTTGAGGAATCAAGAAATTGCTCCTCAACTTGCAACAAAATCTCACCTTCGTTAGCTCAAGCACTAATCCATTACACAACCTCAACTATCACCCCACAACAAACACCCAAAGAAATATCAGTAACAGCAAAGATTCTTGAAAAGAAATCACCTTGCAATTTCTTGGTTTTCGGTCTTGGCCATGATAGTCTAATGTGGAGCACACTAAACTATGGTGGAAGAACAATATTCTTGGAAGAAGATGAGGCATGGATTTCACAAATCAAGAGAAGGTTCCCAATGTTAGAATCATATCATGTGACATATTATAGTAAGGTAAATGAAGCAGATAATTTAATGGAAGTAGGCAAAGGACCTGAATGCACAGCACTAAATGATCCTAAGTATTCAATGTGCCAATTAGCACTAAAAGGCTTGCCTAGTGAAGTTTATGAAACAAATTGGGATTTGATTATGGTGGATGCCCCAACAGGGTACTATGAAGAGGCACCAGGCAGAATGACTGCTATATATACTGCTGGTATGATGGCTAGAAATAGGCCACAAGGAGAGACTGAAGTGTTTGTGCATGATGTGAATAGAGAAGTTGAAGATAAATTTTCTAAGGCATTTTTATGTGAAGGGTACATGAGAAGGCAACAAGGGAGATTAAGGCATTTCACCATTCCTAGCCATAAGACTGCCATGGACATGCCCTTTTGTCCAGAATAGATTTATATTTTTTGAGAATTTTCATTTGTCATTGCATTTACTTTGCCATTTTTGTTCATCTTTTAGGGATATTGAGTCCATGTAATTTAGTGCAATATTTGGCTTCTATGGTGGTATGGTGTATGGGGTTGAGTAGAGATAAATGTGATGATATTGAGTCTTTCAAGTTTCATGTATCAACCCCATGAAATGGAAAAACAGATTTAAGAACTTTCTTCCTATTAATTATATGATTTAGGGGAAAAATTTTAATGTTTTTTTTAATGGAATTTCAACAGTATATGATTTTCTGAATCATATACCTCATACTAGTGCTGATTAATATTAGCTCTTATTTCCGCATAGTTTCACTCATTTTAGTCTTAATTGATATGGACCTTATCTCCATGCGATACCATTTGACCTTAGTCCTTGAAGAAATCCATAAACTAATTGCTAGCAATGAACACTGGGTACCTTAGGAAAAAAAAATGGTGTAGATTTTTAGGTTGAGTGGATAGCATCTGATCATAATTGATCAACCTAATTTTTGACATGTAAACTTTTGTTAATGATTGAATGAAATATATAAAATCTTTTACTCTTATAAAATTAATTTTAATCATTTGATGTATGTTTTTACCAAGGAATTCCATTCCTCCTGTAAAACTAAATAAAGTCATTGCAAACAAAATAATAGACAAAAATATTTGCAAGTGCATCCAAATACATTGCTCATGTAATACTATCCAAAAGAAACAGAAGATAACAAAATAGTGCCGTATAACATATTCCAAAACATTGCCATGAAAAGCCTAAATAATGAGATGAAAAATTAAAGATCTTAATTAGTTTTTCACAAAGTCAACACAAGTTCTTTGCTACTCTCATGCTCTCCAATTCCCATATGATATACTGTATATTGAACTGATGACATCTTGGCGGCAAATTCCTTAAAAGAAACTCTCTCCATCTCCACAATGATTTTATCTCCAAAACAATGCATAAAATAATAATATCTCAGCCCTTTGATCAAGTCGAGAACAATTTCACCATATCTTTGTGCAATAGTGTCGTCTACTACCTATAATGTATGTGAGGGCCAAATTTTCAGTACACTGAAGGTAGATACGGAAAAATAAACATAAACAGAAAACGGACACATCCAAAGTTTTATCGCATCAGGCAGAGATATTTAGATTAATTCTGAATAAATGAAATTGCTCACCTGGTCAAGAAGATGGCAGTTGGGTTACCAGGAGATGGTGGATTCTGGTTCAGCAGTGAGACAAGAGAACCAGCTTTAGCTAGAGCATCAGGGTCAGCGATGGACAATATCTCCACCTCTTCAAGACCAATCTGCCTCTTGATCAGGTCCAAGTTCTCCCAAAGGACCTCAATCTCTCCAAAAGGTAGCTTCAAATCCAAGGCCTGAGGCCCCAATGCAATGGCCTCATCCTTCTTGAATCTCAAGAAAGGCATGCAAAGCTTTTGTGTTTGTTTAAAATTTGTAGCCTGACCAACAGATCTATTCTTTAGTGCCTCCATTATCTCCCCTTCGGGGGCAAAAGAATGGGTTGCATGGTTAAATTTGCTTTGAAGTATCCTCAAGCATTCTGCTTTCCATCCATCAAATTGCTCATTCACATAGATCAAACCACTTATCTTGTCTTCAGTTAGTGTTGCAATTGGAGCTCCCTTCTTGTCTGCTTTCTTTGAACCTAACATTTGTTTCTGGAGCAGCTTCCTCATGAGAACAATTGAGTCCTGCAAGTACTTATTGGCAGCCTTCAGAGTCAGATCAGGAGAATCAAAAGCAGGCCACCCTGCTTTCACCGCAAATCCTGGCTTCTTCAAAAGCTCCCTCCAAATATATTCGGCATAGTGTGGACAGATTGGAGTGATAAGTCGAGTCTGCACATCCATAAATCGCCATACTAGTTCATGGTTCATGCCCCCACTTCCACATGAGAACCTGTACTCATCTCTGGCAGCCTGCAAATCATAAAACCCAGTTTTCAATGCTTCCCTGAACATGTAGTCCCTGTAATTTTGCTCGGTCATTTTAAGAGCAATATTCATCTCATTTGCAAACACTCGATCGGCATAAGTGGATGGGGGACCCATTCTCAGAGATGATTCTGATTCCAGAACCTCTTTCATCCATGCAATCTCTTTCGTGAGACGGAGGATCGCAGCATTAGCAGTTTCAAATACAAAGTTAGCATCGTCAACACCATCCCCAGCATCAGCCAGAGAGAACCGTGTTGCATCAGCAGAAAATTCTTCAATTGCCTGACGCAGTGTCCTGAAATTTCCAGTAGACTTGCTCATCTTTTCAGAATTGAGCATAATGTGCCCGTTACATCTGAATCCACGAGGCCAGTATTGCTTGGCCATTATTGCTGTATGGTTGTAAATGCAGAATGTCAAATGATTCTGGATAAGATCTTTACCAGAGACTCGAAGATCAAATGGATACCAATAATCAAATTCCTTCTTCATCTTATCAAGTACAGATGCAGGTATGTCAGATGACTTTGGGAATGGACCCCCACATATAATAAATTCCCAGACTTCATCAGTCATTTGCTCTCCCTTAACAGCATGGGGCTTGTTTGTGCCATACATGTCCTCACTATGGAGCAGGTGGGCAACAGTGTAATAAGCCATGTATATGGTGGAGTCGGACAAGGATTCAACAAGGAAATCTTTATCCCAGGGAATACGAGTCCCAAGCCCAAAAGATCGTGAACAAGCCCACTGATTTAGCCAGCTCAAAGTGTGCTCAAAGCCATGTCTCGTCTCATCAGAGTAGAGATTCATATTTGATAAGCATTCCTCAGCAAGTTTCTTCCACTCTTCTTCACCATATGTAATATACCATTGGTCAGTAAGGGCGACAACACATTCATCACCAGACCTTGATATAACCCGCTTCTCAGGCTCACTGTACATAATTGCCTCACCAGACTCGATGAGCTTAGCCTTGATCAAGGGCTTTACTTCCTGGACTTTTCTTCCAGCAAACTCTCCAACAACCATTGTTCCCTCCGTAAATCCTCTCAAGTAGGTCAACCTCTTTGCTTCAGCAAGTTTCTCTTTCTCATTTTGGCTCTTTATTTTCAGATCCAAGCAAACTTTTTCAGCAGCCTTATCTCCAAATTCCGGAATATTGATAATTGGTACAATCTCAAAAGGCATAACCCATTCATCCTTTACACCATACTTTGCCCTGAGAGCTGGTTTTGCTTTCAAATCATGCAATGCCATACAGTCATCAGGGGCATCACTAGGTACACTGGTCACAATCCCAGTGCCTTTGTCAGTGAGAATGGTCAGCATCGGAAGAGCATATATGACCTCGTTGAAAGAAAGAGGAGACTTCAAATGAAGACCAATCAGATCATAGCCAGTTAATTCAACCAAGCAACTAGGTTTTTGGGGAAACCTTGAGATGTTCTGATAAGCAAGGTTGAGAGCAGCTCTTTCTGTAAGGATGAATACATCTGTTTCATTAATTTCAAAAGCTCCATACTTACCATCAGGCAACACCCATGCATTTGTTTGTCCATACATTGTCTCGGGTCTTAGTGTAGCAGCAGCTAGAAACACCTTTTTCCCTTCTAAATGCCCCAGTTTAGTAGGGAAAGGGGGCAACACCTCCATCTTGATAATAGAGTATTCCTGGGGCTGCACTCCTTCACCACTTGCCCTATCATGATCAGCACATGGCTGACCATCCAGAGGAGAAAAAATTGTGTAGCGCACATCTTTAACAATCTTACCCATAGATTTTAATTTTCTCATCTGCCACTGAACAAAAGCATCAAAGTACGGGTTTACATCTGTAGTGACAAATGACCGTCTCCAATCACAACCCAGGCCGAAGGCCTTAAGATCTTCCATGGCTAATGGAGGAAAAAACCTCAACCATTCGTATGGATCCTGAAACTTTGAAATCTCATTATCAGAGAGTCCAAAACTGCGCATAATTTCCCACTGATACATCTGTCCGCCTGATTTTGATGCAGCCTTAGATTTTTTGCCCTTGAATTTATCTAATGGTGCACCACCTTGAGCATCATCAGAATCTTTTTCTGGTTCTTTGTGCTCCTCCTCTTCTTTGGAAAATATAGGAGGATTGCCAAACTGTTCAATCTCTCGGCGAAGCTTATCTGCTGAAGCCTTAATGGGCATACCAGTGCAGTGGAAAGCAAATGGTAAGAGTACATTAGCACCTCTTAACCTATGGTAGGCAGCAGCAAATTCAAGCTTGGACAATGAGAATGCATGTCCAAGATGCAAAAATCCATTCATGTAAGGGAATGGAAAATTGCCAAAAAACTTCTCATCTGGTCCAGGAGGCCTTTCACCAGGTTCAGCCCTGAAAACATCTTTCTCATCCCACCAGCCTCGAACCTTCTGCTCGATCTCCAAGAGGGAATCCCTCCTTGCAAAGCTTTTTGCACCCTCAGCCATTTCACAAAATTGATGTGCACTGCAGTACAAAAATTGACGTCAGCAAACTCCTAACCTTTGATTCCAGCATGTTAAGTTATAACAAATAAGTTTGCTAAGCAGAAACAGCAAATTGTAAACCAGTAATCCAGTATGGGAGAACAGCAGTGTATTAAAATTAAAAACTCCACCAATAAGAAGACAATCAGTAGTCCTACAACTAAATAGTGACAGTACTTCGACCCACAGGCCAAAGTAATGGCATGAGTTATAAATTTGAACAAAACCTTGATTCAACAATTTGATAATAAATTCATATAAAACAGCTACCCCGTCAGTTAACAGATTCAAACAAACAAACCACTCGTGAATACCAAAGCAACAATTAAATGGAAAAGGAGTAATATGACTAATAAATTAAAACATAAACAACCTTAATTTAATATCAATTTTGCATTTTTTCCACTTGAATCAAAACAGCAACATGATCATCTAACAATTCCAGAAAAGTAATAACTGGAAAAGGAGTGATAACATAACTAATAAATCAGAACATAAAGAAACTTAATTTAAATGGAAGGCAATAATTTTCTATATGACCAGCTAAAAAACCAAAATAAGAACGCCTAAAAAACCAACGATTGATTAAAAAAACAAAAATTAAGCGAGAAAGGTTGAGTAATTAGTAATTACCTCTGGTTCAAGAGCGATGGACGAAGGGTATTTCGAGGGAAAACTTGCAATTTGTGCTTGAATAAAGTAAGAGCCAGCGAGCAAGAAAGAGGGATCTATTGCTATTTATTCTTTGCTCTTCGTTCTTTATTCAAGCACACAGTATGACAGTTGCGGCATTGCAACGCTTTGGGCCACTGTAAAAAGGAATAACTATGATTCTAGGGTTTATCTAAGCTTTGTTTTTATTGCTCCACGTGTAGGGATAAGGATTCGTTCTTTCTTCAAGCACTCAGTATGACAGTTGCGGCATTGCAACGCTTTGGGCCACTGTAAAAAGGAACCCAAATTCAAACCTCAGCCTACGTATATAATTGTCACTAACGCCATTTCCTTCGGCTCTCACATTCAAAAGTTCCAACGTTGTTTGTAGGAGAAGAGAAGATCAGAGGGTGAAGGAGGTCGTAGCCTGTAGGGACGGTTTTATTGCCGGAAAGAAGAGGAAACTGAATCGTTAAAGCACCGGAGAATAGCGATAGGCTGATAGAGGAAAGAGCGGAGAGGGACATCGTTATTCTTTCGGGATCATATCACACTAGAAGAGTCGAAATTGCAACCAAACGGCTTGTCGTATGGTTTACTTAAACACCACCCACCCAGTTTCCAAAATATTTTTCCAAAAACATAAGTTTAATACGCAAAAATATCCAAATTGTTATAAATAAAGTAAAATCATAACAAAATATAGAAAAATATTATAAGTAATATTTTTCTGTTATATTATTGTGTATAAAATAATAATATTGAAAATATTTACAGATAAAGTTTTGTCGATATAGAAAATAAATAAATTTAGAAAGTAAATGAATTTAAAAAATAAATCAAGTAATAGAAAAATAACCAATAGAATAAATCATTCAATTAAATAGAAATATTTCAAAATACTTTTTCTTGGATAACTATACATTATGAACATGTCTCGTTAAAATTTTGTTAAGAAAAATTCAATGGGATAAAAATTTAGCGAAGAAAAAATAGCACAATATTCATATATACTTCCCATCAACAATATAATGAATCAGCTAAATCCTTTAATTGGCGCATTTTAATATTGTGTACATGCTTCTTTAAAATTGAACTTGGTATAACATTTGTAAACAAATCTGCTGGATTATCACTTGAACGAATTTTACAAATATCGATCTGTCATTATTTCATAAGTTCATGAGTATAAAATAATTTTGGTAAGATATGTTTGGTTTTATCTCATTTGATATAGCCACATTTAAGTTGCGAAAATACATGATGCATTATCCTCATACAATTTGTGATCGAGTTTTATGAGGATCTAATAGGTAGCCAGCATTAACATACCCCGTCAATTCTAAATTTACTCATTTTACCCCGTCAATTCTAAAATTACTCCTTTTAGAAAAAATAAATCCATATTAGAAGTACTACAAAGATAATGTAGAACATGTTTTACACCATTTTGGTGTCTTCGAGTTGGTGCAAAACGAAATATTGCTAGTAAATTAACTACAAAAGCTATATTTGATCTGGTGCTATTTTTAATATATAAAATTGCACCTATTGCACTAAGATATGGTATTTCAGGACCAATAATATATTCATTATTTTATGCGGATGAAAATGATATTTATTGACATCAAAATAGCTAACAACCATTGAAATTCTTAATGTATAAGACTTATCCATATAAAATTATTTCAAGATTTTCTCTATATAAATTAACTGATGCACAAGAATTCATTTTCCAAATATTATGTAGTAATAGATATCTCTTCTAAAGTTTTTACTGTATTAAAGTCATCAACATAAACTACAACTATAGTAATTCCTAAATTTATCTTCTTGATAAAAACGTATGGACAAATTGAAATATTCTTATACCCATCTTTCACTAAATATTCACTTAGATGATTGTATCATATGCGATCAGAAGTTGCCTTAATTCATTCAAAGATCTTTGAAGTTTAATTGAGTACAAAGATTCGTCACTCTTATGGCAAATTTTAAAATTATTGATAATATTACAAAACGTCCTACATAGACAATAATTATTTGCCTTTTCCCTTTGATAAGTGATTTTATCAATTTTAAGGGTTATGGACGTTCATAATCATGAAATTTATAGTGCACACTTCTCCTTGAATGTCCATTACTACGTATTGTGCCTCATAAAACTCTACTAAAAAAATACTGTGGGATAAAAATCCATTAAAGGAAAAAAGAATACACAATATCTTTAATACATATCATACGTTACCTCGTTAAAAATCTTAACAGGAAAATCTAGTAGGAAAAAAGAGTACAATGTGTATTTTTTTCTCTTATAATAATATCAGTACATAATTTTAAATTTGTGTATATAGAGTTCTGATATGTAATATTATAAAGTTTTTTTTTTCTAAAATGAGCCACATATTTTCTCGATATGCTTATCATATATATTCTGGATATATTATGCATAAACTGAAAAATAATAACTTACAGGTTGTACATAAACATGTTCAAATTCATCTACACACCTTTCATTTCTTTAAGATGATAAGTTTTATAAAATATAATAATATAGTCATATGTACAATAAATATATAACCAATGTACTTTATTACCATATCATAAAAAAAAAATTATCCATTCTCAAATGATGTTCTTAACTATTCTTGTTATTTCTCTTAATTATTCATCTACACACATTTCATTTCTTTAAGATGAGAAATTTTACAAAATCTAATAATATAGTCATATGTACGACAGTTATATAACCAATATACTTTTATACCATATCATAAAAAAAAATTATCCATTCTTAAATGGTTTTCGTAACCATTATTATTATTTCTCTTAATTATTAATCATTTCTAGTGATAAAAAATAATCATAGAATAGTAATAATTATCATACCATTTTCATGGCCATAATTCTTTATTGCTTTATTCATTTCAAGGAATGAAACAAATGTAATAAAATAACAGCATAATCATATAATAGTTATAACACATGAATTCATTTTATAACTTAATTCAAATATTTCTAAAAAAAAATACTTAATAAAATTATCCAAATAAAATATATATTATTATATAGAAAACTAAAATATGTCAAAAATATGTCATTTTAAGTGACAATTTGAAAATTACTATGTAATACATGAGTACATAATGCATCAATAGTAATAATGTATGATCATAAATATGTTGTATCTAGTAACTTTACAACCATTGTAGTACTCAATTGAGGATAATTTATAAGCATATAATCACATTGCAAAAAAAAAAATCTTTCAATCAAATAGAATTCGATATTTAAGTCGAGATAAAATTTAATTTACAAAATTCATTAAAATATTTTAAACTTTTGAAGAGTTTCAGTAATTAAAATAATAAATAAATCATGACAATAAATTATAACACTTCAAACTCATATACATAAAATTTATTATCACATAAGCAAATAGTATCAATTAATTACATACTAATATATTATCAAATTGGAAAATGGTAAAAATTTATTGCATTCATTATATAAAAAAATATGTATTTTTACCATGATGTCAATTCATTGTAATAAATGTCATAAAATAAATAATATTTTACGATTTTATTATTTATTACATAAATATCAATTGTACTCATTTGATATCATATTTTTAAATATTTTGAATTAGTGTTCCAAAATTTCATATTGAGTACAATTAATATCTGTATTTTTCAACAAATTTAGTTTTAAGATCCTCACTATATTGAAAATATCAATATCAATATTTATACAAAATATTGTCGATAACTTTATCCTTTTCAATTTATTTTTAATGACAAATGACATATTGAGATCTCTTATTTAATTTCAGGTACCTGAACCACTTATGAAATTCAAAAATTAATTATATCATAAATCTCTTCAAGATTATCTGTCTCTATAATATGATCATATGGATTTATTTGCTCATTTTCAGTTATAGATTTTATTTTTATTTGAAATCGAATAATTTATCCTATAAGGCAAATTATCCTAATGGGACATTGTTGGAGCATTTGCAGCTAATAAATATGAGATTTAATTAATCTCAACACACTAACAAATACATTAGCATCATAATTAATTAATATTTTGAACTTCAGGTTCATGATATGAGGATCTAAAATATATATAATATATTTATTTACTTACTTATTTTAGTTGTTTTCTTCCCCTGATAGTAGGAAATCTATTAATCAAAATATAATTTTCAACTAAAACTGCAATTGATAAATTTTATGATCTTTATTGGCATAATGCATGCAAGTATTGTTTATATCAATATTATATATCCATATATAAAAATGATATTGTTTTCTCATAAAAAATATATAGTAATTAACAAGAAGCATTTAGTAAATATTTTTTGCTAGACCTTGTAGTATGAACATGTATAAGAGCCTTATAACAATCTTTTAGCCACGACATGTGATCACTAGCTAGCATTATCAAGAATAATGTCTTGATTGCATAATCTAGAAGTTGTTCACATGGTGGATAGTGGGTTCATATATATTATATTTATTTATTCCAGAATGAAGGAAATTTAACCCCTTTATTAGCTAGCGATACTTTAGTAATATTTATTGAGAACAAATAGATTACGAGAATTCTTTAAGTTGAATTAAAGAAACTTCTAGTTCTCTAATAAATATGTGAATTATCAATAATTTATGCATTATAATCGATCTGAAATGGTCAAACTGGTCATATCAAATAATCAATTGTTAATTAATAAACTTCAGATTTACTATTTTTATTATATCAATATTCATATCAATGGATAAATATCAAGTTTCTTAATATTATTATCAAACAGTTAGTAAACTTCGTGTTTACTAATATTTATAACAGTTAATAAACTTCATGTTTATTAGTATTTGTTTTAATTTTTAATTTTACTATAATCAATAAACTTCATATTTATTGATATTAGTATCACCTAATCAATAAACTTCATGTTTACTTATGTTTGTATAATTGGTAAACAATAAATTACTAATATTTGTACAATAATTGGTAAACTTCATGTTACTAATATTTGTATCTATTAGTAAACTTTGAGCTTACTAATATTTGTATCAAAATAAAATCAAATTATAAAAAATATATTACTAATTTTGCACAAAGTGGATCTCGAGTATTTATATTTCAGCCTTAAAATGATATCCATTTCAGCGAATATCTTTTAAAAATAAATTTATGCGTGACATATTGAAAAAGTAATATATTTCATAACAAATTATATATAAGTAATTGTATTATAACTCTTCAGTGGTCTTCAAATAATTGTATTATACATAACAACAATATACATATAGTGAATTGAAAACCAAATATGGCTTTACATAAAATATATTCATCATATATAATATAATAATTAAAATATAATTACGCAAGGATCAATTTATAATTATACAAAATAAATCATGTTAATTTCCTTAACAATGAAAAATGCTATTCTCATTTTTTTCTTAATAATTTCGTATATTAAATTTTTTAAAATTATTTATTGTAAGGTACAATTACTCAACTCTCAATCAATCTCATTAACTCATGAGAATTAAAATAATTCAAAATTTATGAATTAAATCTACTTGTCATTTAATCTTGTAAATTATAATTTTTGATTTTTTTGAGGTAGATTGTCGTAAACTATCGACTTTCAATAATCAATAGGAGATATCATGCTGATAACGTGTTATAAATAAAAATAAAATCATAAAAAAATATAGAGAAAGATAAAAAGTATGATTTTTTTGTTATATTATTGTGTCTAAAATAATAACATTGAAAGTATTTATAAATAAAATTTTATCTATATAGAAAATAAATAAATAAATTTAAGAAGCAAATAAATTTAAAAAATAAATCAAATAATAAAGGAAATAATCAATAAAAAAATCACTCAATTAAATAAAAATATTTTACAACACTAATATTTATTAAAAAATAAATTTATTTTTAATATTTAATTATGTATAATATTATTTCTAAAATTATCGAAATTATATAATTTTATTTTTAAAATAATGAGATGCTAGTTTGATTGTATTTTATCTTTTGATCGTTGACATGAATATATTATATTATTTTAACGAAATAACGTCAAACTAGTGGTTTCATTATTTTTAAAGTAAAAGTATACTATTTTTATAAATTTAATAAAAATATTATATGTGATTAAATATTAAATATTAAAATTATTATTTTTGATAAATATTAAAATCATTTGTGCACATTTTACCGAAATTATTATAATAATATGTTTTTAGCTTTATCCATTGCAATAACGAGAGAGATAATTGTTGGTCACGTCTAATCACGATGAATAAATAAATAAAGTTGGTTAAATATTTAAATAATAAATAAAATAATAAAATAAATAAAATAAGAAAAGAATATTAATGGGCGTAGCTTTTATGGGGACACAGACAGACATTTTTCCTTCCCGTCAGCAGCGTCTCTTTCTTTCCCTTTCTTTCTCCAGGAGAAACCCCCAGGAAAATTACCCTCACCAAATTTTCCATTTCGATCCCAACAACATCTCCAATCATGAGCAACGAATAGTTAGTTCTCTTTTTTAGCTTCTGTTTTTATCATTTTCCTTTTTCTCTTTACATTATTGTTCCTACTTTCTTTTTTGTTTCACAGTGATTATCTCTTTAAGCTTTTGCTAATTGGTGACTCAGCCGTTGGAAAATCCTGCTTGCTTCTTAGATTTGCCGTAAGTTCGTCATTCTTTTTCAATTTCTTTTCTGGGTTGAATTTGTACGTTTATATCCTTGTAAATAATGGTGGTCAATTGGAGAGAACCATTAAGAAGTTTTGGTCAGAAAAATGAGTTAAAGTTTTGATCTTTTTTGTAACTGGTGTATAAATTTCTTAACTTTTCAGGATGATTCTTATGTGGACAGCTATATCAGTACCATTGGAGTTGATTTTGTGAGTCTCTTCTCTCTTGTCTTTACTGGAGTATAAGCTATTTATCCATGTTACCGTTCGATGGGTTAAATTTGCTAATTATTTTTGCAGAAAATCAGAACCGTGGAGCTGGATGGCAAGACAATCAAGCTGCAGATTGTGAGTAACCGAGGATATAACTGTTCTGTCTTGAAATATAGCGTTTATTTACTGGTTCTGGGACTTTAATTAAGATTGTAAGTTTTTACTAAGTAGAAGCACTAACGATTCAGTTGGAATGAGTGGTAGATTTGTGTCTTGAAATATGTGGCTGACTGACTCAATTGAGGCAGTATTGTTAAAGATACATTTATCTTGATATAATCACCAAGTTTCTGGTGATTATTGGTAGATGGTTCATAATCAGATAGATAATAGAACATTTTTGAGAAGGGTTTAAATTGCAAGGAGTTAATGTGACGTGTAATCCATGTTTATGCAGCATAATTGGCTTGAGAGATTTTTATGAGGTTTATAGTTCATAATGAAGTCTCTTAGAGAAGTTAAGAGGCTGTGCAAAAGTTTTTGCTGATTAGAGCACTTATTTGATAATTCTTTTATGTAGTTGTTCACAACATTCTCAAATCTCAAGTCAGTTGGTGAAAAATTTTACTGTTGGCCTTAATATAACTTTTGATATGGAGTTCAAAATTTTATCACTATTCTCAAAACATATTATTGTGAAGTCATGGAAAATTTTGTTTTCCCAACTTCACTCTGTCAATTGTTGGATGGTGCAACTTTTAAGGATTTTGCAAGGTGCATGCTTTCCTAATTTGAAAGTTGTTCTATTGTGATCTCATAAGTTACTACTTATACCATAGTTTCATCTTAAAATAATGTTACAGAACATCCATTTCACCAAAAAGCTTGTTCTTTATGGAATAATAATATCCGATGAACCAGTTTTGCTTTCATCTTTTTAATTTTGAATATCTTTCCTTTCGTGATTAGACAAATTCTACTTAAATGTACATGTGCATGCCTTGATTTGTACATAAAATAATTTTTCTGTTTGGGAACAAATTCGCCATTAAAGAGAGATGAACTCTTTTATTCCTTCCGGATTCCTCTTCCAATTTGACGTTTTCACTCATTTTGTTTGTCCAGTGGGATACAGCAGGGCAAGAGCGATTTCGGACTATAACAAGCAGTTATTACCGAGGCGCACATGGGATAATAGTAAGATGCTCTGGCTTTATACTTTCTGGGATCAGAAAAATTAATATCATGATGAAATAAACCATCTTTGTTCTTTTCTGCTAACTAGTTTGTACATGCTGTTGCTTGTTTTAAGCATTGGCCAATGCTTACAGTACATAATTGTTGGTTTTACTCTCCATTCTTTATTTCTTTTTCTTGTCATTTTAATGAATTTCTAAGTGAAGTATATTGGTTATTTGGGGTACTGGAACATGATTTGCTTAATGCTTCTTGTTTACTTATTGATGCTGTTTCTATTCTTAACCTCCTCTATGAAATATTCTGTAAGGACCTAAGTTTTGCGATTCATGCGGTGGTCATAACAGATAGTTTATGACGTTACCGAGATGGAGAGCTTCAACAATGTCAAGCAGTGGTTGAATGAGATTGATAGATATGCAAATGATAGTGTTTGCAAGCTTTTAGTTGGAAACAAATGTGATTTAGTTGAGAACAAGGTTGTGGCCACACAAACTGCAAAGGTACAGTCAGTTACATATGTTGCCTTAAGTTCTTTCTTTCGTTTGGACTTTGTCTTAGCAAGCTTGCTTGATAATGGAAGCTCTATGCGAGTCTACAGACTGAACTTGTCTGGCAATTTATGCTTCTTTTTTAGTAGCTAGTTGATTGTGAATAGTACCTAGTATGTAATATTCTTTAAATTTTTATTATGATGCTTTCATAGTTTGTATAGGATTTGGGATTACTCTAATTGTTTAATGATCTTGATAAGAGATGCTAAGTGAATGAATGAATATTTGGTGATTTGAGATTAATTACGTCCATGATCATTAAATTTTGAGATTATAACCAAATGGTTATAATAAACTAATTTGTAACATAAGATTAATAAAATTATATTTTATTAATCTTTATGTAAAAATGATCTGAAAATCCATTTTATATATTACCGAAAGACAATTAAACACGTCACGTATAATTTTTACTTCATTTTGGATCGAATCAACTTTATAAGCATGTTTAAGAGTTAGGTCAATGTAGTTAAATTGTACTGTCTGCTTGTGCGAATTGATTCTGTTTTCGTGGATGTAAATGAAATGCAGGCATATGCTGATGAGCTTGGCATTCCTTTCCTAGAGACGAGTGCTAAAGATTCAATCAAGGTGGAGCAAGCTTTCTTAACCATGGCTGGTGAAATAAAGAAAAAGTAACGCAATTAATGAACTTTTCCTGTTACTCTTGTTCTATATGCTTTGACTTTTTTATAAATTTGCAAATCTTTTCATGACCGACTACCTGCAATGATCAATTTTCTTTATCATCATCGTCATCAGAATTTGTGATCCCAGCCCGTGATTATGGCATCATAGCAATGTACATTACAAATATGAGTGTAGATGGGACATTCCTTGTGAAAATTGAATTACTGATTTTTGTATTTCCTGTTCTTCTACAAAGATCGCAATAGCTCACATCTTGATTGAAAAAATTATGCAGAATGGGTAGCCAGCCGATGGCAAGCAAGTCAACAGGAACTGTTGAAATGAAGGGGCAGCCCATCCAGCAGAAGAACAACTGTTGTGGTTAACCATTTATTTGTATCTGTACTGCCCTTCTGCAAGGCTGTTAGACATGACTGTGATATTAAGGTTGTTAAAATATGCGTCTTTAGATGCTGTTAAATATTATGTGCTTAAGTTATCTTTTAAAGGTGAATTTCTCTCATTTCCTGTGCCTTTATAGTAAGGGTGCTGATCATCCCATAATTGCAAGTGCTTCTGAGGGCAACTGATGCAGTACAAGATAGTAAATAGGTATAAAACTTATTTGGAGTAAAATGAGTGATGAGTGCAGTGAGTTATAAATGGATTTGGTAGAAATTAGTAGAGGACGGTTTGATTTTCAGTTATAATCAAAATAATAAAAATTTTTGATAAAAAAAAATTATAAATTGACATTGAATTGAATTTTAGTAATTTTAGTATTATTTAAGCCAAGCCAAATCGGTAGTAGAAGTTTTTCAATTTCATAAATCAAAATTGAAGAGATTAATATTTTGGGAATTTTATTAAGTAAAATGATGCTATTTTAAAAATTTTTGTTTGTGATTACAAATCGAATTGGATTAGCAATTAAAATTTACATATTTTATAAATTGAAATTAAATAGATTATTTGAATCACTTAATTAACTAAGTTAGTTGGATGAAGGGACTAGGAAAATGGTTACATAATTGAGCTGCCAATCCCATTCTTGTTATCTATTGAACCTCCCGGCAGCAAGGTTTGCTTGATCTGAGGGAAAAATAACCAAATCTATACATTTAGGCATGCAATGGTACCCATTCATACATACCATCACATTGACACACCGCATCTATACATGTCGCCTTATTAACATAATGTTACATTGACATAATGCACCTGTATGTCCCGTCGTATCGACACAACACATCCATACATGCTTTCGTATTTGAAAATCATTTCGAAATCAAATCAATTTTTGAATTAACAGAATCAATTAAATCAATTTCAATTTTTAATTTTTTTGGTTTTGTAATTTGAGTACCGCTAGTTCGTATATATATACCTTAAAAAATTTTCCATTTTTATTTCCCTTCAAAATTTACATAGATTAATATTTTAAAATATATTCTTATATCTCAAATTTTGTGTATTTTTTTTATAAAATTTATATAATATTTTAAATAATATTTAAATTATATTATTTTTTTAATTATATAAAGTAATATTTATATAAAGTAACCGATTAACTTTTTTATACATTTATTTTTATTAGAAGTGAAAAATAGGCGAGTTGAACGTGTTTAGATTGGATCATTAATGGACGAATCATTAATGAATTAGATTATAAATGGATCAAAAATATAGATTATAAATAAATCAATATCTAACTAAATGGATTGTCTGGATTTGAATCGACCAATTAATTTAATATAAATTATTATAAAATTTTTATTAATTAATTAATATATAGTCATTTTACATAGAATACTATGAAACATACTCTCATATTTAATTTCCAATTCAATATCATGGAATTCTTTTTCCACATAAAAAAAAAGTACAACTTTTTCTGGAACGAATAGATAATACCTCATTGAATAAATATTAAGATAATTATTAAATTGCTTTATTTTTATAAAAAAATGAATATTTACATAATTATTGTCTTATGAAAAATTAATTTCAATGGACTAAAATTCATCCATGTAAAAAAAAAAAAAAGGATTTAGTAACATTAATGATATAGTGATGGTAATTTTATTTTCAAATGTGGACGTCCATTTCTATTATGGCGCACTTCTACTAAGAAAATGTTTCAAACAATATGTAATTCTACAAACATATACATAAAGGAAAAAGTCAATTAAATATGTTAATTCAAGTAATTATCAGAACTTGGCGTATCTAATTAATCATGCATAGTAGACGGGGAATCCCAATTCCCGGTGGAGAACCGTCCCGTCCCGTGATCATCCCTGAGCATAATCACATATGTCAACCAAAAATAAGCATTGCTACGTCCAACATCATGTGAAATAACGTTCATGATTGCCAAATCTTCAATCAAACAATTCATATACAACTTAATTAATAATCGTTCCATTCCATTTTGAAATGTTTATTTCGATTTACATCAGATAATTACTTTATTAAATTAATTTATAAAATTCTAATTTTCATTTTTTTTGGAAAGGAAAATTTCGCATATTTATAGGTTGTGTTAATTAAAACTCTCACCCTCCTAATTCATAAACCTTTATAAGTGATTATATTATAATTAATTTCCTTTTAAATTAAAACAAAGTACTTGTAATAGCTTAGTTTAAGTTAATAAAATTATATTTTCAAAAAAATAAGTTAATATTATAAAATAGTATATATTTGAGCGACAGAAAAAGTCACACGGAAAATAAGAAAAGGGCGAAACACATTAGGTATTTTGACTAACGGAAATTTTGAAAGAAATTCACTAGGTACATATTCAATGGATTGAAAAATGAAATTAGTTAATTTTGGATTGATAAAATAGGTATTGAATTGGATTGAAAAATAAAATGATTTAGTTTTGGATTGATCCAGTAAATATTTATTTGGGTTGAATTGAATTTAGATCATTTTTTTAATGAAAATTTGTATTTGAATCAATTTTATCAGGTCGAATTTTTATCATGTATATTTGTATTCATATTTTATTTAATTGCATTTAATTACATTTTTTAGAATTTATTTTTTAACATTTAATATTGTCCAAATTTTTTTACTTAGAATTAATGATATTAATTTTCAACAAATAATATCAAATTTAATTTATAATATTAGCTATTAATTTATTAAACAGAAATTTTAGTTAGCATATAATGTTTATTTTGTAATTTTATTTTGAATTATTTTGTACATTTAAAATTAATTTATTTTTTTAATAATTATTTGTTATAAATTTTAATAATTAATAAAAAAATTAATTAATCAAATAAAAAAATCGAAATTGATGAACAAATTATTTTTTATTTTTTATTATTAATGAACCAACTAACCGGACCATATTCACCTCTAGTCATATCAAGTATCACCGTAATACACAACTACCCATTTTGATTTAAAAAAAAAATGGTCAATTTTGATATGCTATAACGTACCCATTTTGATTAAAAAAATAAGAAACCGGTCAATTTTGATTTGTTATAATATTTCTTCTCCTCCAGGGCATGCTACCATTTTGTTGACATTGGTAGTAAATAGTCAATCACATCATAGTTGCATGCCCTAATGGTCTTCTCACATGAATGATAAATAAGGCATGGTAGCAAATGAAATTACAGAGCTCAGCTTGGGATCATTCCCAGCAAGCAATCATGGCGAAAATGTCTACAAGCAAAGGATAATCTCAAGATGCAACTGCAAAGACAGGACTATAGCAAATCTGGTCCAAAATAATAAATCATGTAACAACACATTTCAACCACAGAAAGAATCGTCAAAAAAATGCCGAGACAATAACACCCTCTGAAAGGGCAAAAGTAACACAAAAAGCTATGTTGACATAAATACAAATCTTCAAGATGAAGAGCAACAAGGCTTCTTAGTAGTTGCCTCGGATCCCCCAATTGCAATTGTTTTCCCTTCTTTGATATTGGCTGGTGCAGCTTCTTCTGATGATAGTGACTTCTTACTAATTATCCGGTATATCTCTGAGAGGATTGTCTGGAAGGCCTTTTCGACATTAGATGCTTCAAGAGCAGATGTTTCAATGAATGAAAGTCCTTCTCTTTCAGCGTAGTTTTGAGCATCCTCCGTAGCCACTGCTCGAAGATGTTTGAGATCAGTCTTGTTCCCAATTAGCATGATCACGATATTGGCATCTGCATGGTCCCTCAGCTCCTTCAGCCAGCGGCTGACATTTTCAAATGTTGTTGGTTTTGTAACATCATACACTAGTAAAGCTCCAAGTGCACCCCTGTAATAGGCACTGGTTATTGCTCGGTATCGCTCCTGTCCAGCTGTGTCCCATATTTGAGCTTTGACAGTCCTCCCCTCAACCTGCAACATGTGATATTCTCTTTAGCAAGACAACAAAAAGATTTTTTTTTCTCTTTTCTTTTTAACAAAAAAGGGTTTTACAAGTGATAGAAAACATTTAATGGTGCTGATGTGTAACTCAGAAACTTTTTTACAAAAAACCAGCAAAGTTGACAAGAAACAGGATTGCTCAAATTTCCTATAATAGAAGCAATAAGCAAATACACCAGTTGGTGAAGGATTATGAAGAAAGGTGGAGGCCAAAACAATTAACCATGCAGACCGACATATTGTTTAATTAAAAAAATAGTAATCATTTAATAATGCCCCATCTCCATCAGCTACACAAGAGATCAACGTGCCCAAGGGCAATGCATTAAGGAATACACTCCCTAAACGAGATTATTAATTAAAATCCCAAGAACAAACATTTGTTTCCTACTTCTTCAGCCCCTCAAAAACCTCTAGGCAAAGAGCTTATGAAAATCTTGGAGCTTTATGAGTAGTCATGAACTTAAAAATTAAGCAGTCATAAGTAATGAAATGAACTAGTGGGAGGCGAGGGTGGGGCAAATAACAATTCTCTTGATGACCAGCGGCATGGAACTATGTCTGCACGGGGTCACAAGGCACACATGATACAAATGCACTGCCTCAAATCTTTAAGTTTCTCAAGGCTGAAAAAGCCTTAAGAAGTTGGTGTCCCAGCCAATTGACAGCTTACATTAAATATAAAATTAACCAGTGATTAACAAAGTAAATTAATCACCAACTTTGTCAACCTTCTATTACCACATCAATTCTAAGCAAAATATTCTAAGAACATTGATAATTGGCATTCTAATAAACTCAATTATGATTTATGACTGATCATTGGTACAATTAAACTATGCTTTGAAATCAATTAGTCTCATTACCAGCAGTTTTCATGCCAATGAATGCTATTTTATTTTCACAAAAAAAGTTTTAAATTCTGTATAAAGCTAAAGTATAGCCACAACAAACATAAATCTCTATATAAATTACATTAAAACTTGTATAATTCATTTACAAGCTCTAATCGTTACTCTTAACATGGTCAACTTGTTGATTTCCTCCTAATTTTTGCAGGCTCTTTGTATTATAGACCTCCACCCACAATCACTTGTGAATTCTTGGATTAACTCCGCAAATTGTGATATTTTTAATGTTATCTTGACATGGCTCACATCCGGTTTTCATGCTAATAGAAATCCCAGCACCAAGAGGAACAACAGCTTCAATGTTCAATTTTACTCAGCCTTTGAAGAAGAACCAATAATATAATCCCAATAAAGTTTTGATTTTTAATTGTCTTTGGGTAATAAACACATCCATATGACTCGTCATTTAGAAATTCTTTCCCCTAAAAAGTTGCTTCATTTTTTCATTAGTATTACTAATGTTTGCACCCAAGATATATCACCAAAACATTAAATATAGTAGATCTAATGATCTATCACTCATTTCACACAATGAGACAAAGTCAAAAATCCAAATACAGATCAAAAAATCAAAGCACTAGCGAAATACAAATCTAAAGTAAGTCCACAAATTTACACATCTAAAACGAAATAAGATCGAATTAAACACCAACAACAGACATAAACACATATAAATAAACGAGTAAATGCATGTGAGAAACCGAAATTAAATCAATATTTTCACTATAAATGAACTTATGCATGTAAGGAACCGAAATTAAATCAAAATCTTCACAGGAAATGAATTTAAGTTCCAATTCAGTAGATCAAATATTACTTAGAAAATAGAGATAAAATCAGCAGAGTAAAGTGAAACTAGATCAACAAAAATGAAATTTGTAGAAAAAGAAAGCGAATTAAAGAGCAAAGCAAGTACTTGAAGAGTACGGGTAGCGAATTCGACGCCAATGGTGGACTTGGACTCCAAACAGAACTCGTTGCGAGTAAATCGGGAAAGAAGATTGGATTTTCCAACGCCAGAATCGCCGATTAATACAACCTTAAAGAGATAATCGTATTCCTCGTCCGGTCTCCTCGCCATTTCTTTTGTTTCTCCTAAACTTATGCTAATACTAAAAGATAGCAATAGAAAATTGAAAGGAGAGAATATCGGTAGAGGACCTCTGTCTCTGTCTCTCTAGAAAATCGGTGGCTTTGAGAAACAAAAGAGAACAGAAGAAGAAGAAGAAGAAGAGACGATGAAAATATTTGTAATTATTTAGAAAAATCAAAATCAAAATTTTAAAGAAATTGAAATATCGAACATACCCCTATCAGGAAACCATGCTTGCTTGATGACAGCAAATGAATGTGGGCCCGTTGGTGCTAAATGACGAATTTGCCCCGCAAATCTTTCTCAATTGAGATCGCGTAAATGTGTACTTTTTCGTCTTTTCATGTTCAATAAAAAGAAAATGATTTTTTTTTAAATGTTAGTTCCATTATATTGAAATATTTTAATTTTTACTTCATCTTTTCCATTGTCATATATATATATATATATATATATATATATATATATATATATATATATATATATATATATATATATATATATAAAATAAACTGTAGTAGCATAATTTTTCTTACATTTATATATCTTTTTATGTTGTTTGCATAGCATTCTAACCATCATCTAATGAAAAATATATTTTAAGATAGTTTACGTGCCAATATTATGTGTTTTTAGAGACTGGATGCCCGATCTTCACATCAGTTAGATATTGATAGGGTGTGTGAGTTATAATGGTGGTGGATTTTGCAATCGGCAATTGACTGCAGAGTTTCACTGCTATAATAAGTCTTATATTCATATTCTCAAAAAAATTAAAGTTGTGCGATGTGCGAGCTTCACCCCAATTCGGGTGGGCTCGCTTACCTGGGCCTATGGGGGTGGACTGATTTTTCGGGATTCCATATCGATTAGATGTCGGTAGGATATGTGAGTTATAAGCATATGATAGTGGATTTTGCAGTCAGCAATTGCCTGTAGAATTTCATTGCTACAGTAAGTTTTGTATTCATATTCTCAAAAAAAAATATTGAACAAAAAATACATATAGCATCTCTAATTTGGATTTGAATTTCGAGACACTCGATCATAATTCAACTACGGTAAGCAATTGTGTGAATCAACCATTTTTATCATGGTAAGTTAAATTATCATCGCAACATTGTTTTCAATAGAGTAAAACTAACATGTCTCACTATAACAATGTGATAATACATAAATTTTTTCCTAAACTATAATCATTTATCAAAATTTTTCCCTAAATTAATTGCATGTTAAGTTATCTCTCCGAATATATTGAAAATATCATATTAATCACTCGAACTTATTTAAAATGTAAAAAAAGATACTCTATACTATTAAAAATATTAATTTACCACTCTAAAATTTGTTAAAAATATCAAATTACCATGTCACTATTTGGTAAGTATTTTTCATGTTTTTTTTTTATGAATTGACAAGTGTACATATAAGGGAGTAGTATGAAATTTTCAACAAATGCTTTACGCCCAATCATTCCAAATAACGCTTGCATTCTCTATATTACCGTGGCTGCTCCTATAACAATTGGGTGGTTAAATGGCATTTTGGATTGGGATAAAGGTTAAATTTTCTTTTAAAGTATTAAAAACTGTACAAATTTGTCTTCAATTTTATTTTTTTTCAAAGAAATACTTCTAAGATATTAAAATAGTCTATATTTTTTTTAAAATATTAAAAATGATCTATATGGCTTTTAATGTAATGGCCTCAACACCGGCCTGATCGTGAACAGTAAATTTCGATGGTGAATAGTGCACCTGGACCGTAAATCGGATTCGGAAGTGAAAAATATTTTATTTGACCATCGGAAAGTATTGGTCATGGTAAGTCCGGAGTTGAAATTTGAAGTGAAATCGAGGTCAAATAGGCCTCCAAAAATAAAAAATATGAAAAAGGTAGCGAGTTAATTTCACTGATAGGGAAGGTAACTTGAATTTTTGCATAAATCTTTAAAAATAGCAAATAGATTCTAAAAATTACCAAATTTTGCAGTTATCAATGAAATTTTATATAGAATATTTTAGTATAAAAAATAAAATTTTCGGCAATGTCGGCAGTTGTCGAATCGGATCAATTTTATTGAATCGGACCAGTAACGAACTTCGATTGAGCCGAAATTTTGTGTACTATCTATTTTCAATGTGATAAGAATTATGAAATCAAATTTGGAGTGATTTGGAGTGAGAAAATGGGAGAAATCATTTTGGGCTTTAAATTAGATTGTTAATGGGCTTTAATTAATTAATTAAGCCCAATAGCCAACCCAAGCCCATTTCACCCAAAAGAAGGGATATAAATAGAGGAAAATTTTTGAAAAATCCCAGCAACTTCACCTTCCTCTCTACCTCTTCTCTTTGGCCGAACCACTCCTCACCATTGTTGTTTGAATTTTTCTTTTTTTCTCTCTCCATTTCACACTAAATTAAGCCTTAGGATAATAATTTCTACCACTCTAGTTGAGTTTGGTGTCCCCCTCTCTTCAAAATAAGGAAAAAAATCAAGGAAAATCAAGAGAGAGAATTTAGGGTTTCATTTGAGGTAAGTGAAATCAATGAGATAAAATTCTTTTTAAGGTGCCTACTTATGTTTTTGGGTGTCTAGATTTCATTTTTTATGTCAATTTTAGCATTTGAGGTCAAAAAAATAGAGTTTTGATGTGTTGATGTTTTGGCTTCCATAGGGAATCAAGGTGAATTGCAAGCTTCCAAGGCTAAAGGCAAGGAAAAGGAAGCTTAGGCAACCTAGAGCAAGAAGGAAAGGTTAGTGATTAATAAATCTTAATATTTCCTTTGATTTTTGGTTAAGTAACCTTTATGTAACTTAGGGTAAAAGTGATAAAATAATGTTTAATTGAAAGTAATGATAGATTAGTGTTAAGAGACCTTAAATAAGTGTGTTTAAATGCTTGAATGAAGTGTTACATGAAAATAAGGTGTGGGTCCTTTGTTGGCCTAATGAATCACTAAAGAAAACTAAGGTTTATTTTGTAAATTTTGATGATTTTATGTTTCAAAATCATAGTAGAAATGAAATAACATGCTTGAGAATTTTTATGAAATTTATAGAAATTAAATGAATATTTTAGAGACAAGTTCTTAATTATGTAAGTAATGAAATTGTTGAATTAATGTGAAATAATGTGCAATTTGACAAGAAAGTGAATAATTTCAATGAATTATGGTAGAATAATTCACAAATCATGTGAAGGAATTGAAAAGAATAAATAATAAGTTAAACAAGTATAATTAAGTAACGAAATAATAAGAAAATAATGATTTGATTGAAATTTATGTGGAATTATGCCCTTAGAAATAGTCTGGCAGTAAAAGCCTAGCTCAGGATATAATTGGCTAGTCATAGGGACATCTGTACCGCGGTACAAGTCATGGCGACTTGCTTAGCTATGGTAGGATCACTGATCTCCATGGCTTCTATCTGTATCTGATATCTGTTATGTGAAAAAGTGGTATTTGAGATCATTTTTCAGTCTGTATGTGGCTTATGGGATCCACGTCCCGAGTTTTTAGTCTGAGAATTTCTGTCGGTACTGTACTAGGAGATGAAGTGATAATAAGTTAAAAGAAATGAAAAGAATGATAAAAATGAAGTTTAAAGTGAAAAAATGGCTTAAATGAAAGAAAATAAAAGTTCAGGGGCAAAATGATAATTTTGTCAAAGTGAATAATTAATAAGTAAAAATAAGTAAGAAATGGTTAACAAGGGCAAAATAGTAATTTTGGAGGTCTAACAGTGTCAAAAGATAAAGTATTCATAGTATAGGGACTAAAATATAATTTTACCCGAAAATAGTATAATGAAACATAAATGATGAATAATGAAAGAAATTATGTAACGAGAATGAAAATAAATGACTATAATGGCAAATTTGTAAATATTAAGACAAAAAGAACATTTTTGAAATTTAGTAAGATTTCAAGGACTAAATGAAAAATTTGCCAAAAGTTATGTAATAAATGAGAAAAAGAGTAAATAGTATGGAAAACAATTGTTTTCACTTGAATTTAATTAAAATGTGTTTAACTGTACTTATTTTTAGAATTTAATTTATTTGGTCGAATCATAATAGAGGATAAATATTAAAAGAAAGTATTAGGATTGTTAGTCACAACTGAACATAATTTATGCTCAGCATGTAGTTTATGTTGCATGCAGGTACCGAGCCGGAGGAACAGTAATGCACAATCAGAAGAAGTTATTTTTGTTAAGTAGCTTATGTAGGATTTTGGCATGTATATAAACAGACTGTTATGTATGAATAAATGATTATGTAAAGATATATAAACATATATGTGTGTGCATGTGGTTATGATCTGTTTTGAATTGTTGGATGATTGATGGGAGTTTTGAAGAATGTGATGATTGTTTTAGAAGTGTTGTGCCTCTGAAAAGTTGCGATCTGTCTGTTTTTCAGGAGGCTAGTTAGATATACAGCCGTTATATTGTCGAAATTTTATCATGTGAATAGTAATTCGGAACATTTATAGGTCATCGAACACCTAAGTAAATTGGTAATATTGAATTTTGTTATTACTCAAAAGTTAAAATAAAAAAAATTTACCGGTTTGTGCGCTCTGTTCAGTTAGATCGGAGTGATAGCGGTGTCACATTTAAAATATTGAAAATTGTCTATATGGCTCTTAAAATGTTGAAACAATGGCAAATATATATAAGTTTTAATATTTTAGAGTCAAATATAGGTATTTTTCAATATTTTAGGGTGGCAAATAGACGGATTTGATGGATTTGAATTGAATCATAAATGGACAGATCAATTTTGAATTTAATGCATATTGGCCTAAACGGATTGCATGTTTAGCCCAAATGCGTTGTATTGTGGCCAAAATATGGATCAACGTAATTGATATATTTTTTTAAATGAAATTAATACTTTTATATAATAATATAATATAATATAAAAAATACCACAATAAAAAAATATTGGTCTAAATGTGTTGAATAACCCAAATAAATCGAATAGTCCAGATGGATCGCATATAATTCATATGTGAATTAACTTATTTGATCTATTTTTTTAGTGAAATTAACACTTTAATATAATAAAGTTACATAAAAAAATAGTACAATAAAAAAATATTGATCCAAATGAATTGATGGTTCATATCGTATTTGTGGTCCAATTGAATCACATGTAGTCCAAATATATATCAACTTATTTAACATTTTTTTTATGAAATTAACACTTTTATAGAATAACGTGATAAAAAAATACTGCAATGAAAAAATCGTTGGTCGAAATATGTTGGATAGACCAAATGATTCAGTTGGCTCAGATAGATTGCATAAAGCCCAAATATAAATCAACCAATTTGATCAATTTTTTAATAAAATTAACCATCGATATAATATAATATTAAAACTACTGCAGTAAAAAAAATGATAATCCAAATACATTGAGCGGCCCAAACATTATAATAATAGTATTTTATAAAAATACTATTATAAAAATAAATTTCATAATAACTAATATATAATCTTGTAAAATTATTAATTGTGTATAGGTTTCAAGAAAATAAGAAAGCCTGAATAATAACCGGACCACATGCAGCTTGGAAAAAAATAGAGCAAGAATTAGTTATAGCGTTGGGGGATTTTGTAGAAGATCCGTTGGGTATTATGGCCAGATCCAAATTGATCACTTATTTAGAGAGTCATTTTTGAATTGGTCCAATAAATATTTTTTTTGATTGGGTTAAATTTTGATCATTTTTTTTACATAATTTTGGATTTTGGCTAATTTTATCGTTAACTTTGTTTATATTTTTTAATATAAGCATACATTAATGAGGAGCACACCAGAACTTGAAATATAAAACTCCATATTTGTTGATAAATAATCATATTAAATAAAGGATATGAGAAATTTGAGAATCAATTATAATTTACGGTTTAGGAACAAACATAAATCAAAGAGAATTAAAAATTATGATTTTAAAAAGGAAAATTAATTCTGATTCAGGATTTAAGAACAGATAAGGGAGAAAAAAGAGAGCAAATTTTATTGTTATGAACTTCAAGTGAATTTTAGATTTGTATATATGAAGTTTTTTAGGATTAGGGTATAATTGGACTTGAATTTCAATTTAAAATTAATTATACAAATAAATAAAATTATTGTAAATTCAATTGTAATTTTAATTGAATTTAAAATTGAAATGAATTGATTTAATTCAATTGAAATTGAAAATCAATTATTGGACCACCATCAGCCAAAGCCCAAATTCACAAATTTACCATTTGCTTTGGAATTTTCTATTTATTTATCTAATTTCTAAAGGAAAAAAAATAGTTTTTGAACTATATATTTTTATTCTGAGTCCTTAATTAGCTTTTACTGTATTAATTAATTAGATGAGTTGAGAAAACTTCTATTTAACATATGATAAGTCGAATTTCGATAAATTGAACAAAGGAAAATTTAAAAAAATAAAGTAAACTAGTATAATAATTTTATAAGATATTCCATTCATGCACTACTAATAGCACATTTAGCCCAAAATTTGTAATAAAAATCAATAGATTTAATGTAATATAATAAAATTAAGCACAATATAAAAACATATTTTTTAATATTATTTATAATTTATGCATGTCAATAAAATTTAATAAAAATTAGGCCAAATTTGCATTTTTATCCCTCATATTTGGTCAAAAGTGCAATCTTGCCCCTAATGTTCCGGTTTGAAGATTTATACCCATGATGTAATGAAAATGGGAGATAATTACCCATGCCGTCCAACTCCGTCAAAATTGATCGAAGTTCCGTCAGTTAACAGATGATGTGTAAATTTTTGCAATGTGACAGCGCGTGATTTACACGTGATAGGTAAAAAAAAATTACTTATTTCTATTCCTTTCTTATTTTTCGATTCTATCTTCTCATCTCTTTCTCGTTCTTCAATGCAAAATCTAGTGATGTCCAGAGCTAAGAGTCCGGTCAAGAGTAGCTCACCAATGTCCAGCTTGTTGAGGAGGAGAAAGGGACATGGCCACTTGTCACAGTCAGAGCCATTGATTATACCAAGATCAAGGAGCTTAAGGCCAGTGGAGGCTTTGTCACCGTTGATGGAGGGACTAGATCAAGATGAGGGCAGAGATTCTAGAATGGAAGGGAGGTGGGGCCACCGGATGAAGGGACAACTGTCAAGAACACCGTCAGTTGCATCGTCAAATGCTTGCAAGCGTTCCGATATGAGGCTGCTGTTGGGTATACTAGGTGCGCCGCTAGCTCTAGTGCATGTTAGCAGTACTGAACCTTTGCCTCACCTTAGTATAAAGGATACTCCAATTGTTAGCTCTCTCAACTTATTTTCCTATAGTGTTGCATTTTTTAAGAATTATCTCTGTTAGCCCTCGTTTGGATGGAGGTAGATAGGAATTGAGGTAGATGAGATTAGAGTAGTTGAGAGTAACTCAGTTACTCTGTTTATTTTGTAAAAATTGCAGAGTAAGTGAGAGTAGATAAGAGTAACTAATTACTCTAGATGGAAGTTACTCCATATTTACTCTAGATTTTAAATAGTTACTCCAAACTACTCTATATTTATTTTAGATTTGTCAAATAAGGGAGAGTAAATAAGAGTAATTCTCATTTACTTTACTTCTATTTACTCCAATCTATTGTACTTTCATCCAAACAAAGCCTTAGATTTGGTGCTAACTTTTCATCACCAATCGAATTATAAAATAAAAAAGATCATTAGTAAAACTTGTGACAGTAAGTAAATGCTTCAATCGAGTTAAAGTTTCTTTAGTCTGGTGAATGTTAAATGTGGGATTCTCTCTGTTTCAATGATGTAAACTTATCGAAACGATTTTTAATTTTTTGATTTTCAAGCTTGTTTTTCAGCGGGCAAAATTTCATTCCTCCCTCTCTCTCTCTCTCTCTCATTCTTGCTTTTCCTCTCTTCATACATACTTATGATTCTTGAATCGAGGCTTCACACTAAACCCTTTTCATGTAAGATATGTAATCTGTTGGGAATTGGGTTTTCTAGCCTTGTACACAAAATGACCCACCTAACATAGTGTTGCTTGTAATTGTAATCAATGAGGAAAAAGTAAAGATGGGAAGATATGCTAACAATTTTATCCATAAAAAGAGTAGAACTATTTGAATCACAGAATATGATGGGTATTCACCGACCTGAAGAACGAGAGAGAAAGAGAGAGAGAGAGAGAGGAGAAGATAGACAAAGAGTGCATTTCGCATTGAAGAACCAGAGAGAGAGGAGAAGATATAATCGGGAAGGGAGAGAAATAGAAAGAAGAAGTAATTTTTTTTTTACCCATCACGTGCAAATCATATGTTGTCACATATGCAATGACGTATTCAATAATACTTTGACATGTGACAAAAATTTATACGTCAATTATTGACTAATGAAATTTTGATCAACTTTGACGGATTGGATGTTAAGGGTAATTATCTCTCATTTTCATTATATAATGGGTATAAATCTTCCAATCGAAATATTATGGGTACTATTACACTTTTAACTTAACAGGAGGGGCAAAAATGTACATTTGATCTAAAAATTGATGAGGAAATAGTTTTATTAAGTATCGAAATTATTGAAAAATGATGGTTAAAATTGAAACATTTAGTGCGTCTTTGTAACGTGTCAATTATTATAGGTTTGTAAATAATTTTTTTTTAAGGTTTTCTTTAAAAAGAAAAAATAAAAGAAAGGAGAGGTCCGGTTGGATCCGGATCATGACCCATATTCGACCCACAAAATATCTAAACTCAATTTGCCCTATTCGCACTCTACAAAAACCCTAGCTCACTTCGACTTATCTTTCTCTGCCTCACTTCACTTCCTCGCTGCGCCAGTGCTGCTCCTTCGAGCTCGTGGAATAAAGCTCGTGCACTGAAGTAAGTGTTTTTCTCTTTAATTTATGAATTTATGCATATTTAATCTGTATCGATCATCCTCCGATCAAAAGCAGATGCAGAATAACAGATCAATGTTTTCATTGAATTAAAATTTTGATTTAAATTGGTTGTGTTTGTTTTTCAGATCTGAAATTGGAGCTACACTTTTTTCCTTGAAGCGATGGCTCTGGTGAGTTTGAATGTTCTGATTCTGTTGAAAATTCTATAAGCAATTCCATATATAATTCACCTTCTTGATTCTTATTTGTAGTTTGTGATACTATATTTTTGATTTAATTCCTCATGGCTCATTGATATTTAGAAATCAATTGAGGATTTGTGACATAGTTGCTTAATTTAAATAGGCATTATTAGCATGCTCTCTGCTTATCATTCTTGTCTCTTTTGGCACTTTACAGGTACTGCACTCAGGAAAGACAAACAAAAATGCATACAAGACACTTATTGCTGCAGAGTATTCTGGAGTGGAAGTTAAACTGGTTGAGAATTTTGATATGGGTGTCTCCAATAAGACTCCTGAATTTCTCAAGATGAATCCTATTGGGAAGGTAGATTGTTTTTAGAAATCTATGGCATCGTTTCTATTAGATTACGCATTAGTTTTTTTTTTTGTGGATTTGAAACGATGATTTGATTAAATATTTAGGTCCCTGTGTTGGAGACTCCTGATGGTCCTGTATTCGAGAGCAATGCTATTGCTCGATATGGTAAGTCTATTGTATCCCATCTGCTTACTCCTGCCTTTTGTCTCCGTGGTGATTGTATTGCAACTTGAATATGCTATTTGTTATGCAGTTACCTGTCTGAAGGCTGACAACCCTCTATATGGTTCATGCCCCATTGATTATGTAAGATCTCATGCTTGAAAAGACTGTTCCTTTACTTATCAGCTATGCTCTTTAATTGTGCCACCTTAACTTGTTTTCTTTTTATACATTGTAATTACATTTTTTATTTGTGTGTGTCCACAGGGCCATATTGAGCAGTGGTGGATTGATTTCGCATCATTGGAGATTGATGCTAATATTGGGGCATGGCTGAGACCCAGATATGGACGTGGTCCATATCTTCCTCCAGTGAGTTGCATTTTTCATTCAATTTTTTTTCTTAGCACATTTTCTATTTCATTTTTTTTGGTTCTGTTTTTGTATGCAAACTTATAGGCTTTTGGCCTGAATGGATTATATTTTTAGCATTCAATTTAAATGCTTTATCTCTCTTATCATAATAACAAATTGCTTCTTGAAGGGCCATTAAAATGCTTACACATGCATTTGCACACATGGTATAGACATTTTAAAGCAAATGCAAATTTTCAATTTCCTTCTCATTCTGGCATTTTAATATGCCCTTCAGTGCATGGGAATATAGAAATTTGGTGAATGTCTTCTTGATAACAATGACAATTATTCTATTTTCTTTAATTGCTTAGTTATTCAAATGGTTCATTGTGTTATAATTAGGCAGTTGCTTCCTTTTATGGTCGCTTAACTTATTGATTGGACTTTGTGTTTAAAGGCAGAGGAGGCTACCATTGCTGCATTGAAGAGAGCATTGGGTGCTCTGAACACTTATCTTGCCTCAAACACCTACTTGGTTGGTCATTCTGTTACTTTGGCCGACATTGTGATGACATGCAATCTCTATATGGGATTCAGTCGCATCTTGACAAAGAGCTTTACATCTGAGTTCCCTCATGTGGAGAGATACTTTTGGACCATGGTTAATCAACCGAATTTCAAAAAGATTTTGGGTGAAGTCAAGCAGACTGACTCAGTTCCTCCTGTTGAGAAGAAGACCCAAACAAAAGAACCTGGAAAATCAAAACCCAAGGAAGAACCAAAGAAAGAAGCCAAAAAGGAAAAAGAGGCACCAAAGCCCAAGGCAGCCGCTGAGGAGGAGGAAGAGGCACCAAAGCCCAAGCCCAAAAATCCGCTTGATTTGCTGCCTCCAAGTAAGATGATACTGGATGAGTGGAAGAGGCTCTACTCTAACACCAAGACCAACTTCCGTGAGGTTGCAATTAAGGGTATAATAATTTGCTTCTTTTGACTCTTATATTGTCCAGTTTTGTTTCAAATCTGTTTCCATTCCAATGTTTAGTTTCTTGTAGTCTTCAAGTGAAAATAATTTAGTTTCAATTCTTTTTAAAAGTTGGTTCTTAATTATTATTGGTTTTGCTCATATTGCCATCTTGACTCTACTGTAGGGTTCTGGGACATGTATGATCCTGAGGGATACTCGTTGTGGTTCTGTGACTACAAGTACAATGATGAGAATACAGTGTCATTTGTTACTCTAAACAAGGTCGGTGGATTTCTTCAACGTATGGATCTGGCTCGCAAGTACGCATTTGGGAAGATGTTAGTGATTGGCGACAATCCTCCATACAAGGTGAAAGGGCTATGGCTTTTCCGCGGGCAAGAAATCCCTCAATTTGTCATTGATGAGTGCTATGACATGGAGCTGTACGAGTGGAAGAAGGTTGACATCTCTGATGAAGCTCAAAAGGAACGTGTGAACCAGATGATCGAAGATTTTGAACCTTTTGAGGGAGAGACCCTGTTGGATGCCAAATGCTTCAAATGAGGAACTATTCATCTTCAAAGTTATGCTTTTTTGTCGGTGTCCTTAAATTTTTCATTGGTAGTGAGTTTGTATCGCTCATCTCAGACAGAATTTAATTCTAGCCTTTTGTGATTTGAGTTACATAGTGCCGGTAGAACTTGGTTTTTGCTTTTGTGCCCCTGTTGTCCTCGTATAGACATTCTTGTTCACAATGTTATTTGGTCAATATAATTAAGGGAGTAATTTTGGCAGCAGTAGGGTTTTGGGTCGGTTCAACATATTTTGTCCATGACTGGTGTTAACTTCCATGGCTAATAGCTACAAGCATCTCCATACTGTGAATGTCAATAGCAAAGTTGTTCTGTTCTAATTAAAGCATCCTTAGGTATCCTTCAAAATTTGTAATTGGCTTTGGATGGGATTATTGTGTTATGAAATGTAAGGTCTTACCGGTGCACCTGATATGCAAATTAATTGGTATTTTTGTGGTGATGACAATTAAGTATTGAATTTATTTATGAGTAAATTCATCTATCAATGTAATAGAAAAACAAAACCTTAAAACCTTCATGCTTTGTTTGATTTTAGGAAATGTATAGGAAAAAAAAATCAAATGAATTATAAATTATGTATTAGTAGATTCAATTTTTTACATATATGTCTTTCTTTTCTCTCTATTTTCTATGGATACGGAGAGAAATAAATAGTGAGCATCCGAAGAACAGAAAAATGCAACTTTTCTTACAACCATATTTCTTCTTTCTCTCTCTGTATATATTTTCGTTCGATTCGATATATTTAAATTTGTGATTGACCACGATTAATTCAAAATTATATACGATTTCAATAACCTTCTTTATATGCATTTGAGACAACAAATTTAAATTCTATTTAAGTTCTTTTGTATTTCTCTCAATTCCTTGGAAACAAAGGGTTAAAGTAAAGCTAAAATGGCCAAAGGGTGAACACCGAAATATTGATCAGCGCACTACAAATATGCAACGAAACTTGCGGCTATTGCAGTTACTTTCCCGCCAGCGATATTCAAAGTCAAGCAAATTCTCTACCTTTACGAACTCCTCAACGGATCTCACTAATCAATCATGCATCTTTCTTCTCAAAAACTGCAAATCAATGACCCATCTCAAACAAATTCATGCCCGGATCTTTCGGGTCGGTCTCCACCGAAACATTGTCGCTCTCAACAAGCTCATTGCCTTATCCACAGACCCATCCAATGGGAACTTGTACTATGCAGAGAGAATCTTCAATTGCATAAAGCAACCTTCTTTATTAATATACAATCTCATGATCAAAGCGTTTACCAAGAACGGAAGTCATAGAAAAACTCTTTTTCTTTTTGGTAAATTAAAGGAAGATGGCTTGTGGCCTGATAATTTCACATACCCATTCGTTCTTAAGGCAGTTGGATGCTTAGGAGATGTTATGGTGGGTGAAAAGATACGTGGGTTTGTGGTAAAAACTGGGCTTGTCGTTGATCCTTATGTATGTAACTCTTTCATTGACATGTATGCCCAGTTTGGCCGAATTGATGTCATGCAGAAGCTGTTTGATGAAATGCTTTACAGAGATGTGATTTCCTGGAATGTGTTAATTTCTGGATATGTTCAGCGCAGAAGATTTGAAGACGCTATAAATATCTATTGCCGGATGAGAGAAGAGAGTGATTTGATGCCTGATGAAGCTACAGTAGTCAGCACCCTTTCGGCTTGCACAGCTTTGAAAAAATTGAAACTTGGTAAGGGAATTCACACTTACGTCAGACAAGAACTTGAATTCACTTCTATTATCGGAAATGCATTGCTGGATATGTACTGTAAATGTGGTTGTTTGAATACAGCCCGGGCAATTTTTGAACAGATGCCCTCTAAAAATGTCATTTGTTGGACTACCATGGTGAGTGGTTATGCTAACTGTGGTAAGCTAGAAGAGGCGAGAGAGTTGTTTGATAGGAGTCCACTCAAGGATGTAGTTTTATGGACAGCTATGATTAATGGGTACGTGCAGTTTAACCGATTTGATGAGGCAGTGTCCCTCTTTAGAGAAATGCAACTCAGAAGACTTAAACCAGACAAATTCATAGTGGTTTCATTGCTCACAGGTTGTGCGCAAACTGGAGCTTTAGAGCAAGGTAAATGGATTCATGGATTCATAGATGAGAACAGAATTGCAGTAGATACAGTTGTTGGAACTGCTCTAGTTGAAATGTATGCAAAATGTGGTTGCATAGAAAAAGCCTTGGAGATTTTCTATGGGTTAAGAGAAAAAGATACAGCCTCATGGACTTCAATTATATGTGGACTTGCCATGAATGGGAAGACTAACAAGGCACTTGAGTTGTTTTCAGAAATGAAAGATGCTGGGGCCAAACCAGATGATATTACCTTCATTGGAGTTTTGAGTGCCTGCAATCATGGAGGATTGGTTGAGGAAGGTCGTAAATTATTTAATTCTATGACAGAGGTGTATCGGATTAAGCCAAAATTAGAACACTATGGTTGTGAGATTGACTTGCTTGGTCGAGCAGGATTGCTGGATGAAGCAGAAGGGTTAATGAACAAGATACAGAATGAAGATATCTCCATCATGGTTCCTCTTTATGGTTCTTTGCTTAGTGCTTGCAGAACCTACGGAAATGTTGAGATGGGTGAGCGAGTAAGTAGACAGCTGATGAAGATTGAATCTTGTGACTCCAGTGTCCTCACACTTCTTGCCAATATCTATGCCTCTGCTGACAGATGGGAAGATGTTACTAGGGTGAGAAAGAAAATGAAAGATCTTGGAATAAGAAAATCACCAGGTTGTAGCTCAATCGAGGTTGATGGTATCACCCATGAGTTTTTCGCTAGAGACCCATCTCATCCAGAAATGAGAGAAATATATTCCATGTTGGATAGAATAGCCAAAACATTGTTGGGTTCGGCAGAAACTGAAATAGCAATAGAAGATTTGGTTGCAGTCGATTTCTACGAACAAGAGATCATGATTGCGTAAGTGGATCAATACTAAAATACAATCCTTGCAGGCAATACAGATAGTGAAGTCCAAGTGACAGGATTGAGTTATTTCAATTCAAATTTTTATGAAGAGGACACAAGGACGTTTACCTAAACACTTGAGAGGAAGCTACTAAAATGCATTGGCAAGGAGTATATCTCAGAGTTGGAGTGCTGAAATAGTTGCCCTGCCAAATTTTGGGGCCACAAATTCAGCAGCAGCCAGAATCCTGCTTTTAGTTTCCAGGATTTTGCTTGTCTAAACTGATTACTTTGCGTAATTGATGATTAATCAATAAGGATTGTGCATGTTATCTCTGAATGTATATAGTAATCCTTTACAATTTTTAATTGTGATTACATTTCACCTGTGTCCAAGTCAAGGATCGTTCAACTATCCAGTCCAAGTCAAGGACTTATGTTTTATTTTTATCCAAAAGAAAAAAAAAAGATCACCTACTTGGTCACAGATGGCTATACTTGAACCCTGGATGAAGCATAGCCTCTCATATACCTTTCTCTATCTAGTGTTTGGAATCGCTGGATTGATGGAGCATCTAAACCAACAAATCTTGAGGGTGAAGAACATTTGTAGGGGCATCTATTCTGTGGTAACCTTGATTCAAAATATGGGCACCTTGGTGCATGTTCCCATTCACTATATTCTTCTCTTCTATTCTCTTTTTCCTTTTGCTTTACAGATTCTTGCTTCATCTCTGTGTCTGGTTTTGGCTTTCTTGTATAATCATCATCACAGCAACACCAACAGCAATCATTCTGATGATTATGATTATGATTATGGCTTGTATCATTGCCAACGTTAATGCACAACAGAATGCAGCATCCATCCTGTTCATAACTGACATTAATCAGTATATAATAATACATATAAAGCTTTAGCATAGTGTTATTAGTATGGTGATCAGAACGTATCGAATTTTTGCATATCTACAAATAAAAATCTAACTTAGAATCTCCTGCAAAAATAAATAATTGAACGAATGAACTTCAAAGAGAAAATTTCTATAAATACTAACCTTATTATGGAGGCAAGAATTATCATCACAGCAACAACAACAACAGTCATGATCGCAATCGCAATCGCAATCACAGTCACCAAAATCACAATCCAAATCTATGTCACCCATTGATTATGACGATCATAAGTTGTTCAACTCCAACTGCAAGCAGAGAAAAAGAGGAAGGATATGTCTAAACAGACAGTATTTATAGACATAAACACTTAGTAATCTGTATAGGAAACGAATAAATTTAGGAACAAATCAAGTTATATAAAAAAAAATAAGCAATATGGGAATATATTTCACAATAAGTAAGAATATTTTTGAGGTGTCCAATTGTGGAAGGATTACTTTATAAAAACTTTTGGTCGATTTCCCATTAAGAAAGAATTTTGGCTTTCGGTTTTTGTAAAATATTATAAATTCAATTTGATTCATTAATGATATGTTTATAATCCCATCTACCTAATTTGCAAAATAATTCAATCTAATTTTATTTTTTTAATGTGGTCTTTTATCATTTGTGATTTTGTAACTCATAATGTTCAAATTATCATTTTAAAACTTAGCCTAGCAACCTCAAACCCGACTTGAATTCAGGAAAAAGTTTTTCAGACTAAAAGGCCCAAAAGGCTTCTCTTGGGGACTCAATATACGAATGAACAAGCAGACACGAGAATCAAAGAGATAAAGTCGTCTGATTGGATTGATAAGGTTCATCAATGGTCCATTGCACATGCTTTCATCCTATCCATCATCTGTTCAGCTCATTGGATATCTATTTTGACATTTGAATAAATTACTTAAGTGATTTTAGACATCTCTTATAAATATCAAGTCATCACACACATAAAATCGGGTTAAAATCTCAATATCTCTTTATATACATTCTATTTCGACCCATTTTTTTTAGTGACTTAAATTTTGAATTGTTAACGCCTGATATATTCAGGTTAGCCTTCTTGCAGGACTCAATCCTACAGTATCCGATCGGTTCAGGCAAGCATTTTCTTCTTAGCATAGTCTCCATTTAACCTCCACAAGATGGCCTATTTTTCTTCTTAAATTTCAGGATTTATCAGTAACTTTTTCATATAACTTGGATACAAATACATCTGTTTTTTGGTTTTAAAAAAATTCCTAAGCTTCAATTTTTATTAAGTTTAATTTTATTTTACTCTCAGAATATTATTCTTTTGAAGCTCTTAAAGTATTTATTTTAATGTGCATGAGCTTAATTAATAAGTTAGCTTTAATATTTATAAGACTAAAACTGAATGTATATTAAAATTGATATTTAACAATCATATCTATAATTACATGATATCTATACTACATTTTACATGAACATGAAGGAAAATACTTTTAGAGTGAAATAGACATGACAATACCAATAAAGAATTTGATGTAATTTAAAAAAAATAATATTAATATATGCTTATGAATGGACTAATTATTAATATTTTATTGATTTTTATATTGAATATTATATATTTTAAAAAATAAATCCTCTATAATTTTAAAGATTGAACGTGGAATTTACCTGTAAAATTTGACAAAAAATTCAAAATCTTTAATATTTATTTTGGTACAATGTCATATCTAAAATTTACAAATTGGAAAAATGTCATCCCAAAACTGATGATCCGTTATTTTAATTATTTTTCGTAAATTGATTGTTGATGTAATATAAATATAATACGTCAATAAAAATTAAATTACCTCAACTTACAAAGTTTAGGAGGTAAATTTTCATTTTTGGAATATTTTAGAATTTTTTTGTACCTTCAATCTTGACGAGTGATGTTTTTTTGCTACATGAAATTTGATGTGTTATGAACTGACTTGTCACGAGTTAATTTTGATGTCACATTAAAAACCAACTAACGGAAAATAATTGGATCCATCAGTTAAGGGTGATAATGCTTCAATTTATAACATTTAGAGGAATATTATATTAAAATAAATATTAAAAAATTAATTACTAGTTTTGTCAAAATTCAGGGAGTGAATTGCACCTTTAGCCAATTTTAAAATAGTTTACCCCTCCAATTCAATAAAAAGTAATAAAAGTTTCAAAAATAATAGAAAGAAATATAATAGTTTAGGGATCAAATCATAATTTTCACCAACATATAAGACTTAAAACCTATGCCAGTGGAAATAGTTCATACTTTCGAGTAGCCGCGCAGAAGATTTTGGATTTTACAGCAATGGCTGCCGGAGAGATTGCTTGCACTTATGCTGCTTTGATTCTTCACGACGATGGGATCCCCATCACTGTAACTACTCCTTTCTTTCTTCTTATTCTTCTTCTTTTTAGTTTTTTTTTTTTGGAATAATCGAAGAGAAAATGTGAAATGTAGGCGGAGAAGATCTCGACATTGGTCAAGTCGGCAAAAGTATCGGTGGAATCGTACTGGCCAAACTTGTTTGCTAAGTTGGCAGAGAAGAGGAATCGCAACGATCTCATCATGAATGTCGGTTCTGGCGGCGGCGCTGCTGCAGTAGCCGTCGCCGCTCCCGCATCAGGTGCTGGTGGTGCCGCCGCCGCCGCTCCTGCTGTGGAGGAGAAGAAGGTTCGCCTTTACGGATTCATTATATTCTCTTTTGATTTTCTTACGAACACATTGATATTAAGATCTGTAATAGAGAGAAGCATTTGTTTGATAAACAAACATTTTTCTGTGTGCAGGAGGAGCCGAAGGAAGAGAGCGATGATGATATGGGCTTCAGCTTGTTCGATTAGGTGATTGGCTTCATATTGTTCTTTTTAGGTCCTTTTGCTAGTTAGGTGGTAATTAGAATTTAATTGAGAACTATTTCAGAAATTGGTGCAATTTTGAGGAATTTCAAGTTCAATTACACCCCTTCTGGCAAAATTTAAACTTTGTTATCTTTGCCATTCTTACTTTCTGGAGATATTCTGAATCTGTTTAGCTTGAATGTTCAGTGATTGATTTGAATAAATTTCGCTACTGTCTAGTTATTTTCAGAGGGAGGGATTTTGCATAAGGTTTGGTTACAATTTTTTTTGGCAAAACACATTCTTTGGTATGTTCGTTAGGTTTTACGTTTTTCTGTATTAAATTTTTTTCAAAAAAAATCACACATTAAATTTTTTTTTACTTTTAATTTATTTCACGTAAAGTTCTGATGCGGTGGAATCATCAACTTTGCCGTATAAGAACTAAAGGTAGAATAAATCAAAAGCAAAAGCATATAACGTGAAATAAATTAAAAGTAAAGAAAATATAATGTGTGATTTTTTTTTGTGTACAAAAATTTAATGCAGAAAAATATGAAAATTCAGTGATCTAAGAATGTGTTTTCCATTTTTTATAGCAACATTAAGCATTAATACTAATGATTAGCATTACGCACCGAATTAACATTAAACACGGTATTAAAACTCATAAATTGTTATAATTGCACCGAATTAACACTCATAAATTGCTGTAATGTGCACTTGCACTTGATGGTTGTCAAGCTCATCATTTCAACATTCTGCAGCAGATTTGGAAAAACCATTCAAAAGTCCAGAAATTTTGAGTTCAGGTTGATTTAGGTGAGAGATTATAATTGCAATTTTCTTTATAATGGAATTGAAAACATTTTTTTACGCTCCATTTTTCTAAAATTCTTTTATCCTATTTTGGACTTGCCTTTGCTACATTTGTCTTTGAATTTCTTTTCACTTAGTTTCTGCATTTTATGCCATAATTGTGTCCCCTCATATTATGATTTGATATGTTGAAGGGATAATATATAAATTTTTCCGTAAATTATCACCATTTATCAAATTTTCTTTCTAAATTAATTGTATGTTAGATTGCTCCTAGATTTATTAAAAATATCATATTATCCATTCAAATTTATTTAAGATGTAAAAAATATATTTTATACTGTTAAAAATATTAGATTATTATTTAAAACTTGTTAAAATGTTAAATTATTTTTTAGTTATTGTTTGCAAGCATCAATTGTAAATTGACAAATATTTTTATTGGGGGTAATTTGATATTTTTAATAAGTTTAAGGAATAATTTAACATGTTATTAGTTTATAAAAAAATTTAATAAATGATGATAGTTTAAAAGAAATTTATACATTAACCATATGTTGAATGTATTAAATATAGATTTGTATTGATTTAATGTTCTAAATTCACTAAAGAAAAAGAATATATGAGAAAACGAAGACGAATAATGAGCAAAATGTATTCATATTAATTAATTTACCATTCAAATTTAATTTCAGTTTATTTTAAATACAATAAATATATAAATCTCAAATAGAATAAAATGAATACAAATCAGTTGTGTTAAAATGACTTGCACCAAAATCATTTTAATTGAGTCTTCAAGTGATATTTAACGGTCTTTATCCCTCTCTACAAGTTTAAGATATATATATATATATATATATATATATATATATATATATTCATGAATTTAATTCAATTATTCATTCTTATAGGCTTAAATTTTAATCAGCATACCAACCATGACTTTTTTTAAGTAACCGTTTGAAGTTAATTCTTAGAAATTTATGTCTCTCATTCTATAAAACTAAATTTATTATTGGATCTTATTAATATTAATTAAATTTCTGAAAATTAATTTTGTGTATACTTTAGGAGATAAATATTAAAATATCTTTTATTTTTGTAGGTGAATTGATTAGAATTGACTAACAATGTGCCATGAGATGTGCACTATTAAACTTATAAAGGGTTAATATATAAATTTCTTTTTAAATTATTATCGTTTAACATATTTATTTCATGAATTAATTTTAAGTTAGATTACTTTGCTAAATTTGTTAAAAATATCATATTATCTCCATATAAAGATAATTATCACTTTAAAAAAAGGTGTAAAAAATATTAGTCAAACGGTAACGGAAAATAATTGGAAGAATTTTTTAATAAGTTTAATAGGATAATTTAACATTTTCAATAGTATAAAAGATATTATTTATATTTTAAATAAATTTAAATATTTAATTTGATATTTTTAATAAATTTAAAATAATAATTTAATACGTAATTAATTTAGAAGAAAATGAATTGATAATAATTTAGAGGATAATTTATATATTATTACATTTATGAATAAATGAACACAAGAAAAATAGAGCGAAGTAGCGAAGTGAAATTGAAATAATAAAAAACATAGGGGGCAACGGCACAAACACGTCCCATATAATTTTAAGTTTTGAAAATTTTGGTATTGGCAGCTTAAAGTTTGCACAAGACAAGACAGCGATATCTCCACCTAGCAAGAATTTTTTTGAGAGAGAAAATCTTATAGAGAGAGAAACAGAGGGATGACTGGATTCTCCAGAAGCAGATCGTTGCCTTTGCGTTTTCGATTAATATTGTTGTTTTTCGCTTCAATTTCTCTACAATTCATTACAGGTTGGTTTGTCTCTTAGATCTCTTTGTTTCTTACAGTTCTGAAATTCACCCGTCAGCCAAATCGGTTGTTTGTCTTTTTATCCCACAATTTCTAAATACAAATCCGCAATTCGCTCATTTTGATATCCCTTTTCTAAGATTTGATTCTGGAAATTGGAAAATTGTTCTTGTCTCTTCTAATTATTGCTGTACTGTTCTTTTTAATAAAGATTCTAAGCACTGTGCATGTGGTTGGTGAAATAAAAACAACAGAAAGCTTTGATTTTTCATTTTGGCTTCTTGAGTTGGGAGGAAATGACAGGAATGGTTGGTATATATGAGCATATCAAAAAGTATCCAATTTTCTGACCTGGTTGTATTAATTGGACTCGCATAATTGCTTGTGGGGTTCTGTGATCTGGAGGTTATAATAGCACAAAATTGTGAGATCAATCAAATGGGTTCTTATAGACCAAACAAGTTGGTAAATCCACTATTTTGTGAGGCATGCTACTAGGGAGGTTTTGTTGGTTTGATATTAAATTTTTATTTTGATTTCCAAGAGGGGGCTTCACTAATGTGAAAATTGACTGGAAACTATTTCTTAAAAAAGTCTTATAATTTGTACTTCATTGTCTTTTGCATTAATGGATTACTTCTTAATTGGATGGGCACATTGAAAAGTTTTTTGCTGTTAAGTTTTCTATCCCTGTTAAGCTGTTTCAGATCTCTCTCCCTATCCTTTTAGGTATACCTAATGACTCATCTGGTTTTGTATATCTCCTTTACAGGCATTTCTGATGACCATTCTAGTTCTGGAAATGGTGCAAAGGCAGATGCTCATGGTACTTCTGGTAGCAATACTGGCCCCAAGATTGTCATCATAATTCTTGGGATTGTGGCAGTAGGGTTGTTTTCATTTTTCCTTTTCAAATTTTGGCAAAAGAAGAAAAGAGAAGAGCAGTATGCTCGTCTTCTCAAGTTGTTTGAAGAGGATGATGAGCTTGAGGTTGAACTTGGCCTTAGGGATTGATGCTTTAACCAACGGAGATCGCATTTTTTCACTGTGGTTGAGGTGCATCTATTATTTCTATGCTTTTGGTTCTCAATCAGTGAGGTTTTTAAGTTTCTACATTGTGTTATGATATGCATCATCTTTTATTCGCCAAACATCCTACAGGCCTTTTTATAGCTATTTAGTTTGCACAGTTAATTTATATATTCCTGACTTATAAACTTTTATCAATGAGGTGAAACTTACAAATGCTGAAAAGTCAATGTGATAGATATGTTTTATTCTAGATAATACTTGATCTACTATAATTGCACCATCAATTTCTAGTTAGAGTTGTCTCTCCAAGAGAAAATTTTATGCATTTCTTTCTAGTACCCTTATTGCCATTCAACATGGATAATAAATAAAAATAATACATAAAGAAAGAGTGTCTATGAATGTAACTCAAGTATTGTAGTACTTGGGGTTGCTAGCACTATGTATGACTGGACTGCTTTTTTTTTTTTTTTTTTCTTGTCCTTGTATTGCTTCATCCATCTGTCATTCCATTAGAATTAAGCATCTGTATTTATACATCAATTACTTTTTGCGCACATCCTTTAGCTCTTGCTTCTTGTTGTCTTTTCGCGTGGAAGCATAATGGTTTCCAGGAATTTCCTTCTTTCTCTTGGCCCTTTAAAGTTTATTGCTTCCTTTGTACAAACATGGGTGTATGAAATGTTTTCTTCCTCGCCATTTGTGCATTCCAATCTGGAAAAGAAAAAATAAACACATAGATGTTCTATTGTTGTTCATTGCTGGTTATACTCTGACAGCTTTTGGTATACAAACTGTTCTACATAATGTAATCCTAGTCATACTACATCTAATCATGTTTGGGATGTCAACTTATTTAGTCTTCTATTCTATTTCCATGTTTTTGGATAATGTAAAGCAATGGTCTTTTCTCCTTGGCAGCGAGTTGAATTGTGTCCAACTCTGGTTAAGATGTGCAGGTCCTGAAGCTAAAACAGAATTTATTACTGGGAGAATTTCATCCTCCAATGGCCATGTTTGGGATTCGGCGAAGTCCGGTATTGAGGTTTGATTTTTCTCGAATACATAGTGTTGTAATATTAGTAATGAATTGTCCAAATTAAAACTTTTCAGGGATGTGAATTCTTTGGGTATCTAGAGAAGGGAGGGATACTATTTTGTATCTGATTTATGAAGGACTATATTTCCAGCTTGTAAAAATGAATTCTTCATTCTGGTAGATGGTATGTAAGAATCAAAGAAAGTTTTGACTGAGAATTCTTGAATGGTATATCCTTATTAATGGAAATAACAAGATATGTTGCTTAGCTCCTATGTCTTGGGGGTTTGGTTCATGATTTTGGATTTCTGGTCGGAGGCCATATTTTTCTCCTACAATGTATTTTTGTTTACAAATGTACTTTCCTGCTTGTAGCATGCAATGAAAGCCAAGTGTTATACCTACATTGCTTACAGATATCACATAGCTTACTTTGTGCTTTTGGTTCTCTTTTTTTTTTTTTTAATCATTGTCGTGTTGATTAATGCACTTAGGTACTAGTGCTTAAGGTAATTAGTCCAACTTTGATAGCTCTGGTTCCACTATGGTATATGGGGGTGTTTAGTGTGTCTTCCCAAGTTGTTGCTTATAATACTTGCTTTGACAGCCACATATGGGAATGCCTTTGTTATCTCCTTGGATCACTATGGATAGTTACATTTTTGAATATGAAGGCTTTGGTCAAAGAGAAGCTTTATCAGTTTTCCGAGAAAAGATTTGCACATTCTTGGTTGTCTTTAAAGGTTTAGCTCTAACAGTATGGGGAAGCATTTTTATGTGTTAGCTATTTGATGTTCATAGCCAAGTGATTGCTTAGGTTGTTATGCTTCTATACAGACCAACATAAAACCTGGTTGCTTTAAAGTAATTATTTTGAATCTTATTTCTTGCTAGGATGTCTCCTTGTATCCTATTAGATCGCGTTATAAGTTTCATTTGGTTCATGGAATTGGATGAATGTCTAATTCATTTCGAGTCACTTTTCTCAACTTTGTTGCAAATTATACTTCTCATAGTTCTTAATGGAATAGATTTTTGACAATCCCAACATTGGCAAGTATATAATAGTTACCCCGTGAAATAGCTATTATGTGAATTAAGATCCTCAAAGTGCAGTTGTGTATTTTGCTTCACATACAATAAGCAGATGGACGAGTTAAACTCGTTCGCATATGATCTTACTTATTTGACAGTTATAGTTTATTCTACTTTGCATGGAAGCATATTTGTTTAAATGATCATTTGGAAAATTTGAATTGACTAAGCACAAAGTAGACTTTTTCTGAATCATCCAGGATGCTTATTCTAATATTCTGGTCAATATATGTGGATCTTATTTGGTCAAGTTTGGTGGTACATGCATGCTGAAGTATGGTCGTAGTCAATTTCTCCTGTATCTAATGTCTTCTGGGAGTAGTATGGTGCACAGTATAGCGGTGCGCCATAAGATAAGATGTGCATAAAATGCGCAGAGGGATCACAGATATAAAAAACGAATCAGAAAATGAAATATGAGTTTATTTTTTATTTAATGGTGTGCATTTTACGGTGCACGGTAGTAATACTACTTGTGATTCCTGGAATTATTGAAAGAACAGTAAGGTAGTGCTCTGTTTTGAGTTCTATATCTTATTTAGCATTTTTTTTCGTTCCACTTTGAATTAAAAAAATATTTTAAAAATTTATTTAAAAAAAAATATTACAATGGACTAATTTGTCTTCTGCTAATTTTAATTATATCATTTAATTTCTATATGATTAAAAATAAATTTACCATTTTATTAAATGTTGTAGTGCATATAAAATAAGAATAAATACATCAATTTTTTTTTAAATTTTTATAATGACATTTAAATGAAATAAGATAAACACCGAGCATATAGCTAAAATGATATGAATTTTTATTAATTTAAACCTGTAATCTTGAGTTTAAGTTTTAGAAATACAGTTGTGTTAAATATTTTATTGTAAAATTTTACCGCTTTTATGGTTCTTTTTGACTCAAGTGTGAATTAATCTGATTGTTGTATGATTTAAATGTATTTTCTATGTTTACGGATTTATTTAGTATATCCCATATTTTAATAAAATAAAATAAAATAAATGATACACGGATTATCGTACAAGGTACTTACTTAATGGATGATCGTACGAAGTACTTCACGGAAAGTATGATGGAGAAAAGGCAAATTCTTTTTAAGATGAGGAAAGTAGTGGTCAAGCAGGATGTTAACGAGTGTAAAGTTTATTCTTTATTGGCTCTTTTGGTCCGGAGATTCTTTTGAATGAAAGCATATTCTTCAAGAATAGAATAGTTTAGAAAAAGAACTAAATAATTGCCAATAATAGACATCTAATTTCATAAATAATTGCAATAAAAAAGTGGTTTGCCATGACTTAACAAAAATAGCAAATATCAATATATCGTTTTGCAGAGATTGCTACATGTTATAGAACATGCATCTGCATACGCATTTCCTGTTAAAATTGTCCTTCATGGACCTAAATAAAGTTTCAGTACTTTATAAATAATAGACTCAGTAAAACAAAATCCAATTGTTCAAACTTATAATTGTTCATTAGAGTAGAGCCTATACGCTATTCATCAAAGGATGCTCCAGTCTAATTCACCTGGTAGGCATGGAAAGTTCTGCACAAAATGTTCAAAGCAATAGCACTATTAATCAAAAGATTGTACTGATAAAACATCAGCCAACAATCAAAAAATTAGAAGTACCAAATACAAGAAAGAACCTTGGGCACCAGCCAACAATCAAAAAGTGAAAAAATACCAAATACAAGACCCTAATCATGACGGCAAAAGTCAATCTCTACCTGCATAGTTGCCAAGCGAAAACAAAGATATTATTGAAAAGCTACCTACAAATTAGACAATTCAAGAACCGTGAATTCTGTAATTCAGGTTCTGATCACATTTATTAAAGCAATCTTCTAATAAATTTGAATGTTACAAGACTTAAAAGTTGGAAAAACATGAATACAATACATCACCAAAAGCTGACTTAACCAACGAAATAACTAATATCAAGTTCAAGGGCAACAAAGCACGAACAAAAAAAAGATTACAGAATAATGTGAAATCATTTTGAACAGATGTAAAGCACCAAGTAACCCACCAGAGATTCCAAGCTTTTTATCCTCAAATTTGGAAGCTCAACTGTCATTCCTGAATAGTTAGCTCCTAAAGGACCTCTCCTGGTTAAGAGAGATAGAATGCAAGCTATATCAGGTAGTTCTGTCAATCAACTGCTGTCATCCAAGTCATCCACCAACATAATATAAGGCTATCTCCCAGTCTTGGCCCGTTTCATCCCTGTAGTATTGAAGGGTGACATGCTGGGACTCATGCTGGGGCTTTCCTCCCGTAATGTACCATTTAGCATAGCTAATTCTCTTAATTGCTGTTTTTTATAGTGATCCAAGGATTCATCCTTCAAAATGAGAACATATTCAGAAAACGCCGAGAAAAAATGCAAGCACTAGCAGAAAATATGAGAGAATTAATAGCAAAAACTATTACCACGGGCTTCAAGAGGCTTTCTAGTATTGTTACAGCATAATCCAAGCGGGCATTTATTATATCCTCTGGAAATTCAGCCTCCACCAACACATGCAGCGGCTCATTAAGGTGTTCATATCCAGGTTTATCCTTTAGTTTCTCTTCCTGAAGGAAAATTTCTAGTTAATTCTAAAACAGTGAAATTATGCATGCGAATGAAGTTAAATGAACCTTGCAGAAACTGAACTCAAAGCCACACAGCAAAATCTTGTTTATTTGAACAATTAAAAGTGAACTCGACAGCTAACTTCATGCAATCATAATATGATTTGATGAGAAAAGCATTCCTCAACCACCCCCTCCCTCCCTCGAGTTTTCACCTGATGATGATCCACAACAACTATGCGATTGATCTCACATTGCAAAGCTGGATAAAGACCTTTTGGATAATGGTGTATTCCCAGCAGTTAATTGATCCACAATAGCATCAAAAGTAACCTTGGATTACTAAAAAGAAATCACTAAAGCAAATGGCATCGCTGAAAATAATGAAGCAACTAAGATCTACACCAAGGAACTATTATAACAAATCCAGATCCTGTTAATGAAACTCAAACCACTGAGAATGCTTGAGAACAGTTGAAACGAAAGAAAGAAATCATCATCACCAATATGATACAAAGCTCAGAGTGGAACGAGAATCTCTTAAGGGATATGTTACTTGATTCTTAATGAATTCTGTTGGGTGCTCGAGGAAATAATTAGTGCACATACAAAGCTGTAGGAAGTAAATAATAGAGCAGAAAAAGTGGAACAAAAGGAGGTGATGATGTAAAGAAATTTATACAGAGTCTCATTTAAGAACAAAGCCAACCTCTAGGATACTAAAAGCAATAATGGTTGTATTACAGAATTAGACATTGGAGATGGTGTATCAACTCAATTCAGATGAAGGCACATTAGACTTGAGATGGCAATGACTAGTGCAAGTTAAAAGGGAAAGAGCAGAGAGGAGATAGTCCCCTGTAAAAGCATTTGTCGATAGTTCTCTGAAAAAGCATTTAGTGAGTTCTGCATCCTCTTTCAGAACAACTGCCAAAATATATGCATATGGCTATTTGTTTTTCCATATCAAGTCTTGCAATTTGCATGACCAATTACATCCAAATTTATTTTAAATGAGCAGTAGAAAGATTCAATGATGTTTAATGCAATAATACTATGACTCCGTGGGGATTCCAGCTAACAATTAGGAAAAGTTGCGCATAAGTTCTCCCCTGAATGTCCATGTTGCCATGTCTCAACTCTCAACTGGCTCCATTATCAAGTCAGTTTAATATTGTAGGAGCCAATTTGTTAAAACACCTAAAGTTGAGCAGCAAAAATTTCTGGATTCCTTAGGAGGAACTAAACCTCACAACAACATCAACATTCACAATGAAAACTGAGTAAAAGCATGAATACAGCCAATTTACTCTACTTTTCTGGTAGCAGATTCACATATTTGAATATGCACTAGATGGTAAGAATAATCCAAAGAAAGAACATACCGGACAGGCAAATTTTGTGTCCTTTTATCTCTTTTCATGTGACACTAACACACCAAGAGCAGTATCAATGTCTAATACAAGTAGATGCAAGGAAACTAGTAATATGTGCTTTCAGAAACAATTGCTATTGTCTATGTAGTCATCAATCAAAACTTCCATATATATACATGTGAGACTGGAAGTTTAAAAATAAATATATGAAGGAAGACGCACATCACCATTATAAAGTTGGGGAAGAGCTATTTGTGGCAACACCTACAATTTAACATTTCCTTACTTTAGAAGATTGGATTGTAAGGAAGAGAGCAAATAAGAATGACTGACAACCAAATAGCTAGAGATCGATGCTTCACCAGATTCACCAAATGTACAAATAATTCAAAGTAGACTGAGAAATTATGAAAATAAAGGAAGATACATGTCACACCCAATCATACCTTTATAGTATCCTTTACAGATCCTTTTCCTCTTATATACACCCTGCATTCTGTCATGGCTTCAACTCTTTTCAAGGAGTTCCCACGTGGTCCCAATATTCGGCCAACAAAATTATACTGACAAACTATTGAGTTAGACATGATTGTGTTTCTCAACTGTGGAAACGGCATAAGCAAGTGGACTTACTGTGGGATATTTGTCAACAGGAACATCAAGTCTAATTACTCTTTTTACTATAGGTGTGGTTGGAATTCCTGGAACCCCTGGCCAGCCCATTGAAGCAGCCTGAAATGAGGCCATTCTTTGAAGATGCCCATTTTCCTGGAGCAAGAAGAGTAACATCAATTAACATCCAAATAGTTGATGAATAATCTTGAAGAAAAAACTTTTTCCATTCTACAACCGGAAGATATTTCCTTCTCTTGAGGAAATTGGACAGCAACAAAAAATCATTTCATTTCGGGACCAACGAATCAGAGAATTGCCTGTTAACTAATATAACAAAAGATCATGAACAGGATATGAGAAAACTAAATATAATTTTATAATTGCAGAACTAGAGCAATTCGCCAATGAAATGAAAACTTGATTTTAGCCCATGCAATATTTTTAAAGTTACTGTGACTCTCAAGGAATCCCTTTTTTTTTCTTTCCTTTTCAAGTAAAAGACAGCATCATGAGTGAAATAATCTATCCACAGAAGATATCCTTGCCTCCTTGGGCAACTGGACAATGGCATCATATGTCCAACAATCCACAGATTGTCTGCTTTGCTTGTCTATAAGAGAGAAATTCAATTCGAGGGATGTTCTTTTTAAAAAAGATGTGTAGCAACTATTTAGATTACGTGTTGTCACAATTGCCTCATAAACATCATTTAAAATTTGATGAATAAGAAATATCCCAGCAAATCAAATATCTATATGAAAAACAAATAATGAGTCAGCTTGTGATGGAGAAAGATGTTGAACCAAATCAAATTTCTATCAAAAATTTAAATCCACTTGCGATGAAAAATTCCTATACCTTAGACTTGCCTTCTTAAAGCACATCCATGAGTAAAAGGTGAATGCAAGAATAAGTTATATTGCTATAACAATACTTACTTATATGAAAAGAGAGGACAAGATGCATCATCCCCTCCTTAAAATAAAATTATACATACATACTAAAAATGGTTTGAGGAATAAAATTATACAACAAAAAGTGATGTACATTATCATCCAAGCTAGCACATATTGCTAGCAAATGCACTCAAATAATGGCCATCATAACACCAAGATGATCACATGGCAGTTAAGTACCTTTTCAGGCAAGGTACCAGCAAATACATTGTACACATGAAAATACAACTTGTATTACCTCTGTTTGCATCCCAGACCATGCTTCCAGGTCCATTGGTCTTCCATTTGGATGTTGACCTAATGACCTATATGGACTCTCATGCTCGTACCTATCATGCTCAACAAAGCCTTGACCAAAACCTGATGCTTTTCTGATTTCTGCAACGATAGTACACGGCAATAAAAACAGTGAAGTAGAAAACTGTAAGGAATAGCTTTCAACAATGGCTTTATGCATATATTCTATATGATTCAACAGCTCCAAGACAACACATTAAATCATGATGTGGCCTGAAGACTATAAAGTTTCTGCAATTTCTGCCCATTGTTTAGTATAATATCAATTGACATTTAAGTGACAAGGAAAAAAAAGAGCATTGTTTAAATTAGAGAAATCGTGTGCAAATGACATTTTTGAGGAACATGCAAACATCATACTCAGTTACATAGCACATTCAAAAGCAGGTAACAAACAGTGAGTTCATGGATAAATCACATTGTATAGCAAATGGTGTCATGGATTATGAGTAAATAACCTTGATTAAGAAGCCTGCTACATTGTGGTAGAACTTGCATAAATGGAACCAACTTTTGCTTCTCTGCCAGTAATTCAGCCAAGTATCTGCCATGACTGCACGAGTTAAGTTTTCTACTAAAGCCAATAACAACAAAAGAACAGGCAACAGTAGAACAAGCAAACAACTATAAGGGCTTTAAACCTTGTCGCATACAGAAAACACTGTCCAGTGGCATACAAGAAGGATCTAGTTGTACACAGCCAAAACCTTGTGGAATAACCATGATTACAAAAACAGAAACTAGAGACAAGAAGGTCAGATGCAAATGTATAAACCACTTACAGGGAAAAGCGGATGCAAATGCATAAACCACTTATGGGGAAAAGAACACTCTTCTTTTGAATTTGATCTTCTTGAGAAGAGCACAACTAATGTTTACCATTACCCTAGATCCCCAAAATCAACCATCATCGATCTTTTTGAAGCAAACACATGGGAACTTGCGTGCCACTGATTTTTTCTTTCCAAAGTCTTCTTCCAATTGCGTGATAGAAATAACATGGACAAACCAGAAACTAAAGCCCACCCATGAAGAGAAAAAGCGATTATAACATCCAAAGAAGCAAAAAGAAAAGAAAAAATCACCAAATTTGAAGATACCAACAAATAACTAAAACCAATCTAAACTCATAGACCAGGCCATGCAGACCCTATCAACAAGTCAAAAAATTCTAAAACTACCAATCATAGCACAATCAAACCAAAAAGCATAAAAGATTCCAGTCACAGTAGGCAACCAAACAAACAACTGGAAAGGAAAGATGACTAACATATATATAACAAAAATAAAAACGACTAAGCAATCAAAATAAAAAATACATAGTAGGATAAATAAGATGGACTCCTGCAGGCTTCAAGACTAACCTTTCACGATCTGAAGGAAGAGAGTTCGACCTATGAGGAGAAGCTTGATGGGGTCCAGAGGGAGGGTACTGGAAGAAACTCCCAGCTGGAATTCTTTCTCCCATCACACAAACAGGCACGAGATTAATCTAAAACCTGTATTAACAAGGAAAATGAAAAAAAAAAATTAAAAGCAAAATTGAAACCAGAAACAAAACAAAACCCATAAACAAAATAAAATTTTCAAAGCAAGAAAGGCAAGAAAGAGAAAGATACTTGATATTGGATGGAATTAGAGAAAGAAAGAGAGTGACTGGGTCAAGGTGAAGGGGCAGAGGTTTAAGAGCCAAAGACTGCACTTTTTCACTCTCTAGCCTCTGCCCTTTTATCGTAAAAGAGTATAAGAGAGTGTCAAACACCAAGCCCTACTCAAGGAGGACTCTTCGATCCTTTGCTTCGCTGTATTTATACCCCAAAATTGGATCTTTCCTGTTTAGTTTTTGGCCTTTTGCTTGGGAGAAAAATGAAAAATGAAAAATGAAAATGGAAATTGAATTGAATAGTGTTGAATAGTTTTGGGGTGTCGCTGTCAGCTTGATGGTGCCGTATGGTAAATATCATTTTGAGAGGCAGAGATGCGTACATCAATGGCTTTCTCCCACCTTCGGATTTATTCAACGAAACCCAACGCTCAAAAATGGTGACTGCTAATGAATTTTAGCTCAAAATTTTTCATAATGGGCTGGATTTGTCTGGACTACATTTGGGAGATTCCTTTATCTAGGCCCATCTTAATTATTCAAATAAGTTTGTAAATGTATTCAAATAATAGTAGTTTTAGCTCCATATAAATAAAAAGTTGCTCAAATAAAAAAAAAACATTTGCAAGAGCTCAATTAAAATAAAAAAAAAGATACTTTTCTTAATTATAATTAAAAATATGACTTTTTTTAAAGTGTTTATATCATAAAAATGAGATTTTCAGTATTTTACGTAATTGTATGTTCCTATAAACTAAATTATTTTCAAGAACATATACCTAGTCTACACTACATATAAATATTTTAAACAATAAAAATTGTGCATATATTATATTCTAAGAATTTATGAATAAAAAAAATTAAAAAGATACAAATTTTGTAGGCACAAGAAGCTGCTGCTTGCTGCACAATCCTTGAGCCTCACCTATTCCCAAAAATTCAATCTTTTTTATTTTGTTGGCAACAAAATTCAATCTTTGAATACACCTTTCTACAGAACCAACCTTATATATACATTTTCACGTCCTCTTTCGTTTCACTCTCTGTGCTCCCTCTCTCTCTCTCTCTATATCTATTTTTCTTTTTTCATTTCCCCTGATGGAGATTAGGGCACCATTTCCTCATTAGAGCGCGAAATCTGTTCCGATCGATTCATGAAGAAGATGTAATATCACAGAGATTTTTGGTTCAATTTGGGAGAAATTAGATAGGGATTGTAGGATATCCACGGTTCTCGATTTGGGGATTTTGGGTTTTTAGGGTTTGGTCTATTTGTTTGTTTCTTTGGCTTTTATCTTAGGTTTTCGAAGGTATGAAGGGTCAATCTGAAAAGACGAAGGTGGTTGTGCGACACTTGCCTCCCACGATTTCCCAAGCGATGCTCATGGAGCAAATCGACGTTGCTTTCGCGGGGCGTTATAATTGGGTTTCGTTCCGTCCTGGCAAGAACAGGTTTGAGTTTTTTCTTTTTTTCTCTTTTTAATATTTTTCTTCTTTTGAAAGAGTATATTTTTGCCTGATTTGAGACCATCTTAAGGTTCTGTGGATTTTTGTTAGTTCTATCCTTTTTTCGTTTTCCGTTTTGCTGTTCTTGAGTTCGTTGATGGTGGGTTTTGTTCAATTTGGTTTATTATATAAGATGTATGTGTTGCGGGGTTCATTGGCTTTTGAGTTGGCTCATTGCTTGACATCTAAAGAAGAAAAGGGAGAAATTGCAGACCGAGGGTTCCATGCAAAAGGAACTGACCAGTGTTGCTCCTATTTTAGTCATGTTAAGTTTTTGATATTAACTATCTAAGAAAATTTTTTAAAGCTAATTATATCTGGTTTGTTTATCTTCATTCTCATTAGTTGCCATGTATTCTTAGCTATAACAGATTACAACCAATAATGCGAACTTGGTCCTGGGATATCTTCCATCGTTGCTACCATTTATAACCTTTTTTTCAATATATTGGCCAGGCTTTTGTTAATCAGTAGAAATGCGATTATGCAGTATAGAATGTGTTGCTGATTTTAATTCTGCTGCACCATTCATTTATTCTGATTGTTACTTATTAATTTTTTTTTCTGCCTTTAGATTCTGATTCTTTCTGAGAATAATTTGTTTGTTGGTTCTTATAAAAAGATGGTTGGAAAGATTTATTTGCTGTTATATATGCGCCTTTATTGGAAGGAACACCTATTCTCTGGACATATTGACCACCTCATTTATGCTGTTTCATGTTATTTTTGTATTTATGTTGCAACATATTGACCACCTCATTTATGCTGTTTCATGTTATTTTTGTATTTATGTTGCAAAAGTATGCCCATCTTAATAACAATTTAACCACCTTCTTTATATCATTAATTTTGTGAGTGAATTTTTGTCATGAAGCAGCTGCTTATAGTTTATTGTCTTGAGAATCAATGCTGGTTAAGGATGTTGTATTCTAATATTTTCTCAAAATGATTGCAGTCAGAAGCGGCAATCAAATTCTAGAGCCTATATCGACTTCAAAAGGCCCGAAGATGTTATTGAGTTTGCAGAGTTCTTTAATGGCCACCTCTTTGTTAATGAGAAGGGTAATTCTTGAGCATACCTTCAAAAAGATTGATGAGGGACTCAAATCATGACAGAACATTGTGAAATTGTTTTAATTCAAAATACTTTTTTATTTTGGATAGGGTAAAGAAGTCAACAAACTTATTTTATCTTCCTTGTGTTTTTCTTTTTTTCTTTTGTTTTCCTAATCATGTTCTTGAATGACAAACCTTGCAAGATCCGGTGCAAATTATTAAATTTTATTTACCTTCTCAGGCACTCAGTTTAGAGCTATTGTTGAGTATGCTCCTTCACAGCGTGTCCCAAAGCAGTGGTCTAAGAAAGATGGCCGTGAAGGCACCATATTGAAAGGTGTGTTTTTTATTTTTAGTCTGCTTTATATAACTCTGAAGAAATATTAGTTTCTTGTGAACTTATGTTTACCAACATTCTCCTGTTTGTAAGTACAACTATTTCCGTTGAACTTATAGATCCTGCGTATTTGGAGTTCCTGGAATTGATATCAAAGCCTGCTGAGAATCTACCTAGTGCAGAGATACAATTGGAAAGAAGAGAAGCTGAAAGAGTTGGTTAGTCACTTTCTTGGACACATGCAACTTTCTAGACGAATAGTCTAACCAATTAGAAAAATCCATCATATTACTATTTATGTTGGAAAATCATTATTCATATCATTTCAATATATATTCTTTTCTGCTTGTATCAATTATGTATTTTTCTGAGATGCATTTATAGGTGCTGCAAAGGATGCTCCTATTATTACGCCCTTAATGGATTTTGTCCGTCAGAAAAGAGCTGCAAAGAGTGGATCACGGGTATTGTTTTTGATGTAATTGTTTTTTAGAGGTTTGACTAGAAAATTTATGCACCCTTATCTTTTAGGTTATGTGTTATTTGTCGAAAGGTATTGCTTATCTGAAAGATATTAAATACATGAATTGCTTAATCATTACTATGAAAACATGTTAAATCTAGAAGTCACATTCCCATCTGAAATTCACTCTTTGGCTGATCATTTTTTTTAATTTTCTTGATTTATGGCTGTTCTTAAATATGAGTTATTTTCTGCATATCACATTTATTTGCATTATAACTTTAGTATGTAATATGTTTTGGTGGCAGAGAATATTGTCAAATGGGAAAATTAGCAGACGGGCTGGTGCAAGTGGAAGCCTTAGCTCCTCCTCATCCAAACGAAGCTCTGAAAAGAAAAGAGTTTCAACTACAATGGTATTCTTGGCTATAACCATGCATTTTTTTTTAATGCATGCTGCAATATATAGATACTTAATTGGGTAATTTGTGCTGTATATGATATAGCGAATTGTTTATGTATCCTGAGTTGTGGTTCACTTTGAGTTTGCATCTGCACACTTTATTGTATTTTTAGAAGGGAAGATGGTAGCTATTCAAACATCATAACCTAGAACTTTGTGAATGTTGCTATATTTTCTTGTGCAAGTTCACAAGCATGTGCTAGTCAGCAAATGTTTACTTGTACCTCTGAAAACTATATCTTGGTTGATGCTATTTGCACACAAATGAACTTGTCAAGATTAGTGGTTAAGATGAGAGGTATCATAAACTCACTTTACAAGTGAATGTGTTTGTCTGCAAACGTTTATTTGTACCTCTGAAAACAATACCTTGGTTGATGCTAATTTCATCAGTTTTTTGTTTGCACACAAATGAACTTGTCAAGATTAGTTTTTAAGATGAGAGGTATCATAAACTCACTTTTACAAGTGAAATTTAATGTACCAGCTTGGAACTATTCAGTGTTTAAATATGTGGAATCAGATTGTTTAAATTTCAAAAGAGAGGATATTTGACAAATAAAGATTCGATTAATTTAATCTAACTCCAGTTTGCAGCCTGGTGACTTAAAAAGGAAGTATGCTTGTGGTTTTGTTTGTATACACCAAGTTCATTAATCCTCGGAGTTCGTTAACTATTTTTGTCTTGTCTGTTGACCAGTATGTTTTAAGGGACACTTCAAAAAGTACAAGTGGAAAAGATAAGCCAACCTACATTTTGGTTCCTAAGCGAGATGATCATCAATTTTCTGATAAAGCTGTTACTTCAGCCTCTGCATCTGGAGCTGAACTATTGGAAGATGAGACTGGTATGCAACTGAATTCCAAGTGTTTAGCAGTGGTGTAACATTCTACGTGCTTTTAAACGTTTGCAACGGAAAATGTGCATGCATTTATTTGATTTTTAAAGTATACAACATATGTCCTGAGAGACAACGCTATATGAAAGCAAATACTGTGAAATCAAACCTGGATAGGTCAAATCTTAGTGTTGTTTCATGTGATTAAATTTGATGATGCGTGGCATTTTTCACTTTGTCAAACCTTTATACTCGCATAATGGATTCTGCTTGATATCACTCTGTTACTCAGCGATATAGAGCTGCATTATATGAAATTTTCATGTATAGTGCGTTAGGATGTTGATAGTTTTCCGCTTGTCCAAAGCTGTTCCCTTGTATTAGTCCATTTTTATTGATCTTTCTGTTTGATGTAGCCTAATTAATTTTATTATTGCATCTGGTTTCCTATCAGTTTTACATTTTACGGAGGACCTCCCTTGTTCATGGTTGGATATGGAAAAAAATCTTTACCGAACTTCATAGGCACTTCTTAGGTTCTTCTTTCCAGGTTCTGTTTTGAAAAATTTCATTGCAAATATTTTAGTCACTTTGCATTTTTTGTTCCTTCATGTAGAGTTTTTCATGTTACTTCTATGCTATATGTGCTTCATCCACTCATGTTATTATATGTCTATTTTTGCTCAGTTCAGTTGGCTTTGCAGCACTGCTGTTTGATGTGCCTGTAAACAGTCTCTGGTCCTAGTTTGTCAATGTTCTAGCATGATCATGTGGCTGTAACTCCGAATTGTTGTTTTAGTGTTTTGGAATGTTGGCATTGGCATTGAAAAGTGCAAAAAATTATGTTAAGAGCTAAATAATCTCAGTTGCAGAGATCTGTAATCCAGTGATTTTTGGGATGGATCTTTCTGTGGCATAACATTTGGAAAAGAAATACTTGTTAAGAGCAGTAAAGTCTTTGCATTTATTTCTATTTAACTAATGCGTATTATCTTTTGCATGTCTTCTTAAATATACAATCCTACAACGCATGAAAACATTCCAGGTGATTTGAGCAACTTAATGAAGCCTCAAAATTATTTATTTCTCCTTTTTTTAATGTTTGGTCATGCTTCTTGTTATCTGCTTGCCTAAGTGTTTGATATGAATTTACTATATACAGTCCTTTGGGAAGAAGCATGGTTTGTTGCTAATGGTTTTGTTTCAGGAGTTTCTGGAATTACTGATGCTGGGAAAAAGAAAATCCTGCTTCTGAAAGGAAAAGAGAAAGAAATTTCACCTGTAAGTCTTGCATCTCTCCTCTATACTCTTTCAGTTGGATTTTTGCCTAGAAAGTTCCCATGTTGTACATGAGTCCAGAAGTCTTATTATGATGTTCAGAGGGAAGCATTTTGGAGTTCCATAATAAATTTAAGTGCACAAGAATTGGAAGAACTGAGACATTCAACCTTTATTTATCTGTCTTCGTTGATAATGTTACTTATTTGCCTATATGCCTTATTATTGTATGTCTTTATTTCTTCAATAAATGTTATTTGATGAAATTCACTGCCCATCAAGTTGTTTAACCACTATCCTTGTACTCTGGGCTCGGCTAACTGGCGAAGAAAGCACTCCTCTTAGTTACATCTTCAAGTGCCCTTTTGGATGAATTGAGATGGCCTGCATTTTTGTTTTGGTGCTCCAAGGAAAAAGTGGGGGAATCGATACACATCTATGTTGATGTTTTTCCTTATATTGGCAATATAATATATTATGATATCTGCTATCATGACTTTAGTTGTGTATCGACAACTATCATTGCCACTGCTGGTGCTATTCCCAACCTTGCTCTAATAGGCCACAAAATACATCTTGTATTCTACATCCCATCTAATGTACTGTACTGTTTTCATATTACAAAGACTGACATGATCTTTATTAGATTGGAATTTCAAGTAGGATAACAGTTCAGAGGTGTATTTAGGAATAAAAACATAAGAGTGATTTCTGGGCTCTTACAGGAGAAAGTAAAAGAGACTCTACAATCCCTTAGAAGTCCTTAGGCGTCGCACGTAAAGTTCTTATGGCATAAAACCTAAAGTTGAATTGCATCACATAATCTGGAATAAAATTTGGTAAAATATTCTGCAATAAATTTTTCTGCCATTAGCTTTGCATCTCATCAAGTGACACCATTGCGATATTTTATTATATGGACCTGTGTATCTTTTTTGATAAACACAGCATGATGACAAGTAATCCATATTTATTTCTGAGGCATTAGCTTGGTGGTCCCATGATGTGGAACCCATTATTGCAATCTAACACCAAGCCAGGTTGTATTTTCTCTAAGACTATATTTGGTGCCTACTTGTATGAAATTTGTTGATTGATGCTGTACGGTCTTTCTGTAGATTTCAAATCAAAATCATGGTTAATATTCAAATGTTTTAACTATTTTGCTTTTCAAAATTTTGTGACTTGTGTGCATCAACTGTGCAGCTTTCTGGCAGTGTGTCACAGCAGAATTCAACATCATCAGATAAAAATATGATTGGTCCTGCTGTCAAACAGAGCCAGCGACGTGAGGCCAGTGGAAGGATAATTAGAAGCATACTTTTGAACAAGGATTCTCGTCAAAATCAATCTTCTGGTATCCAGTCTGAGCAGCAAATTCAAACTTCAAATTTAGAAAAGGAAAGACGCTCTCCTCGGCCTCCACATGCCCAGGTAGTTCTGAAGGATGCAAATGGAGCTTCGGATGACAAGATTGTTAGTTCTGAGTTGCATGGTTTTTCTGGTGAGAAGCAAGAAAAGCGCACAAGAAATAAGGATAGACCTGATCGTGTCGTATGGACTCCTCTTCGTCGATCAGATGGATCTTATGCAAGTGATGAATCCTTTCCCTCTGCATCTCAATCTGCACAATCAGCTGGTGATTCTTCTCAAGGTACAAGATTTACTGGCAGAAATATTCTACATTGATGTTTGGTTCACTAAAATTTAACACAAGGTACTTGGTTTAGTAAGTGTTTATGAGATAATTGCCTGAGATTGAATAGACTCCGATTAACTGTACCGCCAAGTTTGAAATATGCACACACAATACTGGTACTCTTGTCTGAAAGAAGAAGCAACTCCCTCAAAATTCTCATGCACTATTTTAAGCTCCAGCATTTCTATGTATTATATTTCTTGTGAATATGATCCCCTAGGAAGTATTGGAGATATAAAAGTTGGCCAATCGAATTCTAGGAGTGGAGAAGTTGAAAATCTTGGAAGTGGATGCAGCATTCATTCTTCTCTAGACAATGGTTTGTTTGGCAACTTAATTTAGATGTTGCATCTACATCTGCATGGTTATGCACATATTTTTAATCATTAGTACTCATGTGTCATGATTTGACTGCTTGATCTTGTTTAGGATCACATAAGCATTTTGGTCGCCGTGGACCATCACATACAGTGAGAGATGCTGATGGCTCATCTGCAGAGGGGAAGGCTTCAAAGAGAGGTGGTGTTTCTGGCTATGGTTCCCATGAGGTGCTTAGCCTTGAACCTGTTGGATTCTAAACTTTTTCCCTTCCCTTGTTATGTCTTTGTGTGTGTGTTCTTTTAACTAATTGGTTGAAGATTATTGACAGAAGCAAGTCTGGGTTCAAAAGTCAAGTTCTGGTTCTTAGTTTTTCGGAATAGGTGAGCCTATTAGGTTCTTTTGTATCTTTTATATAATTTGGTTGTTCTCTTTAATTTATTCATCCAATGGCACAATGTAACCTCCTCATGATCACCTTTTTTTTTTTTTCCTCCTGGGTGTGAAGGGTTCTGTTTATAAAGAATAACATCTTCACTTGTTTCTGTAATATTCTTTCCAGTTAATCCTGCTGACGGGAATGGGCAGTTGGGATTTAATGCCTTAGAACTATCCTGGGTGTGAAGGGTTCTGTTTATAAAGAATAACATCTTCACTTGTTTCTGTAATCTTCTTTCCAGTTAATCCTGCTGACTGGAATGGGCAGTTGGGATTTAATGCCTTAGAACTAACAAGCAATATGATCTTTAGTGGAGCTTTCATTGAATTGTCAATGGGTAGCTTACTATAAACTCATGATGTGGTTGTAAGCATGATTTTGAATCATGTCCCTTATGACATTATTATTATTCAATAGGGTTAATCAACAAAAAAGTGTCAACTTTTTGTTTAATTTGTAACCATATTCAAAATGTTTAACGAGCCAATTGTAGCTGAAAATTGTATGTGGAAATTGTGATGAAATCTTCTAATAATTACATTTAACAAGAAGTATAATTAAGGTATAAATGAAGAAATTAAGAGCAGCTATGATGAATAGTATCCATATATCAATAATTTGACTTCTTTTTTCCCTTTCTTTTTAATAAGTTTCTATACAACCTTGTTCATGCTTTTTGTTAAATGTCATGTCTTTGTAGTGACTCGTTTCTTCTAACTTTGGGATTTCCCTAATTGTTCTATGTGGTCATGATTTTTCAGTGGAAAGCTTAGTCCCATAAATTTTGGAGCATGCAGTTGCTGTATGCTGGGTGGCTGTCTCTTTTTACTTAACAGATGGTCAGGTGTGAAGGAAGTTTCAGCACTGGAGCTTGTTTTCTTCTGGAAGCCTTGAAGGGAAACCTAGAAGAAAATGAGGTTTGATGTCGATGATGCAGATACTTGGTGTAATTAAATACATGATGGGTTGAAGAAATCCCGATCTTTCTCACATACAGCTCAGAGGGAAAAAAGGGGAAAGCAAAAATATGTCTTCCTTACAATCGCATATAGGAACACAGGTTTCGCCAGGGGTGCCCCCGTCGTGGGGTTCTGCTTCACAACACGAGCCGTGGATGTGCACATTCTTGCCTTCAAGTGACTGCAAATGGGGATGTATTCTAGCTCTATAGGTTGATCCCTTACATCTGTTAAAACTGTATATAGATATGGAAAGCAAAGCATCACTTGATTTGCCTTGCTTATCATTTATGTCTTGTTAAGCAGTCTAGATTCTGTGATTGGTGAGGATTTGTCTACAGCCCCAGGCAACTTGCAGGGCTATCTATAATTGGGTTTTTGTTGAAGAGGAGAAAAGCTGGGACCTTTGGCCAGCAGAGTTAAGAATAGCATGTGAATGTTTGACTTCAGTGACTTGTGGAAAATGGAGTGATTTAAAGCGTGAATGAATGTGATCATGTGTAGGAACTAACCTGGTTTAATGGCTGTGCTTGTGTTAATGGAAAATTGCTTTAATGCCCATGTGATCCAGGCTTGTTGATCTTACTCAGTTGCTTAATATTGATTTTGAAACTATTAGTTCTTTGTTGAAAAAAGTTGTACAAAATTAGTCATTTTTTGCCCTGATGATTCGTGAAGTTTATACTTGAAAATTTCCGCCAACATATTTTGTTTTGCTGAATTATAACTCATGTAATTTGACTTTATTTTGTTTAAATTAAACCCGTCGAAGTTTTTTCTGAATGGATTTATCTCCAATCTGAGTTCATTTTATCTTGTTATTAATTTGATGATACGAAAAATTGAAAAGCAAATGAAAAAGATCAAATTTGAAAACCTTGAAATGTAAACAATTATAGTTGTGAGGCAATATTTGTATTTTCATGTTTGGTGTAAAAATCAGCCCAGAGAGATGAGTGGCTGCCTGAGCCGAACGCCTCTCCTCACAATTTTGTGGAGCGTATAATGGAGAAATGTTATTGACGTGGATGGCTTCATATCTACAAAAAATATTTATGTATAAAAAACAGGCTTTCAGATTCAATGGCTGTGCACGTATATTCTCATTGGAGAAGAAAGTTCCAAGCTTTTCTGCTGGGAGGCAATAATGGCGTTGTCTATGTATCCCAATTTCATCCCGCAATACCATTCCCTCTTTCCCAATTTCAAATCTTTCAATAACAGAAAATCTGTTGTGGCGCTAAATTCCAACGGCACTCCCCTTGTCAAAGAGAAGAAATCTTTTCCAGGTCTCTCTTACTCTCTCAATATATCTCTTTCCTGAATTTTTGGCAGTTTTAATGAGTTGATACACATAATTTCTGATGCTTGCTTCTTTGAAGTATGGAAAGATTGAAGCTTTTTGGTGCAAATGAAGTGCAGGGAAGGCAGAGGAAGACGTGGTTGTGATTGGGAGTGGGATTGGTGGATTTTGTTGTGCTGGGCTTCTTGCTAGATACCAACAAGATGTTCTTGTGTTGGAAAGTCATGATCTTCCTGGTGGTGCTGCTCACTCTTTTGAGATTAAAGGTTATAAGTTTGATTCTGGTCCCTCCTTGTTCTCTGGTTTCCAATCAAGGGGCCCTCAGGCTAATCCTCTTGCTCAGGTAATTTCTTCTGAGAAAGAAATGTTGCCTTGTAAATGTATTTAGCCTAAGTTTTTTTATTCTTCTCCCAATTGTACTTTTATACTTTGAACTACGGACTGCCACACACCCACCTTGTCTTGGGGAGGGAAATAAGATGAGCTTTTTTGGTTTGAGCTCTAACGGCATATCAAATGGACGATTAATCTAAAAGTTCAAGCCTTTAAGTGCCTCAGATTAGTTCTATATATCTCTTTTATGGTTATTGGCCTTGTGGATGATACTGTCATGATATGTGAGTTGAACTGAGATTGTAAATGATCCTTGGCTTTTTCCCTTGCCAAACTTCTTTTTTGTGGGCGGTTATATAGCTATGCAATAGTAGGAGTATAATCATTCATAGTTCAGTGCAATAATGAGCATATTTTTTTATGATTTTTCAGGTTCTAGATGCATTAGGTGAGTCACTTCCATGTGTGAATTATGACTCTTGGATGGTCTATGTGCCTGAAGGTGAATTCTTGTCACGGATTGGACCCACTGAATTTTACAAGGTGGTTTATTTAACTACTAAGTTTCTAATTTAGCCATTGTAAATATTATCATGTATTTTTCATTTATTTGTGTATGCTTAAGAATATCTGAAAAATATGCATATCTTATCTACTAAAACGTGAGATAAGGAAAAAAGCAAGGAAAATATACTGAGGTCAGTCCTGAGGAATCATAGAGCTCGTGATACAGTTCTGAAGTACAGTGGAAAAGACTATAGCTAAAGAAAGCATGTCTATATTAAATGAACTCCTATGTGCATAGCATGATCTATTTTGGCTAATGAGCAGTCAATTAGTATCGATGCATATAGCATTATGTCTACTGATTTACCCACCTGTTTCTCTGCAATGTTGTAATTCTCCAGTCTTTTCATATTGGCTTTAAGATCAAGCACCCTTAAATATGCTTAATGGAGATTGTCTTCTTTCAGGACCTTGAGAAATATGCTGGTCCCAATGCAGTGCAAGAGTGGAAAAAACTTCTGGTATGCAGCATAATTTTCCTTCATGTATCTGGAATCTTCAGATACAGAATTAAAACCAATGGGCTGATGGAGTTTATTTTTTTCTATACCTGTAATTTTACTGCTGACTAAAATTGGCATGTTTTGACAATTCTTTATTAGTTTTCATGCTCAAAATGCATTTCTGCTGCAGGATGCAATTCTCCCACTGTCTTCAGCTGCAATGACTCTACCTCCTTTATCCATCCGTGGTGATCTGGGGGTTATCTCGACCGCGGCAACTAGATATGCTCGTTCCCTATTGAAATCTTTTATTCAAATGGGACACCAGGGAGCTTTAGGTGCCACAAAGCTTCTAAGGCCCTTTTCAGAAATTGTAGACTCCTTGGAGCTTAAAGATCCTTTCATACGGAACTGGGTTGACCTTTTGGCCTTCCTTCTTGCAGGGGTGAAATCTAATGGTATACTATCAGCAGAGATGGTAACTATAACTAGTTTAAGTTCTCAGGATTTTCCTGGATAAATGATATGAATATTATGGGAATATGATCATTTGAATTGTGAGATAATCAATCGCTGCCATCATAGTTATCTAGTGAACATAATATATTGCAGCCTGATCCTTTATTTTTTCTTCTATTTCTTTCAGATTTACATGTTTGCAGAATGGTATAAACCTGGGTGCTCTCTTGAGTACCCTCTTCATGGAAGTGGAGCTGTTGTCGATGCTCTTGTCAGGGGATTGCAGAAATTTGGTGGGCGGCTTTCTCTAAGAAGTCATGTGGAAAAGATTGTTGTAGAAAACAATAGAGCAACTGGAGTCGAGCTAAAAAGTGGTCAGGTTAGTATATCTGATTCTTCAAGTGAGAACTTATAAATGGGAAACTATGTCATTGATTCTTATTTACTAAGGAAAGTTATTGAGGGCTGCAGTTTGTACGTGCTAGAAAGGCTGTCATCAGCAATGCATCTATGTGGGATACTTTAAATCTGTTACCCAAGGAAGTTCTTCCAAAGTCATACGTGGACAGGATTAACACAACACAACAGTGTGAGTCATTCATGCATCTTCATTTGGGCTTTGATGGAGAGGTGAGTTAATATAGCAATAGCATAAATTTAATACAAGATTTTTCCTTTTTAATAGAGTCAACATAGCAAAACTAGTTTCAAGTATTGGTTTCTGTTTTTGGAGTCAAAGATCATGGCCATTATAACTTTCTCTGACAACATTCACCTATTTTTTGTTTTGATCATCACATCTTCTTAAGAACCTTTGCCATTTTTACTGATGTGGATGTCATTATCTTGTTTCAATTCAATGTTTCCATAATTTCTCTCAAACATGGTGATTTTTGGTGCTATCAGGCAACTATAGGCATGTCATCTTGGCTTAGCTCTTCTAAGGTCCCATTGAATCATACACTTATCAGTCTACTTTGGCTGCGGCAATTTAAACTTTCATAATTTTTTATTTTAAGATTCTGGACATCGATGTATAAAATTTTGTTTTGGCATTTCTGCAAATTTATGTTTATGCATTCATACTGACCAGGGCATGCGTGAGGACTTGGGGATTCATCATATCGTAGTGAATGACTGGGATAGAGGGGTTGATGCGGACCAGAATGTTGTTTTAATATCTGTTCCTAGTGTACTTAGTCCAGATTTGGCACCGCCTGGTAAACATGTGCTACATGCTTATACACCAGGGACCGAACCCTTTGAATTGTGGGACGGGCTTGACCGCAGAAGTGCAGGATACAAACAACTCAAAGCTGAAAGATCAGAGGTGTGTACGTGTTTCTCTTGTAGTAGTGCATTGTTAGCTTAAACTATATGACTCATCAAATCATAAGTCAAGCTTTATCTGCTATTGGTCATATTATACCCCTGATGCTTGAAAATGCTAGCTTTGGTTGAGGGAAAAGAAGTGATTTGAATTTATTAGACATGTCCGTGACTAAGCTGTGTATAAAAAAATGTTAGCCCCACTTAACCAATGGTTTGAATGCTGGAACTTCTATAGTTATTTCAATTTTCTATTTCTTCAGCTTCTAGATTTTGTAGCAACTCAAGCCTGCATAGCAACCAAGGCTAGACCAGGCCTGGTGGGGGGGGCACGGGATTGTTGGGAGTGTGGTGCACAATCTCTAGTTATTAGTAGCAGTTCAATAAAGGCTCTAAAGTGGAGACCAAGTCCATAATTTCTTTCCAATGCTGGATGGGATGTCAAAGTTCATCATGGATGGTAGAACATTGTAGAACATGTTGAACATTCTCAACTCATGAATGTGACTTGAAAAGTCCTGGGTAGTAGTTATGCATTATGATAGAAACTCCTAATTATCTGCCAATACAGCTCTTTTGATCATTTCTTCGCATGTACCTGCAATAGCATTGAATTAATGTCTTTGATTTCGCCTATTTCAGCCTATGCTTTAAAAATTGCTTTGGCACAAAATAAGAAACAGTCTCTTCAACTCATAATGGTTGGGGAGTTCACATTCTCATCATCTTTGGTAAAATCCAGTCTACTGTGAAGATTTTCGTGAACTTCCATAACTCTTAGCAGATAGCCCAATTTAGGGTCATTTGTGATTCATTCTGCAACTTTTTGACCTCATTGTAGAACATTTGGTTATATATTTAAAACTGAAAGAGTTAAAACCAAGAAAACAAGCCTCAGATTTTCGCATAACACTGAGTTTACTTGGTTAATTTTGAAGATTTTGACAAGCTTTGTAACTTGTTAATATTGGTTCATTTTTAAGCTTGTACAATCTTATTGTTGTTTATATAAATGAATCGTTTTCTTACATAATTTTTGTAAGACAGGTAATGTGGAAGGCAGTGGAGCGTGCCATTGGACCAGGCTTCAGCCGTGAGAAGTGTGAGGTAAAGTTGGTAGGAACTCCATTGACACATCAAAGATTTCTTAGGAGAAACAGAGGAACGTATGGACCAGCTATACTAGCAGGCAAAGATTCATTTCCTGGACACTCAACTCCCATATCACAACTTTATTGTTGTGGAGATTCTACTTTTCCTGGCATTGGTGTCCCTGCAGTTGCTGCTAGTGGTGCCATTGTTGCTAACTCACTAGTTTCGGTTTCTCAACACTCTCAGCTTCTTGATGCAATTGGAATCTAAATTATTGCTGAGTGAGTTCATTTTTTTTTATTTCCATAAATTTTCTCAACTAATTTTTCAACATGTTAATCTTTATGCTGTATTACACATTTTGCACTGACAAACATATTCCTTCGAGTATCCTATGTTAGCGATAGAATTGAAAAAAAGGTTTTCTTGTAATGAAATAGCTTGCATCAAGGGAATCTAAGGCTCTTATAGACTAAGGAGTATACCAGGAACATGGAAAGATTTTCTTTAGCTTTCCCCATTTGATATTGGCAAATTCTATGCTTAACAGATGTTTGTTCAAAATCACATGCATATGTTTTTGATCAATGTATCTTTTCTTTTTCCTAGTATAGTTGTTGAAGGATGTGGATGTTTCATGGCCCCCTTCAATTACTTGATATCAACTTGATTATTATCTTCCATTGATTCTTGGTCCTCAAAAAGCATGCAATATGTAATAATTGGTCAAAATCAACATTCAAGGCTTTTTGTTACTTTTAACATTTATGCTAATGTATATAAATCTACATGCTCTATCTTCAATGTCATGCAACTTAATACTAATTGATAAATGGATCAGCATTTGATATTGTTATTATTACATGTCTGATCACATACTATTCAAGTCCTATTATTATATTGTTTTTGAGGAGACTTTTTCCCCATGAGTTATTTTGGTTCTTTTTCATACTTCCATTATTACATATCTCATCACTTGGCATTCAAGTCCTGTATGTCTATTCAGGAAGTTGAGGGGAGATGGTCTCTTTTCTCACAGCTGTCATCATTCTCATTACCATAGTTGTTCTCAAATTTCAATATGGCAGCAATCATTGTTCTACACAGGCCTAAAACATAGATATCACTTGTTAGTGTTTGCCAAATTTTTTTTTTTTTAACTACCTATATCTTGAAATATCAAGATATGTGTATCTTTTCAAAAAATTTAACAAATAATTGAAAAAAAAAATTGAAATGCTTTCCAATTTTATCTTGATTATTTCATATCTTGATCCGAAAAGTATTTAAGCTTTATTTTAAAACTTTTTATCTGAATCGATTTAACAAACGTTATGTAAGTTGATATACATCTACTTTTACTTACATCTCAATGCCTTGGAAATTTTTCCTAAATTTCATTTGGTAATCCAAACTTAATTTAATCATGAGACATGATAGCCCAATATATCATACTAATTTTTGAAATTGAATTAGATTGAAATTCATTTTTTTTTGACATATCATTACGTAACATTTTTAAACCGTTTTGATTTAAATTTATAAAAATCAAATTGTTTTTCTTTTTAAACTTAAAAGTAAAGTTGTGGATCAAGAATGGCATAGACTCGGAATATTAGAGATATCCATTTATGTGTATATATGGAGTAGATGGGGACTCATGCATGCCCAATATTGGATGCACTCACATCAACCCGCGCATGCACATGGAGAGAATGACATCGTTTCATAAAAGGCTCGCCTTTATATTTTAGCCTTTGTTTGTATGAGCATAGATGCTTGTAAATAAAAATAGAGTAAATGATAGTAATTGAATTACTCCGTTTGTTTTGTAAAAAATATAGAGCAACCGAGAGTAGAATACAGTAGGTGAGTAACTAGTTACTCTATATATTTCAAAGTCATTACTCCCAATTTGGGTGTAATGGGAGTAACTTCTAATTTACTATATATATATATATATGTAAATTATAAATAAATTACTCTCATTTATTCTCTTTTTATTTTAAACCTACCAAACAATAGAGAGTAAATGAAAGTAAATTTATTTTATTTTATCTTTAATTACTTTCGTTTACTCTACTCTTATTTACTCTTGCCTACTTTCATCCAAATAACAGCTTAATTTCAATTGTTTTGTAGGCACTAGATTAGTTATGATTTTATAGATATATGTATATTCAGTGGACCATTAATTAGTTTTATTTGGTAAGCTATACATCAGCCACGCAGTCGGACCAAAAATAGTACCTTTGAATTGAATTATGTGCAACTATGATATCTAAGGACCACATATTTCTATTAATTATATTTAGTACTTACAAGTTCTATCCTCAAATGAATTTAACTTTTTGCTATAATCCCAAATTTCTGATTTAAAAAAAAAAAAAAAGAAATCCTCTCCATTCCATCTCTCTTTTATTAGGTAATGAATTTAACCTTTCCATTCTAAGTGTGTAGGTGAAAGTGGAGGGGAACCAAATGCTCATGATTTTGTATTCTCAACCCCATTCCTTTTGTTTTCCTAATATAATATATGTTTGATAAAAATATAATAAATGTTCTTGTAATAGATGATTAATGTGAATTTTAATAATATGATTAAGTTTTCATACTGGATATTGAAGGGATTTTTCTTGAATGAGATTTGTTTTCTAATGTTCGAGATTTTTTTTGTAAATAATAAATGAATTAAATTTTTTAAAGCGAAATTTCTCGCATTCATAAATTATAATTGAAAAGGTTGATTTTTTTTTTGGTATAATTGCTTCGAGTTTCTTTAACGTTTAATTCATAATAAGAAATTACCACTTGATAAAAGAAAGGAAAAATAATTTGAAAATTTATGAAGATATATCGAAATCGAATAAAATTAAATTGAATAAATTTTTAAAAATATTTAGATATCATTTTCTGCTCGAAATGTATTTGACTATAAATAAACAAAATACATTATATACATATTTTTTAAATTCTTCAATCTAAAACTATTTTTTTATGAAACACAAATTGAGATCTATTTTAAATTCGTAAATTTCTTGTTAAACTGATATTTAGTGAATATTACAATATTTTTTTGCAAAATCATAAAGTATTCAAAGTAGATCTGTACAGACATGAATCACCTTTAATTTATATCACATTAGATTAATTTACTTTCAAGCCGAAATTACAAATTTTCTTGAAATTTATGCCAATACAGTGAAATAATTATTATTAGACACCCTGGCATAATGAGATAAGACCATGGCTAAACCTCAAAGCTTAACAACTTTGGTGGAATATGATGATTCATGAAGAAGACATTTTTGCACTATTTTTAAAAGCAGCCACACTTTGGCAAAAGCAGTTCTTTTCTTCACCTCTCATTCACAAAGAAATCAGATTGCCACGTGGCATATTTTTGTAAACAGGACCACGTAAGTGGGACCCATTGACACATCATCTTGGGTCCCACCCTTCTCCATCATTGGATGATCTTGTACTATCTCTTCTGTTGACTTATCTCCCACTTGGGTGAATGAATAGTTCTTTTTTTATTATTATTTTACTGCATGCTTTTCCAAGAGGGAGCCGTTGAGCGAGGGTATCATTTACGCTAATCTATTCATTATACTTAAGATCAATGAAGATAGTCCAAGATGGAAAATAAAATGTGAATGCATGAATTTTGTTAAAAAACAGGCTTTCAGATTCAATGGCTGTGCACATAAAATTTAAATTTGACTATAGTGTTAGTTTGATCGGAGAGCTGACATCAACGACGGCATCTATCGATTTACATTTCTAACACGCTCTTCGTTTATCTTTTCAGCTATCACTGATGCCAGCCTATCAAGCTACGTATTTGAGTGCCTACAATATCTATCAACCATTTTCTTTTATAAATATTTCAATTCTTGAAAGTTTCAGGTAATGCAATTTTGAGATCTATTATCTATACATTTTCTCTTTCTAAAAATCTTATTGAATTAGATATTGAAGTGCTTATCCTTATCCTACGGGATACTCTCTTTTTTCACAAGTCTCATTTTGCTCTCTGATTTGATCAGATCACTCCCACTCAAGCTCTCTTTCCTTGTATATTTAGATATTTTGAGAAATATCAAATAGTCATTTTATGTTTTTTGTCTCAATTGATGTGCATGTTGATAGTGTTGAAATGCTACTATATAGTTGAATCTATATTAGTTTTCCGAGTGCATTAATTTTGTTGGCATAAAAAATGATCATGGGGCTATTTTTAATTCAACTTAATTTTTAAATTATTTTTATAATTATTGGAACAACAATAGAAAATTATTTTTAATATAATTATATAGTATTTAAAATTAATTAGTTCGATTAATAAAAATAAATTATTATGCTTGTATCATAAATGAAAAGAGAAAAAGTTTGTCTTACTTGGATGGCACATTACAATTAAATTAGCTTGAAATATATATTGTAGTGGTATATATTAAAATAAAAAAAGAGAGAAGAATGAGGAAGTATTTCTGATTTTCTGTGAAAGATAAAATAATATATGAACGAATTAAAAAATGGTTTGGAAAATAAATACCGGGTCATTTAGGGTGTCAAATATTGCTGGCTCCATAGTCAAATGAATGATAATTACATTATGTCTCCTAACATAATCATTAAAATATCTCTAATTATTGGTATTTTGTATTTATATTTTATATTTACATCATGTTTTTCATAATCTTTCATCTCATTTCATTTAAAATGTCACTATTGATTTTTTTTTACAGAATTAGCCTAACAATTCGTTAATTCGGTTTTTTCCCACGAAATATTATTAATAGAATGGTCAATTATTATAGATAATTAGCTATTAATTCTCTTATTTTATATATATATATATATGCTATTAATATTCTTAGTTGTAATTTTTTTTAATAGAATATGAATTTGCATTAAAATTTAATTCTTATCCATATAAAGCTTACAATTTTTTCAATTATATTAGAGCATTTATTGACCCACGTATAAAATTTGAAATTTAAGTGTTATTTTATATTACTTGTTATGAAATTAAATAAATATAAAAATTGTTTATGGGAGGATCTTGTAAATGATCGGAGGGATCTATTGTAGAGTATTTTTATTATTCAATATATAATTAAGGATGACAAGACAACTGTTAGTTAATAAAAGAGGAAAAAAAAAGTAATACACATAAAGATTCTTTCTTTTTCTTTTTTTTTTCCTCGGCTGAAATTTCAATTGAATTTTCTCAATTTTTATTTTTTTCCATAATTTTTCAGTGTGAGTCAGAAAATAAGTAATACATTTTTTCTCATTTTAAAACATTATTTTCTCGCTTCACTTTAAATATTATTTTTGAAATTTAAAAAATAAAACTTACATATATAATTTTATTTATTATATATTTTATTAATTATTTTTTATATTTAATTAGAATTAAATAAAATTTTGAAAATATAGAATGATATTTTTATTAATATCTGTACTTATTTTTTATAAAATTGAGATATTTTAATTATTTTTTTTAATTTCATAAAAAATAAAAAGTTAATATTTTAAATGAGAATAAGAAGTATCAATAATATTGCATTATTGAGTGATTTATTACTCGTAGTCTGTAAAATATTTATATTTATTTTTGTTCCAATAAACGTATAAGTCAATAATATAATAGTTTAAGTGTAAATTAAATGGTAGATTAGATTAATGAAAATTTGTGAAGAAATTACAGAACTATAGTTGAGGCATCCAATTGCATTTTACGTGTATTTCTTTTAGATTTTGTGCTTAAAAGAAGACGATTGATTAAACAATTATGGTGATATTTAACAATTTCCATAAATAATTGGTTTTATTTATGGCATCTTCTGCTAATTTCATTACCTGTATTCAGATTTTTTTAATGAAGAATATAAAAATAGTGGGGTTAATATCATTTTCACTAATAATTTGTAAACATTCCTAACTTTTGCCATTTATTTAGTGTCTCTAGCCATGGGACTTTGATCAATCAACATTTGGAGGACTTACGTGTATTAAATATATCTCTCTTCTTTTTCTAGGCTCTTCTAGATTTTTTATTTTGATGGGATAAAATATTAATATTCTGCTGTATTATGATTCATTTTTGATATATAAGTGTGGACAGTATCCGTTGCAGTCAGTAATTGTCTATGATGTGTCGCTGCTACAGTAAATTACTGAGCACGTTTTAGTTAAACGTAATAAGGAAAAAAATTAATAATTTAGAGTAAAAATCAATTAAAAGAATTTAGAGATAAAACTAATTCATTTCAAATAGTTAAGGTACTTTTTAAAGCAAAGTTTTTTTTATTTTATAAATTATTTTAAATAAAAAAATTAATTAATTATTTTGATATAATTTTTTTTTTCAAAATATATAAACTCGATTAATTTGAATTTGTACAACAATGGACTCGCAATGAAAAGCAAATGCTCCTATCAAGTTTCACATTTAAAATTTGAATTAAGAAATAAAAATCCTACGTAGAAGAAAGTATAGATAGATGTATAAAAGCGAGTGTATATATATAAAAAAGTATAGTATACATTATGCCTACGGGATATTTTTATACGATGATAATAATAATAATAAAAGCTTCATTCATAAAATGATGATCTGATGGTGATGTAAATTAAGTTAGAAATAATTGATTTTTAATATTTTTTATGAAAAGGAATAAAAAATTTTAAACTGTAATGATATTTCATATTTAAATTTAATTGGGTTAGTGAAATTCGGATATAGAGGTTAGTAAAAAAAAATATGAAAATAAAAGCTCCCAACGAGAGAAAGCAGCGGATAACGCATTCATGCCTGAAAGAAGAGGTGATTGAAAAATTTCAGGTTACTGTCAGCACTTACTCAAAACAGAAAATCCCAAAAACAAACAAATTAATTCCCGTCATTTTATTATATATAAATTTTTAATTAATTATTTCCCCCAAAAAATCCACTATCACTTCACTTCGATTCTGATCAATTAGTAGTACCACCAGTTTCTTCGCATCTCTTTTTTCTATATTGGAACCTGCAAATGCCAGAAATGCTCTTGTCCTTTTCATTCAACCGTTTCCAGGTCGATCTGTTCTTTATATTTGTGATTTTTTCCTTTCTGAATGAATTGATTGCTGGTTTTTTTTTGTCCGTTCATGGCGATTTTCAGTGTTTTGAAATAGATTTCCGGATTGATCTTTTTTATCAGTTTTTTTAGATCTGATCAGTCTCTTTCAGGTCAATTTGGCGCATTGTTTTTTCTTAATTTAGCTTTTCAAGTAAATAATATTTGTTGTGGATTTTTGCTTTTTATTTATTGATTTATTTTTTTGTTAGATCATCGTTTTAGTGGAGATTACAGTTTTTGAGTGTTTCCTCTTGGTAAACCGTTATCATCGAAACACATTAATGTTTTGCGTTCTTTACTTTGTTATTATTATTATTATTATTATTATTATTATTATTATTATTATTATTATTATTATTATTATTATTATTATTATACTACTTGATAAACTAACAGTGGCTTGGAATTTATTTCTTTATTTAATGCAACGATTTATGTCAAGTTCTTAATTAATTCTTTAGGTCTTGTGTGATCTGAAATCAATTGGCGTAATGAAATTCTATTGATTCATATAGAGTGTTTGAAGATCTCGTGTTTATGTTCAGTTTCTGACTTGGAATTTTTGTAATCCTGGTAGGGGGAATTGGTGTTTGGGTCAGATAGAATGCAGAGCTGCAATTTATCACGAGGTTGGTGAATACTAGCAAATTGTAATACTCCAAACTTGCAACATTATGGCGTCTGCCAGCCTTGGAAATGGGGGCGTTGGAAGTTCTAGATCTGTAAATGGCTTTAAGAGTTCATCTAGTTCAGTTGATTGGCTTGGAAGAGAGATGCTTGAGATGAGATTGAGAGACAAGGTGAACCATGATGAAGACAGAGTAAGTGGCCATATTTCTATATCCTTTTTTATTTTCATTTATCTTTGGTTTTCTTGAGCTTTTGTAAACATTCTGATGATTGGCTGAGTATCTCCTGAACTTGCAAACACAAGCAAATGGGCTTCATGGTGATTTGCTGTTTAGAAGGCACCTTCTCTAGGCCAAAGCAAAACTTTATTGAGAGTTATGCAAATGCATTCGTAGTTCCAATGGCATTTACTTCTCATTGTTGCAGGATAGTGAACCAGATGTAATTGATGGTGTGGGTGCAGAAACTGGACACGTCATACGAACTACAGTTGGTGGTCGAAATGGTCAATCTAGACAGGTTAGAACTTATTTCTAGCATCTCATATATCATGCATTGTACATGTTTAACAGTTATAATACGTACATCTTTTTGTAATCTTTGTTTTGTTGGGATTGACAGACAATAAGTTACATAGCAGAGCATGTGGTTGGAACTGGCTCTTTTGGTGTTGTCTTCCAAGTAATTATAGCTATTCATTGAATTGGTTATAGCTGCTTGTTGAATTGTTTTTTCTCTTTCTCTTTGAAATTGCATTGTTTAAATTCTGCAGATTTCTTGGTGCAGGCGAAATGCAGAGAAACTGGTGAAATTGTTGCTATTAAGAAAGTTCTCCAAGACAAAAGCTACAAGAATAGAGAGTTACAAATTATGCAGATGTTGGACCATCCAAATATAGTTTCCCTTAAGCATTGTTTCTATTCAACCACAGACAAGGAAGAGGTTTACCTAAATCTGGTACTTGAATATGTTCCTGAAACTGTTAACCGTATTGCAAGGAACTACAGCAGGATCAACCAGAGAATGCCTTTAATATATGTGAAACTGTATACCTATCAGGTTTGTGCTGATTTATATGCTTTCTTCTTTAGTTCATAATTCAATGGGTGTTGCTTTCAATAATGAGTATGGGAAACATGGCAACTGTGACAATTAGATTCCTCTGATATAAAGAGCTTTTGTGGCACTTGTTCTTCTAATTGGGGTTCTTGGTTAGAGACCATTGATTATTGGTGCCATTTTAGACCTTGTCTATCAAGTGCTTTGGGAGTTGATGAAATATGATGACTAGTATTGTGACAGCATTTGTGAGCAGGCTTACCCCTTTTCAAGGATTAAACGACACTGATAACACTGATTTTATCATTTCTGTTTGGTCATCACAGTTGAAATAAGCCATAATTGTGACCTACACTTTATTTCCATATCGGATAGAATTTGAAATTTGGTGCATGTTTGTATATATCAGTAACAGAGACATGGATGGCCATTGAGATGTTCATTTCTCACGTGTCAATAAGTTATTCAGTAATAAGGCAATGTGGCTCAATTGTCAATCTCCCAATTACTGGTTGGATGTTAGAATCTTGATTAAGGTTTGATGGGTTCTGTGTGGTCTGTGATAAAGTATCTCTGGTACTGATTGAATTGAAGAAAAAGAAAATCTAATTTGGAGAAGAGCTTGTTGTAGGCTATGGAAGCTGATTCATTTGTAGCAGAGTGTGAAAATGAGAAGAAAGTTTCGGAATTTCCATTGGGACCTGATGGCTCCTTACAATGAACTTAAAGGGCCTGATGCAGGCAATGTACTTAATTACCAACAACTCTAATGATAGTTTTTGGAAAATTGAGAGTACCAAAATGCTGGTAATTGTGAGCATTTGTGCCAAGAAAGATATGTTGTGAATACCTCTCAAATATATTGAGCGGCATTAGAGGAGGCTTTTGCATTTTTCTAACTGATTATGGCATTTTGTATGCTAGGACAGAAGCAGAAATTAGAGAAAGAGAAGGCTCGTGAAATCTGTGGCTCGAGACTAACTTGGCTGTAGCCCTCTATTTCATAGGAACTTATGGAGAATGTTAAAAAGGCAACATTATATGTCACTATACTGTTAGCAAATTTTAGGTGTCTTAGTTTGATTGCTGAAGTAACAGGATTGTGCTTTTGGAATATCTGGATCTTGTTTATATTGAACTCTTGATATGTAATCACATTTTACTTGTTTTTCTATGCACTGAAAAACCATATCTGAATTTGGTTCTTAAAACACGACATAGGAGATTGTTGCATAATTTTGAGTTTGATAAGTAGGTTTTATGGGAGAAAAGAAACGTAATGCATTATCTGATCAAAGACATTGAGGATTTTGTTTTTATCTTTGGGGAAGAGTTTAGGTGTCTGATTAGTTGAGTTTTCCCAGTTTGATTTTCCACCACGAATGTAATTGCATTATGCGATGCTTCTTGGCTTTGTCCATAAAGATCTGAAAAATTTTTATTGCAACCATCTGCCTTCAAGCCTCTCTTGCATCACATGAGTATTTGTTTGAAAGGATGCAATGCATGGATTGTCTATTCTAATATTGCTTACAAGACCTACTTAGCACAAACTACTGTAAAAGCAGCAAACTATTCTTTGATTTCAGAATAAATAAATAAATATAGTCTGGGTTGTAATTATTGACCACAAGCCATTATTGCTGACTGGTTAGCATAAAGCACCATCAATTCTTATGTTGTTCTTTTTCTTAAGAAAGTTCTTTTAATTTTGTTTTGTCTTAATGGATTCAGATCTGCAGGGCACTTGCCTATATACACAACTGCATTGGCATTTGTCACCGTGACATCAAGCCTCAGAACTTACTGGTAAGAATTGCTCATGGGTGTATTCCTAGGGAATTCCATACCAAAGATATTGCTTTTCTGTTTATTTTTCGTTTCTCTTAGATTGAGCTATATTTTACAGTTACATTAAGTGTTGCATGGCTATGGATACTGAGCTTTTAGACCAAGTATTAAATGATTGAGGATACTAGTTAAACAATAAGGGATTTCTGCATGCTGTATATAACAATGTCGTATGGCTTGAGGAACTGAGAGAAGACACATTGGAGAAAAAGTAGAAAGCACTCTTTGTTGGATATCTACCTCCTTTAAGTAGTTAATCTGGAGAGGCCTGACTCTCTTAATGAAAGTATACTTATTTGTTCCTTATCCTCTTGGAAATGTTCTAGCAATCAAAATGATTGGGTTGATGGTATCTGGAGAAAACTTTTGAGGTCAAGTTGAATGGCACTAATAGTCAACTATAAGGAAATAAAGATAAAGAGTTCAAATTGAGAATCTTACTCCTAATGTTTGCACGTTTGCATCAATGATAAATGCAAGATGGTTATGTGCATTCCAATCCATTGTATGTTTTTCCCCTGGTCAAAAACGATCAATTTATCTATGTGATGGAGTAATCTGACTCCTAATGTTGATGTTACTGTTCTGTCTTATATTTTTGTTAGTCTTAAAAGGAGATTTTTCATTGTCCAGGTGAATCCAAACACACATCAACTGAAACTTTGTGATTTTGGGAGTGCAAAAGTGCTGGTAAGTTTTCATGTAAAGTGTGTCTTTATTGACTGTCTCATTCGTTGCTTGAAATCCCATTTTCATTTTTCAGGTAAAAGGAGAACCCAATGTCTCTTATATCTGCTCAAGATACTATCGAGCTCCAGAACTGATTTTTGGTGCCACTGAATACACAACTGCTATTGATATATGGTCTACTGGTTGTGTGATGGCAGAATTGTTACTTGGACAGGTAGCTGTCTGCATATATAGTTATATCAGTTTTTCTCTCTCTCTGAAAAACACATCTATACATACACACACAAAAACTCACATGCACACATATACAAACATGTGCATTTTTTGTTTGATGAGCATTGATTCCTTGTTACTTCCCAATGGTAACTATTTTCCTTGGACAAACTCTTTCTGCAGCCTTTGTTTCCCGGTGAAAGTGGAGTCGACCAACTAGTTGAGATAATTAAGGTGATGTTATCTTTTGATTCTCATGAGCATTTGGAAATCTTATTTTTTTGAAATGTGATGTCAGAGCTTTTTTTAAGCCCAGAAAGTTTATGGGGTCGCAAATGTAGAGCTTTGGAAGGAACATACTAGACTTCATTTCTCGGCGAAAAGAATTATCTGGGAATGACATTAAGTATTGACTTCCTCTGTAAACAAGTCCATACTTTGATTTCCTATGGCTGCTCATTGAAGTTTATGTGATCCTTGCTGATATTATTTACCTTGCCATATTTTTCCATGTTGCACTTTAAGAAAGTATAGAGTTGAAACTTAAATGCCTATGCATGCAGTTTATGATGAAACATCAACTCCTTTTTATCATCCATCCTCTGTAATTACTACAAGTTGAAACAGGATGATTGTTTTGACTGCTAGGATGGAAGTGCTAAATAGACTGGCATATCATTTTCAGGTTTTGGGAACACCAACCAGAGAGGAGATAAAGTGCATGAATCCAAACTATACTGAGTTTAAGTTTCCACAGATAAAGCCTCATCCATGGCACAAGGTATATGTTCTTCTGTACTCTGAAATCCCTTAATAAATTGCTATATGTCTGTTTGAGTTTGAACGGAGTATTGCTCAAATAAATGCGCCCCTGTTATTTAAATTGGGAATTATGTATGGTATCTTGTAAGGCCTAAAACCTCACAGAAAAATAGCATTGACAGGCTACCCTAGCCTTTAGTGAAAGAAAAGAACCATTACATTGGATTCAGCCAGAGTTATCTACCATGGGTTCAGAAAAATTGCTGGAACTTGAACATGGTATTTCGTTTCACAGTAAAGGACTTTCGATCTCAACTGCACCTAATGTGCCCAAATCTAGGAAACAATCACAAGATTGGAATCTGACTAATCAGCATCACAATTTGCCTTTATGGCCTTCCTGGATATGATCTTCAGTAAATAAGCAGCTAGATGCATCTATTCTAGCTCTGCAGAGTCCCTTAAGAACTGACATATAGCTACATCATCAAGCTTCCTCATTTTATTGCATTAACTTCTCCTTTTTTTTACTGTATTAACCTCCTCCTCTCGCTCTCTGTAACAACCACTATTTGCAGTCATGAGACTTAGAGAGTTCCATTTACTATTGAGTTCACTCTAATTATTTTTCATCCATCAGGTCTTCCAAAAGTGTTTACCCCCAGAAGCAGTGGATCTCGTTTGTAGATTTTTCCAGTACTCACCCAATTTGAGATGCACTGCTGTAAGTTTATGTTCTTTTGGTTCTTAGTTTTCCGAATGTTTAAGTTAATTTATTAATCAATTTTAGTGGCATTGTTTGTATTTCAGTTGGAAGCATGCGTGCACCCTTTCTTTGATGAATTAAGGGAGCCAAATACTCGGCTTCCCAATGGTCGCCCTCTTCCTCCACTGTTTAATTTTAAAGCTCAAGGTAAATTGTTCATTAACACCTCAATCATGATCACCTTTATTCGGGGACATACATGAATTAAAAGATAAATCCAAAGTATCATTCATTTGGTTGCTGAGTCAATTCTTTACGCAACTGAAGATATTTTAGTTGGTTTTAGCTTCTTCATCATGCCTCACCATTTCTCGTTCTATTTGGCAGAGTTGTCAGGCATACCGCAAGATATTGTCAATAGACTTATTCCAGAGCATGCTCGGAAGCAGAATTTATTCATGGCTTTGCACACTTAGCAACTGTTAAAAGTATCTGCTTCTGCTGATCATGCTCGTTGTCCATGCTATTGTCTTATATGAGCATTTGTAAAAATGAATGGAAAATTTTTTTTTTCTCTCTACCTTTGTGGTGAATCTCTTTGTATCCTGCGAGAGTGCAAGGGGAGTTTCTCAAGGACAAAACAAACTTGGAAACCTGAGGCTTTGCTTTGTAGGTAAGAGTTGTTCTGTTGTGCTGTTTATCAGGGGACACCTACTCCTGTAGAGTATAGAGTATGATGTATATTTATAAAAGCCCACTATTAGTTGTGATTTTTAGCAAGATTTAAGATATTGAGAATGCATGTACTTTTCCCCTGTGCTAAACCTTTATTATTTTTAGGACAAAATTTATGCAATAGCCCAATATATTTGGATATAAATTTTTGTCTTCTTAGTCCCTCTCCCTCTCTCTCTCTCCGGCTTGTTTTGCTATGTTTTAGAGTTGATAAATATGGAATTGACCAATAGCCAGTTGTTTCGAATTCGAATTATGAAAACGCAATTTCAGGTGGAAGAATTTTTCCATCCTAGTAATCCTATTTGGCTCGAGTGGAGATTAGTTTATGTTTTAAGTGTCTGCTTAGGACATATTATGATTTAACCAAAAAAAATATAGAAATGACCAAGAATTATGATCACAAACTCAAATTATTATTATTATTGGAATCATAGTGGTACAGTAATTGATTGAATACTAAAATTATTTTTAGCTATATTATGGTTTGTTCTGAAGGGAAGTATCATATTTGGTGTACTATTAATCACTAATATGTTTTTTTATCAAAAAAAAAAAAAGAAATATCGTGGTTATTATTTACTTGGTTCTTCCTGTGATATTGCATAATATTATAAAATATATAGACTGATCTTCGAGCGCTTGTAGACATGTTAAAATTTGATTCGATATGTATTTTTTATTAAAATTTGATCTAAACAGGTTAAAATTTGATTCAATATGTATTTTTTATTCAAATTTGATCTGATTTATTTTTTAATTTGTTTGTATCATGATCTAATTTGATCCGTACATTTTATTTGTTTATTTATTAAAAAATGCTTCACTGTGTCAAAGGAAATTAATACATCATTATTAGTTATGGCATACAAATTCATATCATTCTAAAAAATATTTGTTTTTATATCATTCTATCTTTCAATATTAAAATTCCCAAATTAACAAGATAATTGAAACGCAATATTCCTAATTCCCCAATGTTATTCAAACCGGACATTCCGGTTGAACCGAAAACCGGCAGCCTGACCGGTTGGTTCAACTAGTAAAAACCATATTAGACCGGCAAAATCAGAAAACCGGAAAGAACCGGGTTTTTCCTATTTTGTCAAGACATTGCCGTTTAGTGTGTGTGTATATATATATAAGATGAATTAGGTTTTTATTTTACAAATTATATAATCTGGCGGGTTTTCCTGTTTTGTCAAGACGTCGCCGTTTAGTGTGTATATATATATATATATATATATATATATATATATATATATATAAAATAGGAATTAGGTTTTCATTTTACAAATTATATAATCTGCCTTTTTTCATTTTCTCTTCAGTCTTCACTTCCTCTCCTCGTTCACCAGTGTGCCGCCGCTGCAACTCCACAGACCAACGCCGCCACTTGCATCTCCGACCGCCGGATTCCTCCGTTGCTTTCCTATTCAGGTGATTCTTTAATTTTTTTTATGAGTTTTAGTTTTTATTGACACAGATCTGTTGAGTTTTATTTTTTTTTTCAAATAGCAAATATTACAGTGTTTTTGCTTTGTTATTTTTGTTGCTGAGTTGTTTAGATTACGTAAATTGTTCATTTATGTAATTTGCTTTTCATTGATGGAACATGCTTTAATAATGTTTAAATTACGTGCTTGGGGTTTTTCAATCAAAGGAAAAATTATTTGTTTGCCTTTTGGTTCAGTAGATATATGGTTATAAGAAACATAGTATAGAGTGATGAGATTTATGAAAGGAGTTCCAAGAATGGCTGTATAATCGATGCCATAAATAATTGAAAATGAAGTTTTAATGGTTAAACTGTTGTTTAAAACATTTGCATCAGTTTTGGATTTTATCTTTAAATAAGATCGATTTGCAATTTTAATTGTTTCTGTTGAGATATATATATGTACACACACAAATGTGAGTTAATCGTAATTAATTAGATATACAAATATAATATATAATTACTTCGTTATAATTTTTAATATCCAAATTATGTTATTTTTTATTTTATCATCTGCCCTTTATTAAATTTTATTATAAATTTTATTATAATATGTTTGTTCTAAACATTTTTTTTTTTGTATATATCTATACAATTTGAGCGTTGTTACCATCAAAAGTTACTTTACTTTTAGTTTTATTATTTTTTTTACTTGAAATATAGTAGTATTTATAAAAGTTATACTAATTAATAGTATTTTAAAAAATAAAAAAAATTTGGTCGAATCACAAACTTTAGCCTTGCCGGTTCTTTATCAGGTCCGATTTTAATAACATTGCTAATTCCTAATTCCAAAGTTAAACAAGAAGAAGTACAGCAAGCACTAGAAATTTTTATTATATTATTTAAGTTCGAGTATTTGACTTGTTAAAAAATTTATTTATAAGTTTGATTACAAACTATGAAAAATAACTTTCAAAAAATATAAGAAAATCAATATTAAGTAATCGAAATGGACTAAAAGTAATTTTTTAATATAATTTATTTTATCTCAAATTAATAGTATAATATAAACTCAAAATTTACCTTCCAAAAAAAAAACTCTGAAATATTTATATTTTCATTTTATGTAATTATTCGTAAAAAAAAATTGTCAATTAAACCGTTATTTAATAAAAAGAAAAAACAGTTATAAGCCTTAAATGCTATGTTGTTGCCCTAGTTCTCTGAACTCCCAAACCAATAAACCCTACTGTCTCCTACAACCTTAAGCCCTAAATTGCAGCGTCCACTCGACGAAATTTCAGGTACAATTTTTTCAACTCTTCGTTTACTTCTGAAATCATCGTTCTTTTTTTTTTTTTATCTCGTTCAGATTTTGAAATAAGAAACACTATTTACCTGCTATTTGTTTTCTATTGAACTAATTTTGATTCAACGTTCGATTTGTTTATATTCTTATATCTTCTTTCCGTCGAACTGATTTCTTAAAAATTTCAATCAAAAGTCTTTGATTTTGTGCTTCTTTGAGGGTTTTTGCTTCATTGCTTGAGTTTCGCAATTCAGAGTGCTGTTCTTGTCGTTTTTCTCTGCATATGGAACTCAGAGTTTCGCTTTCCTTTTGGTTAAACTCTTGAATTTGACAATTTATGTGTATTTCTTTTTAGATGGGCAATAAATTAACCGCCTTTTTAGCTTCTCATCCGAGTTTATTTTCTTGGAAAATTATGTCTTCTCTACTTTTCTGGTTTTTGGTGAAAATGATTCTAATTTACTGTTAATTGTTTGTGAATCAAAATTGAATTGCAATTTCCTTACGTGTTAGGTTTATTTAATGGGGACAACTAATAAAGGTTTGCCCATTTATAATGGGAGACCAATGCAAGATGATGAAGAAAATAGTATTGATGAAGCATCCGAGTCTGAATCCGAAATGGAAGATGTGAAATTGTCTGAACCTGCAAAGAATGCCACATACAATAGGGATGGCCTCATTGATAAACTTCAAGATATCAGCTGGCCAGAGAATGTGGGGTGGTTACACAAACTTTCAATTGGCATTGAGCAGGAGCAAGAGGTTGATGTGAATGATGACCTAGCAAGAGAGCTAGCTTTCTATACTCAGGCATTGGAGGGAACAAGGAAGGCCTTCGAGATTGTCGAGCCAATGGGGCTTCCTTTCCTTAGGCCGCCTGATTATTATGCTGAGATGGTTAAATCGGATGTTCATATGGAGAAAATTAAGAGTCGGCTTTTGGCTGAGAAGAGAAACATTGAGGAAGCTGAGGAGAGACGGAAGGCTAGAGAAGCCAAGAGACTTGCTAAAGAGGTTCAGGCACAAAAATTGAAAGAGAGAGCTGCTCAGAAGAAAACAGAGATTGAGGCTGTTAAGAAGTGGAGGAAGCAGAGACAGCAAAGTGGCTTTGCTGGGGGCAGCAAAGACAGTGAAATGAATTTGCCATTCGAAGATGGAGAGATGTTTGGGAGGCCGAACAAGAAAAGGCCAGGGGTATCTCCTGGAGATCGGTCTGGAGGAAAAGGAAAACAAGATTGGAAAAAGGGAGGCAAAAAAAGATTAGAAAAGAAGCAAGTGAAAAGGGAAGCAAGGAATTCCAAATTTGGATATGGTGGGAGGAAAGGTTTAAAGAAGCAGAATACAGCAGATTCCCTCAACAATGTCAAAGGTTTCAACAAAGGTGGCATGCCGGGGAATAAGAAAAGGAAGAGGTGATATACTAGTGCGCTTAGTTTTGTTATTCCTTAAGATTTTATGGAAATAACTTTTGAAAGGCTTGGAATGGCGGTTGGTGCTTATTTCCTCTTTTCTAGTTCTGGTTAATTCAAGGCGTAATCAGTTTTAAGTTTTACAATACCCAGAGTCTCATGATACTGTTGTTAGCATCATGTGCAATGAGCATAGAGAATATATATTAAGCATTGCATCTTGGAATAGAGAGAAAACATAATGTTTGTGTTCTCATTTGCATGTTCTGAATGATATAAATATTTCATATAACTAATGCCCTCATAAGGCAGCTACTACTTGAAATGTTAATGTTTGAATATTGTGGGTAAACAAATCCTAGGCATCCCATTGATGACAACATAGGTTTGACTTTTCATGAGCAGTTCTTCAGCACCTGGGATGAGGCCATCGTATTGCAACAGCTTCTAGTATGGAAGCTATGTATATTTGTTTTTGTTATTGTCAAATTGTATACTCATATTTGACATTTCAATTTAAATTTTTTAAAAAGAAAAAACAGTGTTCATCTCTTGGGCTCCAGGTTTTACATGTTGTAATTGTCAATGGGAAATCCTAAAAAATAGAAAATAAAAAACTGATGAATACTGGTAGGGGTGTGCAAAAATCGAACCGATTCGATCAACCCGGTCAATCTAAATCGAATTGATCAATTTGGGTGGAGTTAATCGGGTTAATAAGATCGGTTCGATTTTTTGATATTATGTATACTTCGGGTCGGGTGAAACCCGAATAACTCGATTTTTTAAATATATAAATAAAAAAAATTAATTTTCTTACAATATTAATTAATATATAATATATATTTAATGTAATTTTGAAATTATTAGTTTGTTGTATTTTTAAAATATTTTTTATGACATTTAATATTATTTATTTGTATTAATTTAGGATTTTAATTTAAATATGTAAATTAAAAAAAATCGGGTTAATCGGATTATTCGGGTCGGGCTCGGAAAAAAATGTTAATCGGATAGAGATCCAATATTTATATAGAATAGGGTCGGGTGAGGAAAATATAAAAATTTTGGGTCAGGTTCGATGCACACCCCTAACTACTGGCGTAACAAATTTGTCATGCTCAATTAGTCAAACAATAACCTAATAACATATCATACTAATCAAATATGAAATTATCGATGGAAATTGCTTGGAAAGCAGAGAGCTTATACAAGGTGCAATTAGATGAATTCAAGATCTTAATGCTTCTTTATAGTTCAGAGGCCTTAAGCAGGCTACCAAGTCATATTTATACTCGTCAGAAATTGCTTGCAATCAGCAAACCCTTGAAATTTCTGAACACAAGCATATTTAACAGTTACCAGGGATACTATTTAACAAACATACAGAACATAAGAGGGATACAATTCTTCAATTTGATCATGCCTGTTCAAGAAAGAGACACGATCCGAGCAGATCAACCACCAGTTCCAAGAGAAAAAGCAGGCAATTGGCTGGAAAAAACTCGCGGAAACTTAATGATAGTGGCTACTGTCATTGCATCCATGGCTTTCCAAGCTGCAGTTCAAACACCAAATCAACTCTGGAAAAACAATTCCCCGGATAAACATTGCAGTGCCGGAACTATATGGGATGATCTCATAAACAAAGCGATAGCTGATGCTAGAGATTCAGCGATAAATTGCATCGAGAAGTATAGCAGCCAAATATTTGTTATCTGCAACACCGTATCATTCTCTGCATCTCTAAGTATAATCTTTCTGCTTACTGTACTTCCTCTCAAACACAAGATCTCATTATGGATTTTAATCATAGCCATGAGCATCACATTGATTTTCATGGCTGCAACTTATATAATCTCACTCATCTTGGCTGAAGAGTCAAAGCAGGACAGATTTGAGAATCAAATACTTGTGTACTATGTGGTGTTTTGGGTTCTGATGCTGGCGCTTGTTATCCTCATTTTTGTTCTTCGAATTCTCTTCTGGATACTCAAGAAACTGCTTACTACTATCTACCATGCCATAAAATTTATATTTCGGCCGAGGAAGCAACTGCGGGGATCGGAATTCGCAGAGCCACCAGCAGCAACCGCTGTTTGAAGCTTGCACCAAATGAGTGTACTGTCTCTGAAGCATTCTAGTTAAGAGAGTTTTTCAGTTAAAGCTAGCTCCAAATGCATTGGCCTATAATGTCTGGAAGGATTATTATAAACTCAGTTATAGGAATATCAACGGGCAAGGATCCGCTTGGACGGTGAAAGTTTATGATTTATTAATATACAGTATAGTATGATACAATATAGTATTGTATGATTTTAACGATACGCTGTAAAATACTATATGATTTTATAATATTTTCTATTTGGTTCAATTAGATGATATTGTATAATTTTATTATTAAAATGATAAAATCACCCTCTAATTTTAAAAAATATAAATATTTTCATAGTTATTAATATTTTAAGATAATTTTTTTTATCAAAAATAATATTAATATTTCTAAAATAATGAAGTAAATATTTATTCAATATTAGATAGATGGGTGGTTATAAAAAAATAATTATAATAAAAAGTAAAAGATATAAGATTAGAATAGTAAAAATAAATTAAGAGAATCATGAAAAATCAACAAATTGATGATTCTAAAAATTAGATAAATTCATAATTTAAGAATTTTGGATCAGTCAAAATTCTTAAATTACAATACCATGAAAAGAATCATGTTTTCAAACATTGTTCTCTATAAAACAATACATTAATGAATCAAACCGTACCACCAAACACACTCCAACTAACAATGCCTAATTCTAATGGGATGGATTAGAATTGTTAATATCCGGCATAGATTTGAATAGTTATTTTATCATCCATGATGAGCACGAATAGGGTTCATAGATTTGAATAGTTATTTTTTCATTATGAACTCGAATAAGGTTTGAATTTAACTTTTATTTTTTAGTTTTTTTAATGGATAGATATTTGTAAATGTGGTTTGATTAAAAGTTTATTATTTATATCTCTTTTAATTTTGTATTAAATTTTTCTAAAAAAATTATCAATAAATCGGATATCAGATGGTATATGAATATTTATAATTGAATTTAAAAACACTACTAATAATATAATATAATATTAATTTTAAATAGGTATAGATAAAATTCAGATAATTTAACTAATAAAGGAATTCAATGAGAATTTATAAAAGCTCTAAAGCAATATATGCAAAAGCTGTTGGTAAAAGGAAAAAAAAAAATCTCTTTTTTATGTCAAAATATAATTCATTAAGCAAAGTGAAACCCGTTAGCTTACAATTTCTATTGGTATAGTTGACAATTAAATGAAAAAATAAAATCAAAGGCCAAACTTTGAACAAGACCTTTGCGTATGCAAGCCACCAATTTATGCTATAGCATTTTTTTTTTAATAGAAGGATGAAATTAAATTAAATGACTATTGAAAATGACTCCTTGAAGACATTGAAGACATTTATACTATGGTATTGCTATGTCCGGAATCATCAAAACCATTGCTTACAAGAGAGATATAACAGCTTGAAAATCCTTGCTGCGAAGAGATTTTTTTTTCCTTTTTTTATCAAAAGTCAAAGAATATATTGCTTCAAAAATTATGGAACTAGCCAAGTTGTATGCTCGTATTAGACATTTCAATGCAACAGAAGCAACTATTTGTCCATGTCAAGGTTTTCATGGAAGCAGCCTCAGCATGCGTCCAGTCTGAATAAACAGTTCCAGAATCTGCTTGAAATCAGTTGACATTTTGATAAAAGCTCAAAACTATGGTGAGAGAGTACATAAGCTACTAGAACTGAAGAAAGTATGAAGACAAGACAATTACCAGTAAAAGCTTCTATTAACAAGTGGGCTAAATACCCTAGATCACCATACTGATAGGTTGGAAACACTCATTGCTAATATGGTGTTAGTGGTTACTCTTGTTGCATCCATCGCTTTCAAAGCACCTAGTGGACTAATGGATTCGTAAGGGATGAAATTATGAATAAAAGAGTAATCAAGGCGAGAAATTTAGGATGCATTCAAAAGTATATAGCAGCCAAGAATCAGCTATCTACAACATCATCCTTCTCTGCATCTCTGAGCAAAAATCTTTCTGCTTAATGTACTTCTTCTCAGAAATAGGCTTGCTCGTAGCAATGAGCATCATACTGATTTTCATGACTGCCACTTAAATAAATCAGCTTGGCTGATGGGTCAAAGCAATATAGGTTTGAGAATGAAATTCTTCTGCACTATGTCGTATTTTTGGCTTCAAATGCTAGTTCCTATGTCATAATTCTTATCCTCTTAACATTCTCCTGTCTACTCAAGAAAATGAGCACTGGTGTCTACAATGCCATAAAATTTTTATGCTCAATGGGAAAGCAGAAGCAGGAATTGGAAGTGATCGAGTCACAAGCAACCCGTGCATGAACGACCACAACATTTGGAGACTAATAGTTAATAGCAAGAATTTAGAACTTAATGATCTCTCCATGAATATCAAGTATTTGTCTATATTAAGTTAATAACAGTTTGTTTTCCTCAAAATTATTCACCAATGCTAAGGTAAAACTATATCTATAAATGCATCATTGGGAACCTTATAAACAGAACTCCAGGTTTGATCAACGATCAAGGTAGTTAAAAGATTACCCTATTCCTATTCATCAATCTTTTGCTAGAGAAAAAAAAAAAAAAAGGCCCCTTTTCCTGTAATTCATCAATATAATATTTCTTGTCGGTCTAATCAGCATAAAAGGAAAATTCAATATAAAAAACTATGAAGAAGCTGAATAACAAAGCAATAACTTAATGATACAATTAAGTAGATAACCTATGTGAACATGAATTATACACTAAATCAGACAATGTAAACAAAATTAAATTAAATCAGACAATGTAAAAAAAAAATTAAATTCGACAACTTTGATCACAGAACTTGCTCAAAACTCAAAAGTACCCAAAAAAAAGCCAAAGATTAATCATTACTTGGATCTCTGTTACGCAGTCTATAAACAATACGGCCTCTAGAAGTATCATAACGACTGACCTCAACCTTGACTCTATCTCCAGGCAATATCCGCACAAAATTCTTCCGAATCTTACCCGAAATATACCCGATAATCACATCTTCATTATCTAACCGAACCCGAAACATACCATTGGGGAGCGATTCAGTGACAGAGCCTTCATGAGTCCATTTCTGCTCCCCAGTGGGATTGGCCTTTGCTTGAGCGGAAAAATCGAATCTTGGAGCTGTAATTGCGACGCTAAGGGGTGTCGTTTTGATGAAAACCCTACCGAGGAAGACTGTCCTTGGAAAAAGATTGGTGGGTTTTGTTGAAGACGGAGAAGAGAACACTGTGGCGCCAAGGCTGTGGACTTGGGCGGTGGCCGAGGCCATCTTCCTCAAGGAACTTGAGGGAAAAGAGCAGAGTGAAGATGGAAAGTGAAACTGAAGAAGAGCAATTGGAGGGAAAAGGAAGAGAACAGATGTGTGTGGTTCAAGAAGAAAGAGGAGAGCTTCGATGTTTCGTTTGGGGATGATAAAGGAAATAGGTTCTGATTTCTGACCGGAATATGGACCAAGACCGACCCGTTTTCTTAAGAAACCTATGAGCAATTTATTTATTTCGGCATACATTATATCCTTGAATTATTATTATTATTATTATTATTATTATTATTATTATCATCATGAAATATTGAATTATTATTTTCTTTATATATATATATATATATAATTGAATTATCATTTTTATAAAAATTATATGAAAGTAAATATTGAAAATTCAAATTATAATATAATTTGAAGGATTCAGTTACTAATTTATCCAATGCAAAATTTCCAAGCCCTGTATCAACAAAAAAAATAAAAATAAAAACTATTTTTATTTCATTTTAAAAGATAATTTTTTTTGGAAATTAAAAAATAATTAAAATGACTTTTTTTATAAAATAAAAAAATATTTAATAATTTATATAATAAATAGAAATAAATATGTATTCCCTCTGTTTCAAAATATATATCGTTTAAAGAAAATAAAATTTATTTTATAATACATGATATTTTAATATAATTAAGACATATTAATTAATTTTTACCAAATGTACCCTTATTTAAGTTGCGTTTATAAAAATAATTTTCAACCTATATTAATTATACTGCACAATTAATATAAATTATTTTTTTGAAAATTAAAAAATAATTAAAGTAACTTTATTTTATAAAATAAAAAAATATTTAATAATTTATATAATAAATAGAAATAAATATGTATTCCCTCTGTTTCAATATATATATCGTTTAAAGAAAAAAATTTTATTTTATAATACATGATATTTTAATATAATCAAGACATATTAATTGATTTTTATCAAATATATCCTTATTTAAGTTGCATTTATAAAAATGATTTTTAACCTATATTAATTATACTGCACAATTAATATAAGGATAATAAAATCTTTTAGTTATGAAGTAATTATTATTTTTAAATACTGTGCATTCTCATATAACGTCAAGTATTTTAAAACGAATAGAGTAATAATAACAAAATGGGACAAACCAAAATTAAAAAAAAAAAACGAAAATGAAGCGAGTAATAATAATAATAATAATAATAATAATAATAATAATAATAAAGCTCAAATCTATTAAAGCTGAGGGCGTTATTAAATGGGGAAGATTCATATTGGGTTTGATCATTTAATGAATTTCTATTTGTACATTTCTCAAATTTTGCTGTTCTTAAAGATGAAGGTTCTGCACTAATGTAATATTATCACTATAATTAATTTAATTCTTTCATCAACATGCATCTAACAGCAATTAGCCATCTTCTTAATCTAATCAAACCATGAAATTGCTATTTCCGTTCACTATAAAACTTAATTAATCAATCTACCCAATTTTTGAAGATTAGTCATATTCTAATACAAAGATATGATTTTTCTTTCAATCAATTGACTGAAAAAACAAATTAATCACGACTATATGCAATCAATTAGAATTAATGGTGTTTAAAAATTAGTCACTTCGTTCTCTTTTATCTGTCACTTCAAATTCTATATCTGTCACTTTTAAACTTTTAACATAATTTAATTTGTTTTTTTTAATTTATTTTTTTCTAATAAAATTATAACCAATTAGATTTGATAATTTAGTATTAATTATATAATTTAATATTAAAATTTATTTTATTTATTATTTCTTAATTTTAGTAAAAACAATAAAAATAAATTAAAAAAATGAAGAGAGTATTGAGAAAGTTTTATAAATAACGAAAATTAATATTGAAAGAGTTTTATTTTATAATAAGTAAATTCAATTTAGGCTAAATAATATCAGTAATTATAAAAAAATAAAAATAAAAATGGATGATATTGCTGAAAGAAACCTGCCAATTAATTCCTAAACTTTATCAGTTCAGAAAAAAGGTATAAAATCAGAAATTAATTTGCTGGAATCAAGAAATTGCAACTTTACACTGAAGAAAAAAAAATGCAGAAATATTGAAAATGAAAAGCCTAATAATAATATAAAACAAGAAGAAGGTATAAGAAAACATCCTACAGTACTAGACAAAGGAGAAACAAAGGAATATCATAGAAATAAGAATAGAAAAGGAGATAGAAATAGAATAAGCTCCTCCGCTTGGAGCTGGTGCTGGAGCTGCTACTGCTTTTGGTTGAGATGGCGGTGGTGAACTCGGTGATCCTGCCGGAGGAGGTGAAGGAGATGATTCTGCTGGAGGCGTAGCTGCATGCATGCATGCATCCCATTAACTTAACTCTTTTTCTAATAATTTAATTACTATATAATAATGCAGAATGAATTATAAAAAAAAAAAGTGCACCTGGTTGTGAACTCGGCGGAGGATGCATGAGTGAACTAGGAGGAGGAGTGATAGGAGCTGGTTGCAAACTCGGAAGAGGAGTGATCGGAGCTGGTTGTGAACTCGGAGGAGGAATAACCGGAGGAGGCTTAGCAGAGCCATCAGAAGGAGATGGAGAAGGCATAGTTGAAGGAGGAGAAGATGGAGAAGTGGCTTCACATAAACAAAACCAATTATCACATTAACCTCCATAAAAACAACTAATCTACAAATCAAACAATCAAATTACTCACAGCATTGCATAGCAGCAGGAGGAACAGAGACGCCACAATCATGAGGCAAGTTCATAGCCCTGGTAAAATTAAGATAAATTCCCAAATCAGCACTTCCTTTCAATCCAACGCACAAACAAGAAGGATCGACATTAACAACCGATTTGAATCCCGAACAACACGAGGAATCCACTTTTCTCTGCTTGCTACCTTCGCTCAAATACGGCACGCAATCGACCATATCGTATATAACTGCCGAACAATCTGTGGACGGCGCTGGCGGTGGTGTTTTTGGTGATTTCTTGAGAGAGTGAGGCGAGCTCTGAGTTTGCATTGCTCCATAGCTAATTAACATCACAGTGATTAACGCTAACTTCATCTTTGAGAAGGAAATGTTGAATCTGTATGATTTTTTTATGGGGTTTGTGGTTTGATCGGTGGAACTTAAATAATGGAGATGGTTTGCTTTTGAACTTGGAAATCTTTCTGTTAATATTCATGAGATCCCGTTGATGAATTCCTTCTACCCATTTTCTAATTCTAGTTAGATTTTCGTAGATATTTATCAATCTTTCATTTCCTGTAAAACTCTTTATATAATTATAATTAATAATTTAATGATAATTAATTAGTAACAAAATGGATGAATAGGGTTGGAATATTTGTTTTAATATTTATACTTGGGTCAGTTGAAATTTAATTTTAACAATAATTTTTTCTATATAAAAAAATTTCAAAATTGCAATTTATTCGAATCATATAATTACTTGCGATACAAATTTTCAATTAAAATTGCGTGTGATTTAATAATAGTAATAATATTTTAGAACAGACTAAAAAGGAAAAAAGGATAAAAATTATGAGATGCGTGGAGTAGTTAACGAAACACATGAATAGGATTGAACAATTTTTTATAATTTATTTTATTTTATTTTATTTTTTCCTTCTATGCAGGAGATATAGTTTAAATTTAATTTAAAAAAAAAAAACTCAAATAAAACTTGGGTTACCTTTTCCTTGAGAAAGTTAATATAATTTGTATGCAATGTAGCTGTCTTAGATAGATAAGGCAGTTGTTTTGTGAGATATGCTTTCAAATTCAAAAGATAAATTCAATCTATTTTCCCAAATTATTCAATATATATATATATATATATTTATATATATATATATATATATTTCTCCCAAAAAGTTTTAAATGAAAACTAATTTTAATATGGATTTGATATCTTTTAATTTTTTAAATTACAACTATTCTTTTTTATTTTCTTCAAATTTTTACACTTAATTATAATATATAAAAAGAAAATTTGTTTGACTTTTTTCTTGACATAGCTCATTTCCAATTCATACATTTCAATTTCATAGATAGCTCATTTCCAATTCATACATTTCAATTTCATAGATATATATATATTTTTTGGTATAATTACTACTATTATCCGATTCGAGTCGGATTGACCTACTACGAGAGTAAAACTCTTCCCATATTGATTTTCACCGTTCACAAGACTCAAACTCAAAAGCTTGTTTAAAAAAATAAATATCAAATTATTTAAATCAAACAATATTGATTCAATTTGATATATATATATCATTTGCATGCAATTGGCAATTGTTTTTGTGTGAGATATGCCTTCAAATTCAAAACATAAATTTTATATTTTCCACTATTTCCCCAAATCGTTTAAACACTTAAACCCTATATACTTGTTAATCCATAGTGGACTGGAGTAGCTTGGGAGAATGAAGATCAAAAGATTTCTGAGAGTTGATCCATTAAAACATATATCTCATTCAACTTCAAGAATTGTACAAAAATTTCTTTTCTTTTAACTGTATGGTCTAAGCTGGCTTACCATTTCTCATTCATGGACATACCTCAAAACTTACAATATATAACTTTCTTATTCTGAATTGGCAGCAATACTCATTACCTTAAACCATCGCACCATGAACTTATTTTGTTTCAGCAAATTGTTTCTGGGGAAGTGCTCTCCATCCGATGTCCCGGCGATAAAACCCTCCAGGCCAATTGATTTCGTCAACTGCCTGATAAGCTGTGTCCCTTGCTTCCTGAAGATCGCTTCCCTTTGCAGTAATCCCAAGAACGCGACCCCCAGTGGTGATGAAGTTGCCATCAGCATCCAAAGCAGTTCCAGCATGGAATACTTTAACTGTTGGAGCAACATTTTCAGCTTCTTCAAGATTTCTAATTATAGTTCCCTTCCTGTAAGACCCGGGGTAACCTTTACTTGCCATTACCACCACCATGGCAGACCCTGATGACCAATTCAATGACACCCCACTTAACTGTCCTCTACAAGCTGCAAGAAGAACTTGTGCTAGATCGCTTTCCAACCGAACCATTAGTACCTGCATATCGAGACACACCCAAAAACGAACTTTACATGAATTCAGGACTGCAGAATGATGAAATAGTATAATTCAAAAGCATTTCAAGAAAGAATCACAGCACGCAAACTGTGTTTATCAATTAATTTCTTGCCAACTTCCAACAATAGCACAAAAAGTTATTTAAGTATACACATGAAATTTAATATTATAGTCCCATATTCAAAACTCCAAGTAAAATATTGCAGCTTCCTGCAGTGCTCAACGTAGGTAACTGGGCATCTGGATTATCAGCATTCACTCGCGACATCTATTACATATGCAACTATATTATCAGAGATTGTAACTAACCTGACACTCTGGATCTCCAAAGCGCACATTGTACTCAATTAACTTAGGTAAACCAGACTTCTCAATCATTAACCCAGCATACAGAACTCCAACAAACTTGCAACCCTCTGCTGCCATTCCTTTCACTGTAGGAAGAATTATAGTTTCCATAACAACTGATTGAAGTTCTTTTGTTAATACAGGTGCTGGAGAGTATGCCCCCATCCCACCAGTATTTGGCCCTGTGTCACCATCTCCAACACGCTTATGGTCCTGAGCAGATTCCAAAGGAATAGCAGTCTCTCCATCCACCAATGCAAAGAAAGATGCTTCTTCTCCTTCCAAGTATTCCTCAACAATGATCTGGCAACCTGCAGAACCAAAATCACCTTTCACAAGCATCAAGTCAACAGCCTCGTATGCATCCTCCAATGTCATAGCAACAATAACTCCTTTTCCAGCAGCCAACCCATCTGCTTTAATGACTATAGGTGCTCCTTGTTCATGAATATATTTCTTTGCAGCAGATGGATCCGTAAATGTTTGGTACTGCAAAAATATAAACGCATTAGGGCGTTTTGTATTAACAGCATGCAATGAAGAAAAGTGAGACTTGGAACTTTTATATGGTGAAGAAAAGGCTAAGTTTTAGCGCACTGATATCCTGCCTCTACTTAACTCTCTTTCAAGGTCAAAGAAAAAACAATAATTAGCATAAGCAATAGCCAGCATCATAATTTAGTCAAAATTGAATGTGGCGATTGAAAAGAAGAACAACCTTTGGGGTAGGAATTCCATATTTGTCACACAAGCCCTTCATAAAGTTCTTTGATCCTTCCAAAGCAGCTGCCTCTGCTGATGGTCCAAATGTAGGAATTCCAAACTTGACTAGATCATTTGTAAGGCCAGCGACCAGTGGTGCCTCTGGTCCAACCACAACAAGTCCAACACCCCATTTGCGGCAAAAGGCAATAACAGCCGAGCTATCAGAGATGTCAAGGTCTGGAATACAAGTAGCATTTCCAGAGTTGGAAATCCCTGCATTGCCAGGTGCACAGAAGACAGCATCACAGGATGGAGATCTTTGCAAGGCATAGCAAAGTGCATGTTCTCGTCCTCCTCCACCGATAACCAACACAGTCACCCTCTCTTCTGCAACATTTGCATAAAAAAAAAAGCATCAACAATTGACAAAACAAGTAAATAACGACAACCGCTTCAATCTACAAACAGAAATATTTATAGCAGCTACTTCTTCTACTCATATAGTAATGCAAAAAAAGGCATTAAATTAACAAAATAAAAGAAAGTTCATCTTCATTTTCTACAGTTCATGCCTAAGGAAAAAGAACTCCAGGCAATATCGGTCAATCATCTTTTAAAAATGAAGAATTCTAGCAGTTTGCAGACAACGTATAATATTTCTCCCCAATAATTCAAAACGATAGAGAGTATTCAAGGGGTATGCCTTATGAGCCCATTAAGCATAATTTTTATATAAAATTTTGATTCTTCTCTGGACAACAAAAAGCTCAATACAAGGTATAAAACCCAAAGACCTTAATTTTTGCCATAATGAAGCCAATTACAATGAAAAGAATCAAACTTTTCACCTGAAAAAAAAAATAAAAAGGGTAAACTTTCAATTCTTACCAGAAGCACCGTTGCCATGGGCATCGATTAAAACTGAAGGCTCTATTTTCTGGGCAACACAGTTGAGCAAGGAGTGGGAAAACGGTCTGGAGTGTTTAATTGAATGGCGCAAATCCCATAGATTCTTACTGCCACTGAAACTTAAGTTCCCAACACTGAAAAACGAAGAAGATGAAGAAAAATTACCAAAGAAACAAGAGTGGCTATTTGATAAGGGAAATCTGTTGTCTTTGCAGGGAGTGGTACCGAGTTTGAGAGAGGGCACGAGGTTTAAAGTAACACAAGACATGTTTTTTGATACAGAAAATGCGTCTTAGGTGTTGAAAGGGTGGTGGGGTTATGGGGTTAGAATTTGAAGAAGAAGGAGAAGAGTCGTAAAGGGGATAAAGAAGGTTTAAGGATATTTTACAGAGAAAAATTGGAGGAAGAAGCAGTATTGGGCATAAGTTTAAAAGGAAGAGAAACAAAAGGTAGGCGATAAAACAGGGTGCTTGAAACCAATCCTGAGTGCTAAGCTCGCAGTTCAAGGGAACTGAATTTGTTCGTGTCTTTACGCATAGCGACGTTAACTCAGTACGCAAATTTAGAGTTGAAAATGGATCGGCCTGCAGCATTTGGTTGGGCCATTGCGGGTCGAATTATGGATTTATCAACATTTTTAGGAGTTGTAAACGGGCAAAGTTGAGTTTTGGCCCAAAAAATTATCAAACTGAGGTATCAAGACAGTTTTCGGAGGGAATTTGTTGATGTGGGTAAATTAAAAGATTATGGTAAGAATTTGAAATTAAAGTGAAGTCTGTGAACACCTGGTTCAACTCTTCGAAAACAGTTTTAGCCCTCTTACAGTATCTGTACAATAATCACTAAATGTTTCAACTTTCCATATGATTGCAGCTCTTTACTGATATAGAAGAGGAGAAGATTGAAATTTAGAAATTAACCAAAGTGCACTCTGCAATCACCGATTACCATTTTCTAACAAATTGTCAATAAAATCACTAGCTCCGGTTGGTAAAATCTAAGAATAGCAGAGCAAAGCATAGCACTTTAACAACAACAGTAAAGAATAGCACTTCAGGCAAAACCAACTCCTTGAAAAATAGATATTCCCATGTGAAGAAGAAATCGGACACCAATTTTCTTACTTTTTAGGAAATTTTGCAACTTTAAGATGAAATGCGATTACCCATTTCTTAGAATTGAAAAAGCATAAAAGCACAAGAGTGAGAGAGAGAATAATACGGGCAGTGGAACTTGGAGAAGATTTTGTGGAGAAAAGCAGATTCATTTGAAAGTGTTCAACTAAGAGGGGCTGAAATCATTGTTGTTGTTGGCCTTGAACTCACAATTTTTCAAGAGGCATAGGCTTAAAAATTCAGGCCCAATTGATTCAGGCCAGTAAGAATTGGTAGCCTAGCCATTTTTATACTCGAAATAGCACGTAATAAAAGTTGATAGACGAAATAGAAAAAGTGGGATAAAGTTGAAAAGCAAAACACCTTGAATTCTGAAATTATCTTCTAAATGGGTTGAGGTTGAGGTCATGCTTGGACTATAATTCATGATTGAAAACTCAAAAGAAAAATGGAACAATTGAATGACCCAAATAGACTTTGAAATTCAAACAATACATAATTTATTTATTTTCCTCCATTTCCAAGAGAGAGAAGGCAATGAATTCTGATAACCGATCTCTCTAACCGGCTTTCTAGAGCAGTCCGATCACATGACTATTCAATTAACACTCTGAATACGATTTCATATCTCGGTACAGTTACCAATCATTTTTTAAATTAATATTAAGACAAGATCATTCAGTTACCTAAAAAGAATAAAATTTCTGTTAGGGGATCAAGCTCAATCTTCTAGTAAACGAAAATATTTTTTTAAGTGGGATTCATATTTACGATATAAATCTGCCCTAACAAAAAAATTGAATTCTATAGACATAAAATATTTCTCTTTTGATAATATATTTTTACTCTAACCGTATTTTTATATATTCTGATTTGACAGTTAAAAATTTTGCTGAATTCTTTTATTGTTCGGTACTCAAGTGATTTTGAAAAAGGTCTTTAGTTGCCCGTAACAGATCGTTATACGAACTGTTATCAAATTTCATTTCCAAATAGAAAAAGAAAGAAAAAAAAAAGGTGCCTACATCATGTAGGGCCTTTCCTGGTAGTTTGTCTCCTTAGAACATCTTAATCTAAGAACCAAGATATTAAAATCCACCTCTATTTTCAGATTCATGATTAAAGGGTGGGTGGTGTGGGTTGGAAATTGGGCATAATTGCTGACTTCTTTCATGGATCTTAGCTATACATAAATGGTTAATGATTTTGGATTCTTCATCATTTTGATTTATTATTTTAGGCTACATGCATCAAGTGACTCCAAAATTTGTAAAAAAATTAGTATATTCAATACTTCAATTTTTTCAAAACCACATCTAACAATAACACTTGAAGTTATAATTACTGTACACTTTTTGAAAACGTTAGCAAAGATGGCATGCAAGATTATCCCAAGCTAACGGGATTATAAGTCAATGCACAGCTGACATATGGATGAATTTTTCTTTTTAATAAATACAAGAACAAATTAATTATATATAAATCAACTGCTAACTGATTATTTTAATTAATCTCTTAAACCAGTTTTAATTTTCAAAATATTTCGACAATTATCCAGTATTTATAGCAACCATAAAATTTTCTAGTCTTTGGACTTCATCCATATCGAAACTCAAATGAAATGCTACACTTGCAAAAAAACAGTATTCATTTTGAGAATAATCAAAGAGATCGGTTAGAAAAACAATTTAAGAGTAAGATGAACATAAATAATAATAATAATAATAATAATGAATTAACTGTTAGAAATTGAGTGTGTTACAAATGATGTTCGCCTATTTATAGTTCTCCACCTTCTCAATAGATGGTGAGAATTTATTTGAATCAACTGTTCATATTTATTATTTAAAATTTTTCATATAAATATTTAGATATTTACATGTACGAAACATTTTAGAGAATGTTCTAGAATTTTAAAGAATAATCTATACATATCTAGACTCATCAAACCTTCCTTTGGCTAGGCTTGTTGCAAATTCGGTGGCTCGTTATCACTTGCCTACTTGCATGTCTTAATTCTCAATAGCCTCTTTATATATAGTTACTTGTTGAAAAAAAAAAAAGACAATTTCACCCAAATTATTTGTATTTAATTGCATGATAAATTAAGTAAAGGAAATGTTTAAAAGATCAGGTGAAATTATTGTAATAAAATTAGAATCAATTAGATTTAATAATTTAATTTTAATCACGTAATTTAATAATAAATTTAAGTCTAATTATTATTCATTAATTCTAATAAAAATAATAAAAGTGATAGATAAAAAATGGTGGGAGTATATTGGAATTTCAATTCTTGATCTTGACATTGGAATTGAGTTTAACATTGAAAGAGACAATTAATTCAAGAATAAGCTTCAAATATTTCTCTTGTTTTATTTTTATTTTTTTAAGAAAAAATAACTTACATGAAATAATGTGTGTGTTATATTGCAAGATTTTCTAGAAGAAAGATGTTTAGGAATGGTAATGGGAGGGATGTTATAAAACAGTTTATTTTGTTGATTATGAATAATTATTTGAGTGGATAATATATAAGTCAAATATTTATCTATCTGTTTATATTTGAGTGAATAATCTTAGACTTTCCATCCCTTTTATTAAAAAAATTTAAATATTTATTTCACTAATGAGCTTATTTAAATAAATCTATAAACAAAATTACGGAACACGGCAATAGGAGAATAGCTCGTAAAATAAATGAATTGAAAAAAATAGTGAATAAGTGATTATTAATTTTATATATTAATAAATTATTAATTTGATATATAAAATATTCATAAATTTAATTTAGGTATTATGTTGAGAAGTAACCTCTCTTTTTCACAATTAGCATGACAACATTTTATCAAGTATAATTGAAAAATAAGAAGTGCTATGAATAGAAATTAGAAAGGAATTAGTCTATACTATTTTACCTTTGAATTTGACTTAGTCTTTTGATTATCTTTTTGTTCAACTATATAGCTTGTAGGACTTTATATTTTGTGGAGGAAATTATTCTCCTCCAGCAATTAATATTTCTATTACTATTAATTAGTATTAACATTTCCCCTAAACTATTTTAAAAAAAGCTAATCAATAACATAAAAAAAAAATATCATGTCAATATCTTTTTTAACATTAGTAGGTCCCACATAAATAACCTTTGCATTTGCATCACCCCCCAATCTCTAATCTTTAAAACCCTCAAGAAATTGCATATCTCGTAGCCTCACATTTGTTTTTCTTCTAAGAAAATGAAAGGGTATTCAAAGATCAAGATCATTCACTCTCCTTCTAATTCAAGATCTGTATAAATTTCAAGAACCAAACAGAATTAATTAAACCGATTTTTTATTTCGGTTCAGAATCGAAAATCGAAATAACCGAACTAAATATACCAAAATTCATTCGGTTTTCGATTTCGGTTCGGTTCTGCACACCCCTATTAAGAAGTGTTGTGAATAGAAAGGAATTAGGCTATACTATTTTACCTTTGAATTTGACTTAGTCTTTTGATTATCTTTTTGTTCAACTATATAGCTTGTAGGACTTTATATTTAATTTGTGGAGGAAATTCTTCTCTTCCAGCAATTAATATTTCTATTACCATTAATTAGCATTAAAATTTCCCCTAAACTAGTTTAAAAAAAGCTAATCAATAACATAAAATAAACAAATATCATACTTTAGTAGGTCCCACATAAATTACCTTTGCATTTGCATCACCCCCCAATCTCTAATCTTTAAAACCCTCAAGAAATTGCCTATCTCATAGCCCCACATTTGTTTTTCTTCTAAAAATATGAAAGGGTATTCAAAGATCAAGATCATCCACTCTCCTTCTAATTCAAGATCTATGGACCTTTTGGATCTTTTAACATCTCTTGAAAAGACCACCACCGCCGCCACAACACCCTCCAAGCTTCAAGAAACTAATGACCAGAAAATCAAGAACCACCACCATCCTCCCAAGAATGTTACTAAAGCCACCAACTTCAAGAATCAAGAATCTTCGTTTCTCGGGTCTCAAGAAAGCAAGAGTGATAACAATGGAGAGGTGCCAATAAAGCTAAAGAGGAACTCTTCAACTTCTACTGTTCACAGTTCTTTGAAGGATGCTTTCTCCTCCATGAGAAGATCTTCCTCGGTAAGTTATTGTAGAATTCATGACCAATCTTCAACATTACCATCACCAACACATCGTCATCTTCATCATGATAATGATGATGGTGATGCTTTCATGAACAAATCAAGATCCATCAAGAAAAGGTACAGGATCCTCAAAGCTTGTAAGAAATTCATTGGAATGTAACTTTTTTTTTTCTCTTATGTGATGCTAATCTTTCCTTCATGGGCTGTATTACTATGGTTTGATTTTATATGGAGTTAAAAGAAATTTTGGATGGTTCCATGCTATATAGTTTTTAATATTATAATTAATCAATAGTAGATTTCATGTTTAATTAATTGATGTTAACACAAATAATTAATTACTACGGTAGTAATACAGTAAAATAAGCAGTAGATTTATGAATTCAAGAAAATAAAAATTAATTCAGTTTTGGTGTCGTGGTGCAAAGGGCAGGCAGGCTTCCTATTTTGACTTTATATAATTTATTTTTGTCTTCTACCTTTTTTTTTTTTTTTTGAGCAATTATAAATTACAAATTCGGATATTCAAATAATAAATTAAATCATTATTCCGTTTTTTTAGAATTTTTTTTATTATTATTAATCCAAATCTTGAACTATTTACATGTCTTGTTCTTATTATAACGCAATTATTATTATTATTTTTAAGATGCTCCAAAACTCCTTTTAATAATGTTTTTTTAAGGAAATCCAATGCCTTTCAGTTTCCAAAATATTATTTTATATTTTTAAAAATTTCATTTATATAGTTAAAGAAAAAAGTGATAAAAAAGAGAAATATTTAATAAATTGTATAATAAATAAGGATATATATGTAATTATATTTTTTAAATTTCGAAAAAAAATTATTTAAAATTGGACAAAATAAAATAAAAAATAATATTTTAAAATAAAATGTAAGGAGTATATTTCGAACGAAACCGATTCAAAATTCAAGTTCGGATAAAATTATTTGGATTGTTCATATCCGGCCGTAATGCATATATATTAAGGTTAAGTAGGGTGAAATATTGAAAAAATCGACCTGTATATATAGATGGTATGAAAGTAAAAATCCCAAAACAAGTTTTGATATTAATTTGGCACTCAAAATTAATAAATTTTTGGTAAGATTACAATTTAGAGAGCAAACAATTTAACAAGAAATGTTACATTCATTGTGAAGGTTTTATTATATGTTATTAATTGTGACAAGTCATTGTCAATTTGCCTTGTTCCCTATCTTTACGGTTAGTACCTTAGTCCTGTCAATTTCAATTTTTTTTAACCCAACAAGGATTACTTGTTTAACTATTGTTTTTTTCTTTTTTTCCTGCTTCAAAGGGAGCCCAAATAAAACAATTTCAAAAAAAATTGCCATGTGTATATAAGATCAATATCTAATAAATACAAAAGTTTTATATATATATAATTTTTTGCTATCCAACTTATTTGATTAATTTAAATTCCCACCATATATATTTTTAGTGTCGAATATTTAAAAATACTCCATAGAGTTTAATCACTTAAATTATGCTGACATATTTATATACATGGATATCTAGTTTTAGAATTATTAATTAATTTAAACATCAAGAGTGTATATTTACTTAATACGTTTTGAGTGTATCATCATTCATTGGCTCTTGAAAATCTTTGCCCTCTAAGTCTCATAACTTGACCATTGTGTGATTACTAAACTTCATTGTTGAAAATTTTTTGATATATTAGTTTATCACTTATAAATTAGCATTGTTTGAAGTAATAAAATAGGAATTAAAGTGTGTGATATGGAGGAAAGGGATGAATTGGAGAGAAGCAACAAGAAAGTAAAAGGTAGTGATGGAAGTCCTGAAGAGAATTATTCTGACTGACATGATGAGAATGTTCCGATGAAGAGGAAGATGGAAGGAGTGGTCCTGAAGGAGTTTGTTCCGAGTTCTTTGCCAGAAGAGGGGCAAAAGGACAAGCTAGAACCAAATTGTATGGTGATGAATATGTAGATGGAAGCACGTAGGGAGTGTTTAAGTGATGATGTTTCTGCTATGCAGGAATAAGGTGTTTTACCCCTTTTTTGTAGCTTTTATGATGATAAAATTTGCTATTTGGAATGTTTGTGGAGCTTATACAAGAGAAACAAGGTTTCATGTGCATGACTTAATTAGAGAGCATAAACTGACTTGTTTTGCTCTTCTAGAAACTAAAATCAGTGGGGATAAAGCCATGAACTTTGTTAGGAAATTCAAAGGTTGGCATGAGCAAGTGGATTCCGTGGAGGGATTTGGTTTTTGTGGAAGGATGACATTGGGAAGATTGAAAATTTCATAGGATGGGAACCACCTCAGGTAGGTCTTGTTAAAATTAACACCGATGGTTCTGTTAAACCGGTGACTGGAGTTGCAGGGGCAGTAGGTCTGGAAAGGAATACCCAGGGTGAGTTAATGTTTGGTTTCACCAGATGTATTGGTAAATGCGACATTTTCAGTGCTGAGCTTTGGGGTTTATTGGATGGTCTAAAGATAGCAATGGAGAATGGAATCAAAAGAGCCCTGTTTGAAGTAGATAACCAGGAGGTAGCGAACAGCATTCATAAGGAAGTGGACGAGTATCATCCCTGCAGAATTCTATTGCGTGAAATTCAAGGCCTTATGGAAGGTTAATATTAAGCATATTTATAGAGAAGCAAATATGCGTGCAGACTACTCTGCAAAGTTAGCCGACAATTCTCAAGTGGGAATTTCTGTTTTTAGTAGGCCTGCAAGAGAGCTGCATCAGCTGTTAATGGAAGATTCAGGAGGAGTTTCTCGGCCTCGCATGCAAAGGCTGCTTGAGTTTACTGTGTTTTTGCCTTCTGGTTTTTTTGTTTTTTTTTTTCGTGTTTCATTATACAAAAAAATAAATAATAAATTACCATTGTTTGTTGTATTCTATTCAACTAAACTTCTAATTTGATAACGATATAATTTTTTAATTTATGTTACCTTATAATAGTATATCAAAAAACTAATAAAATGTTAAATTAATGAGAAAAAATAATAATTACAATGAAAATTACAGAGATTCTAGTTCAAAACCAAAGAAATTGTTGAGCAAAATTTATCCACAAACAAGCCCTTAACCCTTTTTCCAGGGCTGTTGAAAATCATGCAAATGCAGCAGAGCAGATTAGACGAAGCAAGAAACTTATTTCTCATATAGAAGCTTCTCTTCAAACATAATATTTTATATAATGTTAATTCTATAAACCCTTTTCTTTTCTTTTTCTTTTTTCTTTTCGTTCACAGCTTACAGGAAACCTATTCACAAAATAAAAAATAAAGATATTCCTATTCATAATCTTCTTTTTCTCCATTTCTGTAGAAAAATAGTAGTAATCAGTGTGCTAGCATCTGAACCATGCGATTGGACGGTCCATATATATGCGACAACACGCTATCACATTCCGCAAACAAGGGATGTATCCAGGGGTGAAAGGAAAAAAATAATAATAATAAGCCTCATATCTACACAATTTTTTAGCTCTTCCAGCTCATCACCTTGATTCCATCTATTCAGTGTGCTTTACTCCAGGATTTTATTCCTAGGACTTGAGGGATGACTCTCCACTCTCTCAAATGTCCTACATCCTTCATGGTACCCAGAAGTGTTGGAATTTCCACTTCCTATATTATGACCACTTGAGTTCCAATTATGTGCATTTGAGTAGTACTGATTAATGTGATGAATAGGTGCCCTCCCAAAATTAAGATGTCCGATCGCCAAAGATGGTCCCAGCCGGTGAGGTTCATGAGGTCGTCTAGCACACGGGCTACCATGGTGGTGGTGTTGCTGGTGGTGTTGAAATTGATGGTGGTGGTGCTGATAGTAATGGTGGTTGCCAAGGTTGTTACTTTGGTGCTGAGGTGCATTGAGATTATAAAGACTAGGAGAGCTATGTACTTTGAGCATTGGAAATCTACTATTATGATAGCTACTCTTGACAGTAGGTTCTTGGGGCATACCATCAATAGTGTTTTCAGGGGAAGTGCCTTTTGGAGAAGAGCAAGCTGAGATGCTGAATGTAGGGCGGTTAACAACGACAGGAGGAGGTCCGAAACTGGGAATTGAACGAACTGTGTTATTAATTGCATCAATATAACGCTGCTCTACAGCATGAGGATCTGTTGGGCCATTTTGGTTCTCAAGTATGATAGGAGTAGAAGGAAAAAGGAAGGCTCTAAGTTTTGCTGTTCCTTCACTTTCATGGCGATCATATTCCTCAAGCATGTGCTTCAAATCCTCATCTGTTCTTACAGATACCAACAAATCAAGATCTTCAGGCATTAGCTGGTACTTCAAGACCATGTTCCCTTCAAATTCTGAACTAAGCTTCTTCATTAATGCTGCATATCAATAATACCCATTAACCTCAAAAAAGGAGAGAAAGGTCATTCAAATATGCACTTATCCAAGTGTCCTAATCACTATTCCATAAATAGAACTGGAAAGAAATCAAAATCACTTACACGAAGCTCAATCAAACTTGTTCTGCTCCTCAAAGAAACCAAGTTTAGCAGAATCAAGTCCCCAGTTATTTCACCAGCATGGTCAACTAACTTAACTTGATATTGCAACTATCTTTTTCTCTAGATCCATGTTAAGAGGAGCAGATGGTGATGGCATAATTAGTTTTTAATCATGAACAGAACTGAGATTCAGACGAAAATTAACTGTAAATTGTGGATGGTATGACTATATCTAAGTAAGAAATTCACATCTTTTATACATAATTACATGGCGGAGGCACCAACTATTGCTCCAACCTATCTGCAACTTAATAGGCTACCATTTATCATTCTCATTTAAGGAGTCCATGTTAATTACAGTTGTTTCTGTCAGGAAATACAATCTTAAATATAGATGATGGAGGCAATCATGATTTTAAATTTATATGTTAAACATCAACTTCAAGCGTAATTTTTCAGATAACCAATTCAAATATATGTCAACATGCTAAAAGCACACGAAGGTAATAATCCAACATCAATATCAACAGTTTCTGGTAGACAAAAACATAATCAAGTTCATCAACCAGAGAAGAACCAGAAAAAATAAAAATAAAAATATAGAAAGAACAGAATCACGGAATGTCTCTTTCATCAGAATTGAGAGTATATCATTGTATAAACAGAAGAAGCTGAAGCATTTAAAGTTTCAATAAGATAGCTGAATTGATTCATTTAAGCAAAAAAAAAAGTAAAAATTGGGAAATATTTTATAAAGAAATTAACTGAGAGTCAAACCTGAGAAATTGATATCTCTGTGAACGGCAATGACACGTGTCTCGCCGCCGACGTACTTGAGTTGACCATCGACATGCCTGGGCAAAATTTTCCCGCCATAACTACACAAGAACTTGACTCTATTCTTCGGCGAAGTCGCCGCTGATGATGGTGTTCCGACCTCATCCCCTCCACCGCTGCCGGCACCACAAGAAGCGACAGCTTCATTGGCCATAATTTCTCCCGATTATCCTCAATTCTCCTGACAATTTCACGCCCTGCAAGAATCAAAACAACTTTCAACAATCATTTTCGTTTCAAAAGAAAAGCTTCTCACAATAACGCCATTAACACGCACGTCTACGCATAGAAATTGAAAATGGGGAGAAGAAAATGGAATAAATTTATTTTCTTTCTACTTACCGCGTTAATGGTGGGATTGAATTGAAAAAAAATGAGTAAAACAAGAGGAAAAGAAGGAATTTAAAATTCAAAATTCAACCTAATGGTGGAACTGGTAAGGATATGGTGGCCACAGGTTTTCTCTCTTCGTATGCATTTAGATTTCTTCACGATTTCTCAGCCACTGTGCTTTTTAAGAACAATGGAATTTGGAGGTTAAATCTATATTTCGGTGATATTGGTAATTGCATTCCCGTTTTTCTAGGGCCATTATTACTAATATACCCCCTCAGATATCACCTTCGGCTCAAATGTTTTGCGGTACAAATCATGTACATATGAGGATGTTTACAAGCCATTGGATGTATCTCAGATCATCCTAGTCATTAGAACTGTCGACTTGCTACCGTTTTAACTTAAATGCGAGAGGTGTATTTCACCTGTAAATATAATTGGTATTGGTACAGCAAATGCACCATAACAGTTTTCCTCTTCAGCTTCCTAGGAATAAAAAACCCAAAGCCAAAGGAATATGCCAGCTGAAGTTATGACAGATGTCTACGATCCATCAATCTAAGGTCCCACAAAGGTAGCGTGCCCTATCCTGGGCCTCCATTTCTGCATGTGGGTGGGTCCCCCAATTTTGTAATTCCATAGTGACGTGGCAAACAAAAGAAGCTAGCAAAAGTAACATGGATGGGACCCATCCATGAGCTGGCCTACCGAGCAACGGTCGAACCACCACAGATATTGCAGCTTTTTGCATTTAGCCTTTGTTTGGGTGAAGATTAACCAATATTATTAAATTGGATCGAACCTTACGGTTGGACCTATTTGACCATGAACTGACAGCCTATCTAGTTGGTTGAATGCATAAAAATTAAACTGTCTAAAAATTGTAAAGAACCAGTATGAACATAATAAATAGGAGAAAACCGATCTGAAATTGGATGAAAATCAGAAAATCGATTTGAATCCGAAAATTTATTTTTGTCCAAAATATATATACAACATAATTTTTTACTGAAAAAAATAAAATATAAATATAAATACAAAATAATTAAAATTTAGGCAATTTTAATGATTTTTTTATGAATAAAATAAAAATTATAATTTATAATTGATGAATATTTCTAAATATTTGCAATTTTTTACTATATTTATCTTAAATATTTGTTATGAATATTGAATAACGTGAAAATATTATTTTATGATTAATATTTGATGATAATTTTATTTTTAAAAATATTTTTTTATTTTTATATAGTTACAAAAATTCGGTTCAACCATATTGAACCGATCGAACCAAAAATCACTTCCTTCTCCGATTCTTTATGCAGTTCAATTTTAATAACATTAAAATTAATGATAGTTAGCGAGAGTAAAGTAATTTAAAATAATTTAATTATTCTATTTGATTCGAAAAAAATATAAAATAGTTAAGAGCATAGCATATTAATTGAAAGTAACTTAATTACTCTCTATAAAGTAAAGTATTTACTTTTAAATTTGAAAATTATTTTATATTTATTCTAAATTATAAAAAAATATGTATAAAAAATAAAAAGCAAATGAAAGTAAATTAAATTTACCTTACTTTTATTCCTATTAACTCCCATCCAAACGAAGCTTAGCTTTTCAGGCTTGAATAAGAGCAACCGTTGACCGACAGATTACGTGCGGTTTGCATTTAGTTCCTGAGGGTTGCGTTTGGGCTAGACTGGCCCACTCCCCAGCTCTGTGAAGGAAATTAAGGCCCGTTTAGTCTCGAGAAGGAGCCCAAGTTTCATGATAAGAACTCCAAACTCCAATTATTTTACCATTTTTCATCCCTTTAATATTTTATTTCAATTGCACAAAATTAAAATATATAATTTTACTTCATTTTTATTATTTATTTTTTACTCTTTCATCATCCTTCTATAGGTTTGATTCCTCTTTTAGTAGAAGCTATGTCAGTAAAGGATATTAGGATTTATGGACTAATACACAATATATATATTAGAATTATAATAATTATATGTCATAACTATCATTTAAAAGACTTGGCCCAAAATATTAAAGTGATCTAATTTAAAAGAAATTAAAGTGGGCCATAATAATAATAATGTTACAAGTATGGATTAAATGTATAGATACTCTTTTGTAATTTCTAATTTTATGATGGGTTAAATTAGAAATGAAGTAAAACTCTACCATATAAAAGGGTTATGGTCCCCAAATTATAGGTTAAGTGATATATCGTCTTTGAATCCCCATCTGGAGAAGATAGATTTTATCCTACCTATCAATTTGGAAGATCACTACCGAAGGGAAATTCAGTCTTCCATGCCGAATCATGAATTCAGGTACGCTTCCGTCATATATTTGATGTTTTCTTGATGATTTGACATGAAATATATTGCCTAGATGATTCTAGGGTTCCTTACAATTGGTATCAGAGCCAATTTCATGTTGAATTATTAGGAATTGATTAAAATTTTGTATGAATCAAGCATCGATTTTATTACGGTTTAATGAAAATCGTTGCTTTGGTATCAAAATCCTTTGGCAATTGATTAATCCTCGTCGACGATATTGCGTTTTGTGGATATACGTTTCTATTTCATGTATATTTTGATAAAGGTTATAGAGTTTGGTTTCATGGCAATAACTTGCAATTATTTGTTGTTTTCTGTTGTAAATTATGATTTCGGCTTATTGCTTTATGGCTTTTGCTTTCTGGTTTTGGCATTTTGTGGGACACGGCAGTTTTGAGTTTTATGGTTACCATGAATTCTTGTGTTCATGGATCATGGAACATTGTTGTTTTTTGGCGGTTGCAATGAGGATAAAAAAAATAAATAAATAAAATAAAAATAAAAATAAAAAAAAATAACTGCCATTAATTGTGCCGTTTGGGAAGCCGATTCACATTTGGTTTGTGAACTCATAATTTCGGCCATTAATTGTACCGTTTGGGAACCATATTGTCGTTTCACATTTGGTTATATATATATATATATATATATATATATATATATATATATATATATATATATATATATATATATATATATATATATGTATATATATTTGATGAGGTTGCAACGTGTGTTTTGGTGAGATATATATATATATTGATGAGATTGGCCTTGTTTTCACTTGCAGCCATTTGTTAGCCATGTTTTCACTTGCAGCGTGTGTGTATATATATATATTAAGTTTTTTTTTATCAGTAAATAAATAATTTGGTATTAAGATGGTATTTTATGGAATTTCAATTTAAATTACAGTATGGCTATATGTATATATTGAGATGGTTAATTGAACCAATATGTTGCCAAAGTGACCTCTATGGAAATCAATTAATTTATTTCAAAATATATAATTGGTTGTGTGTATGTAATTATATAAATATTAATTGGCCCAAAGGAAAGTTAATGTTTAATATAATTATATATACATTTGTGGCAATTAGCACGTTATAATTATTTGGTCTTACATGTGAATAATAAATCGGCCCAAAGGAAGAATTATTATTTGACATGTTATTTTATTATTTGTATTTAATTGCTACATCAAGATATCACTTACAAGTTAATATTTTGTCCAAAGATAAAATGTTAATGGAGTGTCAGATATCTTGAGATGGGGTTTAACTGTATTTAAATTTGTTATTCAATTTTGGTATTATTTTGATACTTATGTGAGTTTATTTTATATGTTTTGTTCTGAATTCAGTTTCTGCTCCTGCTGCTAATATTACTGCTAGTATCAACTCCATTCCTCTGTTGACTGGCACGAATTTTAAGGCATGGCAAGAGAGTGTATTGATCACTCTCGGAGTCATGGACCTAGACTTTGCACTAAGGGAACCTAGACCAGCCAATCTCACTAATGAGAGTACCTCTAAACAAAAGAGGGAGATTGAAAAGTGGAAAAGGTCTAATCGCATAAGTCTTATGGTCATTAAGCGTGCCATTCCTGAAGCTTTTAGGGGCACAATGTCCGATCAAGTGGATACAGCTAAGGGTTTCCTTGAGAACCTTGAGAAGAGATTTGCTAAGAATGAAAAGGCTGAAACAAGTACAATCTTAGCAAAACTCATCTCTATGAGGTATACAGGCAAAGGAAACATAAGGGAATACATTATGGAAATGTCTAACCTTGCTTCAAGTTTAAGGGCACTTAAGTTGGATTTATCTGAAGACTTATTAGTGCATTTGGTTTTGATCTCTCTTCCTGCACAATTTGGTCAAATTAAGGTGAGCTATAACTGTCAAAAGGACTCATGGACCCTTAATGAGCTCATCTCTCACTGTCTTCAGGAAGAGGATAGATTGAAGCAAGAAAAGACACCGAATATTCATTTGGTCTCCACCTCAAAGGATAAAAGGAAAGAAAATAAGAAAAGAAAGAATAAGGAAGCTGCGGTAACAGCACCACATAAGAAACAACATAAGGAACAAACTAAAGGTGGTTGTTTCTTTTGTGGAGCTGCAGGACACCAGAAGAAGCAATGTACCAACTATCACGCTTGGCGTGCTAAGAAAGGTCTGCTTCTTAATTTTGTTTGTTCTGAGGTTAATTTCGCTTCAGTACCTAGACACACTTGGTGGATTGATTCAGGTGCAACAACTCACATTAGTGTGTCCATGCAGGGTTGCCTGAATTGCCGAAAGCCTAATGATGGTGAAAGATACATCTATGTTGGTGATGGCAAATCAGTCGAAGTCGAAGCAATTGGAACATTTAGATTATTATTAAGAACTGGTTTTTATTTGAATTTGTTTGAGACTTTTGTTGTACCGTCTTTTAAGCGGAATTTGATTTTTGTTTCGGCATTGGACAAATTTGGGTATTTTTGTTCATTTGGAAATGGAAATTTTAGTCTTTTTCAAAATTCAAGTTTGGTTGGTTCTGGTTCTTTATCAGGTTCTGATAATCTATATTTAATTGATACAGTTGCTTCATTTAATGAATCCTTGCATGTTCATTCAATAAGTAAAAAGCGCAAATTAACTATTGAGAATTCAGCTTCATTATGGCACAAGAGATTATGTCATATCTCTAAAACGAGAATTGAGAGACTTGTGTCTGATGGTATTCTCGATCCCCTTGATTTTTCAGATTTTGACATGTGTGTGCATTGCATTAAGGGGAAACAAACAAATATCAGGAGATTTGATGCCAATAAGAAAACAAATGTCTTAGAACTAATACATACAGATATTTGTGGGCCATTTCCTCTGGCTTCTTGGAATGGCCAAACATACTTTATAACGTTCATAGACGATTTCAGTCGATATGGCTATCTTTATCTCATTCATGAGAAATCTCAGTCACTGGACATGTTCAAAAGTTTTAAGGCTGAAGTTGAAAATTAACTCAATAAAAGTATTAAAAGCGTCAGATCTGACCGTGGTGGTGAATACTATGGTAGATATGACGGTTCAGGTGAACAATGTCCAGGTCCATTTGCTAGATTCCTAGAGGAAAGCGGTATCGTACCACAATACACCATGCCGGGTTCACCCAATATGAATGGTGTTGCTGAAAGACGAAATAGAACGCTTTTAGACATGGTAAGAAGTATGATTAGTCACTCTACCTTACCTGAGTCACTCTGGGGAGAGGCATTAAAGACTGCAGCTTATATACTCAACAGAGTACCAACAAAGGCAACTAGTAAAAACCCTTACGAACTTTGGACAGGTAAAAAGCCTAGTCTAAAACATTTTCATATTTGGGGATGTCCAGCTGAGGCAAGGCCTTATAGGCCAAATGAAAAGAAACTGGACTCTAAAACTATTAGTTGTTATTTTGTTGGATACTCTGAACGCTCTAGGGGTTACAAATTTTATGATCCCACAACTAATTCTATTTTTGAGACAGGTAATGCTTGGTTCTTTGAGGATGTTGAGTTTGCGGGGGGAGAAAGAGTTAAGGACTTTGTCTTTGAAGAGGAATATATTGATATTCCTTTAATTGCTATGGACAATAATCAAGAACAGGTTATTATACCAGACATTGTTCATGATGCAATTCCAGAACAAGACAATGTCATTGATCCTCCCATTCAATCTCAAGAAAATACTCTTGAAGAACAAACTCTACAGCCTCAAGAACTATTGCCATTAAGGAGATCCACTAGAGAAAGGAAAAGTGCAATCTCTGATGACTATGTTATGTTTCTTCAAGAACATGATGTTGACATTGGAGTGATGGAAAATGATCCAGTCAATTTTCATCAAACAATGAAAAGCTCTAACTCTCAAAAGTGGATAGATGCCATGAATGAGGAGATTAAGTCTATGAAAGATAATGACGTATGGGATCTTGTTCCATTGCCTGAAGGTGCAAAACCCATTGGTTGTAAATGGATTTTTAAAACCAAAAGGGATGCAAAGGGCAATGTGGAGAGATATAAAGCACGTCTTGTCGCTAAAGGCTTTACGCAGAAAGAAGGCATTGATTATAAAGAGACTTTCTCTCCAGTTTCATCGAAAGACTCTTTTAGGATTATAATGGCATTAGTAGCATATTTTGATCTTGAGCTACATCAGATGGATGTCAAGACAGCATTTCTCAATGGTGACATTGATGAAATAATTTATATGGTGCAACCAGAAAACTATGTATCAGAAAATACAAAGTCAATGGTTTGCAAATTGAAGAAATCTATCTATGGGCTTAAGCAAGCATCTCGTCAGTGGTATTACAAATTTCACCAGATTATTATCTCTTATGGTTTTGAGATGAATTTGGTTGATGATTGCGTATATCACAAATTTAGTGGGAGTAAGCATATTTTTCTGGTTTTATATGTTGATGACATATTGCTTACCAGTAATGATATAGGCTTGTTGCATGAAACCAAGAGATTTCTAGCTATGAATTTTGAGATGAAGGACCTTGGAGATGCAAATTTTGTATTAGGGATCCAAATACATCGAGATCGCTCTCGAGGTATCCTTGGATTATCACAAAATGCTTATATCGAAAATGTTCTTAAAAGATATGGCATGCAAGATTGTAAACCAGGAAATACCCCTGTGGCTAAAGGAGATAAGTTTAATCTTCAATAGTGCCCCAAAAATACTTTTGAGGAAACAGAAATGCAAAAGATTCCTTATGCATCAGCAATAGGAAGTCTAATGTATGCTCAAGTTTGTACGCGTCCGGATATTGCGTACATAGTTGGAGTATTAGGAAGATACTTAAGCAATCCAGGAATGGATCATTGGAAAGTAGCCAAACGAGTCATGCGATATCTTCAAAGAACAAAACATTTCAAACTCACTTACAGGAGATCGGATAAGTTAGAGATCATTGGGTATTCAGATTCCGATTTTGCTGGGTGCCCAGATAGCATGAAATCTACATCAGGCTATATTTTTTTGCTTGCTGGAGGGGCTATCTCTTGGAAGAGTGCTAAGCAATCTCTTATAGCCTCTTCTACCATGGCAGCAGAGTTTATATCATGCTATGAGGCATCAAATCAAGCAATATGGCTGCGCAATTTTATTACTGGACTGCGAATTGTTAATGAAATTGAAAGACCACTTAAGATCTTTTGTGACAATAAGTCAGCAGTCTTGTATTCCAATAACAACAAGAGTTCGAGTAAGTCAAAGCATATTGACATTAAATTCTTGGTTGTTAAAGAAAGAGTTCAAAGTGGACAGGTGTCTATTGAGCATATTGGTACAAACTCCATGATTGCGGATCCGCTTACCAAAGGATTACCACCCACGGTCTTTAATGAGCATACTGCTCATATGGGTGTCATATCTTTTGAGGATATTTAATTTTAGTGGGAGTTTTGTAATCTTGCTTACTTATAATAGACACACTTCGTTTTTGGCTTATCTACATTTTCTGCAGAAATAAAGTTGAGTTATTCACACTTTGATTTATCTATGGATTGATCTCACTAAATTTATAGAACGGACCAGTTGAAAATAGGCATGTTTAGATCACATTACATGTAATTTTCATGCTATGCATCCATACTGGATCTGTGTCATTTGGTTGTGTTTATATATGTGATCAGGGATGGATTTAGTTACGACATATAAGTAACAAAAGTCGCCTTGGTTCTATGTAAGCATGATTGATGGACGAGATTGTTCAGAAATGTCTTTATTTATGATAGTAAAGTTTTGAGCTCATAAAGTTGACATATAATTATAAAGCAAAATGAATATATATATAAATGTATAGTCCAAGTGGGAGATTATTAGGATTTATGGACTAATACACAATATATATATTAGAATTATAATAATTATATGTCATAACTATCATTTAAAAGACTTGGTCCAAAATATTAAAGTGATCTAATTTAAAAGAAATTAAAGTGGGCCATAATAATAATAATGTTACAAGTATGGATTAAATGTATAGATACTCTTTTGTAATTTCTAATTTTATGATGGATTAAATTAGAAATAAAGTAAAACTCTACCATATAAAAGGGTTATGGTCCCCAAATTATAGGTTAAGTGATATATCGTCTTTGAATCCCCATCTGGAGAAGATAGATTTTATCCTACCTATCAATTTGAAAGATCACTACCGAAGGGAAATTCAGTCTTCCAAGCCGAATCATGAATTCAGGTACGCTTCCGTCATATATTTGATGTTTTCTTGATGATTTGACATGAAATATATTGCCTAGATGATTCTAGGGTTCCTTACAAAGGAAGCTTTGACACCGATGAAAAATGGAAGCATCGTCCATTTGCATATGGAGATGAATTGTCTTGTTTTTCATCATGCTCTCATTTCGCCTTCTTCTAATGCAAACCCTTTTGGTTTAATTGTCCAATAATGTATTTCTGCTGGTCTCAAATTTATTAGTTGCTTATTCACTTTTGTTAGAAATTTAGATAATTATTTTGCTCATATTTTAGCTAGAATTTACGTTGCTTTTTATGAAGTAAATTTTATTTTTTCTCTCTCTATATTAAACGGTTGCTTTAATAAAAATATCATATTTATTCAAAAAAATAATTTCACAAAAAGAAAGCTAACAAATTAATATTTTCGCTACAAAAGTCATTTGTGTTCAAAGTTATATAAAAAAAATCACATGATATATTATATTAAATTAATATTCTAAGATTTTAATAAGTTGTTTATTAAAAGCAAAAGAAATATGGGATAAAAGAATATACATGGTCCTCACAAAATGATCTACTCCCTCCATTCTTTTTTATATGTCATTTTTAAGTAAAATCTAAATTTTATTTATCTGTTACTTTTAGACTTTTAATATAATTTAATTTAATTTATTTTTTTTATTTATTTTTATTTTTTAATAAATTTAAAATCAATTAAATTTGATAATTTAATTTTAATTACATAATTTAATATTAAATTTAAATATATTTATTATTTTTTAATATTAATAAAAATAATAAAAATGACTGATAAAAAATAACGGAAAGAGTAATTTTTTAATTTTCTCGGGTATCCATGCAAGGTGGGAGGGAATTGTTGGGACAATTTTAAAAATGGTGTTTTGGGAGAAATTATTTGGGTTTTTGGTGTGTTTTTCAAACTATTTGGATTTTTGGGGTGTTTTCTCATTTTCGCTGGGAATGTTAGCAGAAATGACAGGGGTGGGGCCTACGATGGATTTAATTAAATTAATCATCCAAAAATAATAAAAAAAATAAAATATGTCTCATTTTTATGATCTGGTCTTAATCTTTTCCCGTCTAGAGAAAAAAAATACGTAAAATTAGAACACAAAACACAGATGCTGAGTTTACTCAACTTAATCTTCATCCATATTTCTAATCAAACAAAATCTAACAAAATTAATATAACTAAAATTTAAAAAACAACAGTGAATTAGATTAATTATCTGATTAATCAATTATTTTTTTTCAATTTATCAATTTTTTATTTGAGTAAATAAAATATTTTTATTGAAAAGAAGTAATTGATTAATGTTTACCCAATTTAATCTTCATCCATATTTCTAATCAAATAAAATCTAACAAAATTAATATCACTAAAATTTAAAAAACAACAGTAAATTAAATTATTCTGATTAATTAATTACTTTTTTTTTAATTTATCAATTTTTTTATTTAAGTAAAAAAAATATTTTTATTGATATTTTAACTATATATCAACGGTCAAGCTTGCTTCGTATATTTATTTTTTCTTTTAATTTCTTATTTTTCTTAGCCAGTAATCTCATAAAATTAGGATAATTATTTCCTTGATTCAAGATATAGGTTGACTATTTTTTTAAATCAAGTTCTAATTGTATTAATGGACAAAAAAAACTCATCAATTGCAATCCCAAATTGATAAATTTTATTTATCTGTCACTTTTAAACTTTTAATTTAATTTTATATCAATAAAAATATTTTATTTACTTAAATAAAAAATTGATCAATTAAAAAAAAGTAATTACTTAATCAGATTAATTAATTTAATTCACTGTTATTTTTTAAATTTTAATGATATTAATTTTGTTAGATTTTATTTGATTAGAAATATAAACGAATATTAAATTAGGAAAATTCAGAATCTGTGGTTTGTGTTTCAATTTTACATATTATTTTTTTTAGACGGAAAAAATTAAGATCAGATCATAAAAATTAAGACATATTTTATTTTTTATTATTTTTGAGATGATTAATTTAATTAAATCCATAGTGGGTCTCACCCCTGCCATTTTCGCTGACATTTCCAGCAGAAATAAGAGACACCAAAATTCATGCTGTGAGCCCCACCCCTACCATTTTCGCTGATATTTCCAACAAAAATAAAAAAATATCCCAAAAATTTAAATAATTTAAAAAACACACCCAAAATTCAAATAATTTCCCCCAAAACACCATTTGTAAAATTGTCCCGAAATTGTTGTGGTCCTTATAAGGACAGGAGAAGCAATGAATGGTGGGACCCTTTGAAGAAGGTAATTAGCACGATGTTGACCGCCACTTCTAAGTGGCCAAAAATGAAATAAATAAATAAATCAAAAAAATATTTGGATTTCTCCCATTTGTCTCAAATAACCAACTCTTGCTTTATTTCTCAAAAGTGTCTAGAAGATAAAAAGATTATTCACTTTTTGTTTTACATTATTTCAATTACACTCAATTCCAAATAATATATTTAAAAATAGTTAAAAAATTATTCAAACTTATTCATACTAATTATTATTCCTTTTTCCCTTTGTTTAGTTTGCTTTTTAAATATTAATATTTTTAATTAATGACAAATAGCAACTGTGTTAAAAAAATATCGGTAAATTTGCCTTAAAAAAGATACTGACTGTTAAATAAATCATTATTTTTAGAGTTGAAAAAGTTTATAACTAATGATTTTTTAAGCATTGTCATACTATATTAAATAACTATTAGTACTAAATAAATATTAATAGCGGTTAATTTTTACTGAAATAATATTTGATTATTACTTCCTCTATCTCACTTTAAATGATTGTTTTTTCATCTTATTTTGTTATACTTTAAATATTTTTTGAAATTTAAAAGATAAATTTAAATATATTTCTCTATTTATTATATATTTTATTAATTTTTTATCACTCTTTATTTTTAACTATAATTAAATAAAATTTTTAAAAATATAAAAGGATATTTTTATCAATAATTATGTTTTTTATAAAATTTAAATATTTTAATTATTTATTTAATTTTCATAAAAAATTTATTTTCTAAAATAAGACAGAGAGTATATTTGACTGTAATAATAGAAACATTCAAATGGCTTCCTGAACTTCTTTGGATAAAAAGTTCGAATTATATATTTTAGTTATCATTAATTACTTGAAAATAACCTTATAAAAATTAAATTACTAAATTAATATTTATTAATTTTAATTATTATTGGTTATTGATATCATAAAAATAGAAGGAAGCTTTGAAGATTGTATGTAATAAATCCACCTTTTTTTTTTAACAAAATAAATTTTTGGTGTAATAAATGGTCAATTAATTAATTAAATAACCAAAAATCATTTTCTAAGAAAAAATAAAGTAAAAAAAAAAACTGAAGAGCGCACGCGTGGCGTAACTATCATTTTTGATTGGACTGTGAAATTACTAGCGATATTGACCGTCTTTTTCCAATTTCCACTCGTTCTTCTCAGAAAGTGAGAATCAAAAGCTGCAAAGCTACTTTTCGATTTACTCTAAAACCAATACTAAAAACCTCCCAATTCACCATTACAGACGCCATTAAAGTGTCAAACCTATGGGTCATGCAAGCTCTAAAGGACAACCTGACTCAGACGAAGGCTCTCGCATTGCTCGACTCAAGCAGAAATTCCACACCCACGATGGTCATAGCATCAGTCTCCGTCGTATTTTCCGTCGTTCTAGCGGAAATGGCTCCGGCTCCGGCACCGGTGGTTATTTTCTCAAACTTTCCTCTGCTGAGAATTTCGCCGGAATCGCTCTCCTTACTCTTATTAGTGTATGTTTTTGTTTGTTTATGTTTTTCCTTTCAATTTTAATATGATTAAGGAATTCAACAGGATATTGTTTTATTTAGGCGGAGATGAAGTTCAAGGACAAATGGCTCGCTTGTGTTTCTCTCGGAGAGCAGACTTTCCGTACTGAAATTTCCGATCAGTTAAGCATTTCTCGATCTTAATAATGGAATTAATTAAGGTTTGAATTCAGAATCATTAGCGTTAAGTTTGCTTAATTAAGAGGTAATTACCTTGTTAAGTTTTTCATTATTAAAAGCGTGATCCTGACCTGAGCTGCTGCTCCACATATCACATGCATTTGTGGTCCCACCACCATCTCTCTGGCATCAGTTTAAGGATAATTGCGCTTTGATCATAATATAGCCATTGCGTCAAACATTCAAGAGGATGACATAACTTGCTTAGGTGCTTTTTAAAAATGAGTTAGCTTGCTTGGGTCCTTTCAAAAATAAATTTGCAGTTTTAGGAGTTGCTTGGTTCCCTGGAGTCCTTTTATATGAGCTTGCAGGGGTAGGAGGGAGAAGCAAAAATGCTGCTCCTCAAAATCTTTTAGTCATATTTCCCATGTGCTGGTCAACGAGAAGTAGCATATATGAAAAGAAAGTTCTGCTGAAACCATGTTTGAAATGAAGGCTTCAAATTAAAAAGACTGCAAATTTGCAGCCACTTCATGTTCTTCTCAACAAGCCAAGGGACAAACTTGATATCTTAAAGCATCAACAAAGAAAATGAGTTTAATTTTCCATAATAATTTCCTTGGAAATTGAAATAGGAAATCTGCAGGAAAGCTACTAGAAATGAAAAATATAACCATCAACAAAGAAATTGAGTTTAATCTTACAAAATAATTTCCTTAGAAATTGAAATGGGAAATCTGCGGGAAAGATGCTGTAAATGAGATGGAAATGAAAAATATAACCATTAGCAAAGAAAATGAGTTCAATTTTCCACAATAATTTCGTTAGAAATTGAAATGGGAATTTGCAGGAAAGCTGCTGGAAATGAAAAATAGGGACAATTTTAAAAATGTTGTTTTTTGGGAAACTATTTGGATTTTTGGTGTGTTTTTCAAACTATTTGGGAATTTGGGGTATTTTTTCATTTCCGCTGACATTCCTAGCGGAAATGGCAGGGGTGGAGCTCACGACGAATTTAATTAAATTAATCATCCAAAAAATAATAAAAAATAAAATATGTCTCAATTTTTATGATCTGATCTTAATTTTTTCCGTCTAGAGAAAATAATACGTAAAATTGAAATACAAACAACAGATTTTGAGTTTGCCCAATTTAATTTTCGTCTATATTTCTAATCAAATAAAATCTAACAAAATTAATATTACTAAAATTTAAAAAGCAACAGTAAATTAAATTAATTAATCTGATTAATCAATTGCTTTTTTTCAATTTATCAATTTTTATTTAAGTAAATAAAATATTTTTATTGATATAAAATTAAATTAAAAGTTTAAAAGTTACAGATAAATAAAATTTATCAATTTGGGGTTGCAATTGATGAGTTTTTTTGTCTATTAATACAATTAGAACTTGATTTAAAAAAATGTGTCAACCTATATTTTGAATCAAGGAAATAATTGTCCTAATTTTTTGAGATTACTGGCTAAGAAAAATAAGAGATTAAAAGAAAAAACAAATATATGAAGCAAGCTTGACTGTTGAAATATAGTTAAAATATCAATAAAAATATTTTTTTTATTTAAATAAAAAATTGATAAATTGAAAAAAAGTAATTGATTAATCAGAATAATTTAATTCACTGTTGTTTTTTAAATTTTAGTGATATTAATTTTTTTAGATTTTATTTGATTAGAAATATGGATGAAAATTAAATTGGGCAAACATTAATCAATTACTATTTTTCAATAAAAATATTTTATTTACTTAAATAAAAATTAATAAATTGAAAAAAAGCAATTGATTAATCAGATTAATTAATTTAATTTACTGTTACTTTTTAAATTTTAGTGATATTAATTTTGTTAGATTTTATTTGATTAGAAATATAGACAAAAATTAAATTGGGCAAACTCAAAATCTGTCGTTTGTGTTCCAATTTTACTATTATTTTCTCTAGATGGGAAAGATTAAGACCAGATCATAAAAATTGAGATATATTTTATTTTTTATTATTTTTGGGATGATTAATTTATTTAAATCCGTTGTGGGTCCTACCCCTGCCATTTTCACTGGAAATGTCAGCGGAAATGAGAGACACCCATGGGGCCATCCCTGCCATTTTCGCTGACATTTCCAGCGGAAATGAGAAAATACCCCAAATTCCCAAATAGTTTAAAAAACACACCAAAAACCCAAATAGTTTCCCAAAAAACACCATTTTTAAAATTGTCCCTGAAAAATAGAAGTGATATGGGCAAGAAAATAGCTGAGCAAGGGAAGAGCAAATGGAATGAAATATTGACATACTTCAAAATAGCCACAAGCTTAAAGACTAGGCTGAACCCAAGACTTAGGCTATGATACCGCTGTAAGAAATGGATGATTAAACTTTGACAGCCGCAACAAGTAAATCAATATCAACTTAGAGCCTTGGTTGGAGAGAGAAGAGTTAACAAAAGAAAAAACAAAACATTTAAACACAATTATAAACTTGAAGAAATAGAAATTTCATTAAAATCATTACATAAAAACATAAACTTCCTTTTTCTTCTTCTTTATCTTACATAAATATCCATGGAACTCTAAGCTCAAACTTCTCCCCACCTCTCTTTTAATCTACCCAGAAAATACTGCTCAAAACATACATTAAAATCTCACCACAATGAGCTGCTTTTATAGCAGAAAATTAAGATAACTGGCTGCCAAGTTTTGCTTCACATGATTTGGATAAAGTCTAACAGTACAAGAACTCACTTATGCCCATACTTGCCCATTCTTGAGATGTAACGACTATCTAAGATTTGTATCTGAAGATATCTCTAAGCCACATCAGCAGAATCTCAGCAATATCAATGACACTTTAATAATCCTGCTCGTTGTTGCTATTTGACATCACCATTAAGAAAAGAATTAAGTGTTGAGTTACATCATGTGCCTGAAATTTGATATTAGAATTAAATATATTGTCACTGTAAGTTTCTGTACTGGGCAGGTTTTCTTGTATCAGTTGGTTTCTCTAAATTCTATAAATGTTTGATTGCGTCCTTTTTATTTTTGTTTTGGCTGCAGCACAGAGAACCCTGTTTGGAATTCAGTGAGTACTTTTACTAGTTTTTTTTTTTTAATTGCTTTTCTTATGCATTAAATTGAATAAGCCATGCTATCATGTTACACGGTCATGTACAATATGCTACTCTACTGCTTTCATATTTATGGTTCTCTAGCAGTGAATTTTATATTTTATGTATTCATTTAGATTATATAGTTTTGAGGCCTGACAGTGTCTGTTATTCCTTAATCAAATTCAATCTTTTCCTGTTGGTGAGGTTTATACACTCCCTTGTTATGGATACTTCTCCCTTTCTTCACTCGTCTTTCATCTATTTCTCCTCCTCCTCTTTCTATACAATTTGGAACAAGGTGCTGTGCTTTTTTGCATTGAAGAAATTTAGAAGGTCACTGAATATAAGCATTCTTGTTTTTAGTTACACACAAAGTTTGATGGCATATGCTGCTAGACTGACTCATCCTGTTTTCCTATGGTTAATTTATTTCCAAATTGATGATGTGTTAAATCTCTGTATAATAACTTGTTTTCTCATTGTTCTTTCCATATTGATTTGCTTTTTAGCATGAGAATATCCAGTTACAGATTCGTCATGAATCTTCTTTTCCTTTCATAGTTGCTAAGGTTATAGTTATACTGTTTGGTTGCAATCTTTCATGAGATACACATGGTTCATTGTTGATCATTTACTATGTTGTGTAGATCTTAGGGATTACCTTGCACTTATGAAATTTGAGCTTATGTTTCTTGCACAGGAAAAGAAACTGCTTTTGGAAAGAAATGGACCTCATGTTGCAAGGATCTCTGTATTTGAGGTAAGAAATTAGCTAATTTTGACACAAAAAAGGGAAAATTTAGCTAAATTTAATTTTACAGAACTCCTCTTAAGTTTCCTTCGCAAATTTTTCACTTGGATAAAGCAATAAATTATTTTCTGCAGACCAATAGAATAAAGAAGAACAATCTTGTTGGCTACTGTGAGATTGATCTACTTGAATTTCTAACAAAGGTGAGCTACTTGAACGTCAAATTACTTTTCAACATAAGTATGGTGAAAAGTAATTGTCCACTGGTTTTGAGTTTAATGCTTAGTTTATGCTGATTTTACAGCACAGAAATGCTTAACAATTAGAATTTGTCCATATTGATTTTGACTTTATGTAAATATTTTGCTACATTGAAATTAAATCATCTTTGAAAATCAATTACCACAAATAAACGATCATTTGCAAGTGGGAGATATATTCTGCATAAGTATCAGAACACTTCTACCACTGCATTGTGGTCTTTTGCAGCATCAGCATCTAGAAAGGTTGGCAGTCAAGATTATGATGAACGATACAGCATTTGTCATTGTCAAAGATAAGGATTTTCTTTTTCTGAACAATTTATCTTATTGATAACCTGTTGATTCTGGGTTTTGGCATGACTTTTTGGCAAAATGCATACTAATGAATCTGATTGTATTGATACTTGGACTTTTTCTTTTCTTCTTTTTATCCATCTGTTGTTTGTTTACCTTCTTTCTTTCTTTTTCTTATTTTCTTTTTTTTTTTGCAGGATTCAGATTCTGACTTTGATAGTTTTGAACTCTTTGATCCTTCTTCATCTGATGTTGTTGGCAAAATTTCCCTTTCATGCAGTGTTGAGGTCTGCTGTAAGCAGATTATAGTTCAATTAATTGTTGAGACCTTGATGTTATTTTAATTTTTTTTTAATTATTGACAGGATCCGATTGAAACAGAGAAAAGATTTGCAAGACGCATCTTGTCAATTGTTGTATGAATTACATTTTCAGTTATTTATCTGTTGGCCATTGTGATCGCATGAAGATTGTTTCTGCTCTTAACTGCTATTCTGGAATTTGATAAGGTTTTCCGGAGATGTTTCCTAATTTATAGGGACTAATATTGAGGGTATTGGGAGACAGGGATCTGAAACCTGGAGAGGGAGGGCTAGAAAGTAGCTGGATTGAAATCGACCCCAAAAATTCAGTTGGTCAATTGCAGACCTGCATGCTTTTGAATTTGTTCGAGTGATTTGTAGTTGTTAAATTTCTTTTAGATTCTATAGAGCCGTCTATTTTGATTATCGGATTGGCCTGTCTTTATTCTTTAATTTTGTGTGATGAAGTTCACTTCATTTAGGAAGATGTTTTGATAGGTCAGGCAATTAAACCAGTCAGTCCTAATTGATTTGTGCTGTATATATTGCATAATGTTTAGCTATCTAATTTTAGAGTCAACTGAAACATAACATGTTATCTATTTAATTCTGACAATTAATCAGTATCCCACACAATATCAATGCGTACACCCCTATCAAGCTCCTCTTTGATGGCATAACATTCTACTAAATTTTTGAAGATAAGGATGATGGAACTCTGCAAAAGATGAACTCTGAAAATGATGGAGAAAGATTATCATTGAGAGTTTATTATATTATATTTTCATAACCAAGAGGAAGTGCATGAATATTTCACGTATCATCTATCATTACTTCTTACTTTTTCTACTTCTAAAACCTTGTACTGTATAGGATTATAACGGAGATGGGCAGCTCTCATTGTCTGAGTTCTCTGACTTGATTAAGGCTTTTGGCAATCAAATTGCAGCAGACAAGGTTTGACAACAAGTACTTTCATTTGCATTTTAATCATTTGCATATATTAGATAGTATTTCCTGTGATTGTAGAGTCATACATCAGACCAGTTGAGATCTTTGACTTGCAGTTCTTAAATTGTAAAAGTTTTGTGGCTTTTGGATGATTCCCACACCTATCGAGTTGCATATTTGGATTTTGGAAGTTGTTGATGGGTTTCTCTAGTTTTTCTGCTTTGCATATGTTTCAATACAGTGACTTGGGTTTTGGTAGTCAAATCTGGACTGTTGCTAAAATTTTATCTTGCATGCTACATTATGGAATTTCGTTTGCAGAATATACATTTTCTGAGCTTTATGTTTACCTTTTCTACTAGAAAGAGGAGCTTTTTAGAGCTGCTGACAAGAATGGGGATGATGTTGTGAGCATGGATGAGTTGGCTGACCTTCTAGCTACTCAACAAGAAAAGTAAAAATCCGCTAAATTTTTAGAGGCAGTAAGCTTGAACTAAGAATGCCGTATATTACTTTATCCATCTACATAAGTTACATACAAAATGTACAAGATGGTTTATAATTCTCTTTTCGTGCCTTGGGTATGGTGTGCAAGGGTTTGCAAAGTCTTTAACTTCCCTTTCCCTTCAATATTTTATTTTTATTATTATTATTATTCATGTTTTCATGTACATGTCATAATTTTCGCGACAAAACTTAAACTATTTTTATGATGTCATTTGTGTTCAAACTTGATATTCTTTCGTGTTTACTTTGCAGCTCACTTGACTTCTTCTTGAAGTCAGATTGGAACTCTTTCCGTATGTGCCATTGCTTGGGTTTCAATCTGATTTTGGACATAAAATTGTGGTCATCTTGTACCTATATACAGTTTTCAAAGCTCTATCAGTGGTTGGGAATCTGGCTCAGCCATTGAAAGAAGCTTTTTAGTTGTGATTTTGATCTGGGTGCTGAATATATTTGTAAAGCCCATTGAATATGATCATTGGAGGCTTTTATTATTCATAATTGGCCCATGTTATTCAATTTTTATCTCACTTGTTATTCTTGGGTGTTTGTCATGAGGCATGCAGAAACATTAGTTTTTCTTGACAGCTTTCAATTAGTGAGTGATTTACTGGATTATGTCTTTGTAATGTTTCATATTCTTTTTCCGGATTTGCAGAGAACCTCTTATTTCTTGTTGCCCTGTTTGTGGTGAAAGACTTGAAGTTTCTGATAGGCTAAACACTGTGGTTCACTTAAGCCTCTGCTTTGATGAAGGGACTGGAAAACAAGTTATGACTGGGGGATTTCTGACTGACACACAAGCTTCGTATGGGTGAGAACATTGTTCATCTTAAGCTCTAGATGTATATCTCCTCAAATTTTAATCTTAGTGGTGCTCAAGTTTAGAATGCAAATTTGAACTATATGCCTGCAGGTGGATGTTTAAATTGAGTGAATGGGCTCATTTTTCATCATATGATGTTGGTTTGAACTTTGGATCCAGTGCTTCTCATATTTTGGTATGCTTTTTTTATTTCTTTTTTTTTCCATTCTCTCTTGTATCTTTCTCTTTTCTTCTATTCTTGTTGCAGCATTGATACATGACACTGTATACAGTTGTTTCCTTTGTGTTGGAGTGACTGGTGGTCTCAAGCTACCAGTCACTTCCTCTATCCATGGCTCCTTTGACACCATTTATTCACGATAATAATTCATTTTGCTTTTATATCCTCATGCTTGATTAAAAACTCTGGAAGGTAGCAATTTATTTGGAATAGATGAATTCTGGTTTTCCCACTTTTTGTTATTTGTTGTTAAGAAAAGGCCTATTGCCTTGTGATACCGAGATCAGTACCATGCCTGCATGTGTTCGCATTTGCATGTTCATATTTAAACAACAAAGCCTGGAATCATAATTGGATATTATCTGACATGGAACATGTGTAGCTGATGAAGTTACAAATGCATAACCAGAGGTTATGTGAGGGTGAGACTCCCACATTACAAAATCTTTAAGTTACCATAAGTGGAAATTATTTGAAATTCCACTTCAATCTTTTCTGGTGGCTGTACCAATTTTAATGCATGTGCATAGGGTTTTTGATGTTGATTACTCTATTAAGTTGCATTTCTTTGAGTCTGGCAGTGAGTTCTGATGGTCATGAGAATGGCTTGCTGCTACAGGTATTTGATCGGAGGACAAAGAGATTAGTCGAGGAGTTAATTGATGGGAAAATTGTGATGTCAATGAGAGCAATTTACCAATCGAAGATAGGACTTCGCATTATGAACAAAGGTACAAAATTTTACTTTATATTTCTCCTTGTAAGTTTTCCAAGGGAACATTCATGCAGAAACACTCTTCCATTGTTCCTTTTTTACCAGTTAAGTCTTAAAATTTCCCAGACATGGTTTATAATCTCCTTGCACCGAACCTTGTTATATTACTAGCATTGCACACCACATCTCAACCTTAACATTCTAATAAAAGATATGGTCCTGGAGTGAACACTTGAACATCAATGTAAGAATCAGTGGATCTGCAATTATGAAGCACAGTCCTTCAGTATCTGGTTGCTTAATTTGGTGCAGGGGTTGCTGAACTGCTGCAGAGCATTTCAGAAAAGCAGGGAAAGAAAATGAACTCTGCTGAATCTGCAAAAGAGATTCCAAATTTTGTGGAATTTTTTAAGGTAGGATATTCAACCATAGAAATGAGGAAATCTTTATTTTTTATGCTTATTTAGTTTAAGTTGAGATGAAATTTGAATATTATCCAGCTGTGCTTGTTTTGCTGGGTAATCTGGAATATGCAATGTGGGTTCTCTGCATGCTCTTTTTTAACAATAGGTATAACCTCCAAGGTGAAAGTGCATTGCTTATATTATGCTTCATTGTCATTTCTCATCCAGAATTTCTCTTTTGCATAATACTGTTTCGTTAGTCTAGGCATGCTTTGGTGTTATATTTGGTTTTGGATTACTACATTCTAATGTCATGTCAAGCAATGAACACATTGCTTTAATAAAAATTTACCTATGGTGTTGTAGGATCAAATCAATTTAGCTGAAGTCAAGCTTCCTTTAGAGACTTTTAAGGTAAAGTAATACAGATTCCGTTCATTATGTGGACCATTAAATTTTCTTCCTTTGTGGGTAGCAATGGATATCCACATACTCTACCATGGCCAATGTTTTGAAAACTCAGTTTTTATGAAATTCGCTTAGTCTAGCCCATGGAAGGAGGCATGAGACTTTTTAACGTTGATAAGTCCTACTGACTGTTCATTTGTAATGATTCTTAACTTCAACACTTGCAGACTTTCAATGAGTTTTTCATAAGGGAGTTAAAGCCTGGTGCCAGACCAATTGCTTGCTTGGAAAATGATGAAGTTGCCGTTTGTGCAGCTGATTGCCGTCTGATGGCCTTTACAAATGTAGAAGACAGTTTAAGATTTTGGATCAAGGTATTTCTATTGTTTGCAACATAAAAGTTATGTGTTGCCTTTTTTTTCATCGCTTTCCCCTTTTGAATGACAAATTATGTCATGTTTTCGAAAATGTATATTGACTTGAAAAAAAGTATGTAACTAGAGTGATAATGTTCTGTTGAGAGGACAAGTCATGTTGGAACTTACTGCTTGCTGTCCAAGAATTTATACTTGAGATTTGTTTTATTATTTCAGGTGTATTTTTTGAGAATTTAATTTTCTTTGTGCTCAGCAGATTGAAAAGTAATTGGGGATTTTTTATAATTAAAATTCCCCCACCTCAACACACACACACACACACACACCCAGAAAAAAAGGGGGGATAAAAAGATCTGCTGCCATGGTTAACTTCTAATATCATTTCTTTTAATTTATAGGGCCGGAAATTTTCTATTCAAGGACTTTTGGGAAAGGAAATAAGTTCTGCCACTTTTGCCAATGGAGCTTTAGTCATATTCCGATTGGCGCCACAGGTACTTCTTGTGCCAAATATCTTTAACTCCTACTTCGCATGAGTGCTCGATTGTGCAATGTCAATTACAGAAGAAAAGAGGAGACTGGAGGTCGCTGGTCCAATTTTGAATCTCACCTCAAGTGCAAGAGGAGGTCTGGGTTTGGAATTGGCAAATGCTTTGGTGGTGGGCTTAAGTCTTAATCATCTAAAGTTAAAAATAAGGGGTAAAAAGAGTGAGAGAGAGTGAGAGAAAGAGAAGTGTAGCATATGCATGATTGTAGGATTATTTGTGTTAATCATATCTTCTTCTCAGTTAGGTAATCATGGGGAAAATATTATTAGGTACTCTTGGGGAAATATTAGATCTTTCTCAACTCCAATTCAGTTCTGCTGGCTTCTTTTTGTTCTGGAGATCAAACATCCTGACACCTTATATCTCCTTTGCTGCAGGATTATCATCGTTTTCATTCTCCAGTTTCTGGAACAATTGAAAAGTTTGTAGATGTTCCTGGATTTTTGTACACTGTGAGTGAATTAATGTGACTTAAGCAGCGTACTTCGTTAATTGATCATTTGTGTGTATTATTTGATCCTTTATGCCTTTTTTTGTCCCTCAGGTTAATCCTATTGCTGTTAACAGCGAGTATTGTAATGTTTTCACAGAGAACAAGCGTGTTATATCTATCATTTCCACTGCAGAATTTGGAAAGGTTTGTTGTTGCAGTCAACTTAACAACTACTCACTTTCCTGCAATACTTAAACAAAAGTCGTTTGTAAAAGCAACCTGCTTTTGAAATTATCCATGTGGTATTAATACATTGATATGCTACTGGAATTTGATAGTTAGTTCCCCTTTCTAGGATTTGTGTTTTCTTGTGCAAGTCCACTCAACTAAATTGTATTCCCAATGCAGATTCTTTTCCTTGATTCTACTTATTTTAGGGCTAAACTCATTGTGCATTGCTGCGAGAATAATCTAACTGTGCTTGTTGGCTCATCCTATTTTTAGTATCATGAATTGGATTTTTAGATGCTGATTGCAGGTTGCATACTTGCATGTGTCCTATACTTGTAGTTTAGCGAAGACTTGTTTTAAAGTCATCCTCATACACTAACATTCTATTTTTTCCTCAAGGCAATCAGTTCCATGGCTAAATTGATTGTTTTAAGTTACCAAAACTATTAGTACCCATCAATAGTCGTATTGACAGTAGTGTGAACTACATATTCTTTTTATTCCCTTTGTATAGCTTTACAGGAAAAGACAAGGGATATGGGAAAGCTATAGTGATGTGTCATAAGCCTTACTGTGCTTATTGCTTGAGAAAAGTCCAAGTGAAGCAAAGCACTATGCTTTACTTTTGCTAGGACAGTAGGTTTAATGTTAGACATGTGTTCATGTTCAATAACATTCTGCATTGCACTCATCAGTCCAATGACATTCTCACAAATTCATTTCTTGCATGTTTTCTTAAGGTGGCTTTTGTAGCAATTGGAGCAACTATGGTTGGCAGCATCAACTTTTTGAAAAAAGAAGGCGACTGTGTCAAGAAAGGGGATGAGGTTAGCGACTCATAACTTAACTGTTTCTTCCATGATGTTTGACTGTGAAAAAGGCCTGCTTTTTCTAATTAGGTTCCTGTGCTATTACAGCTTGGATATTTCTCATTTGGTGGAAGCACTGTGATCTGTGTCTTCGAAAAGGTTCTTACTGCATATTTCTCTCTTTTTCTTTTTTTTTTTTAATGAAAATTTTCATTTTCGTTTGATTGTATAGTACATTATTACTTGTTTTATTACTTTGATATATCATATAATTTCAAACTTAAAACAGGTTCCCCTGAATCAGAGAAAGGGGACCATTGAGTTCTTAAGCATCGACCCAGATACATGCATGAAATTAACTCAATCTAGAATATGGATCATAAAAGAAAATGCCTATTTACAATTATACCAGTCACAATTACTTACCATCCAAAGAGGAATTCTTCTAGTAGTATTAATCGTTTATCCCACTGGCAATCTGTACATTTTCCTCATCAAGGCACAAGTTTTCAATTGAGGAGCTTTGCTTTCCAGCTGCTAAAGCTCAAGTGCTTAGATTAAATTTAGCATCTATATACATTTTTCATCTAACTGAGAAGACATTATTATGCAGGATGCAATTCAAATTGATGAAGACCTCCTAGCCAATAGCTCCAGATCACTCGAGACCTTAGTCTCTGTCGGAATGAAGTTGGGTGTTTCTACAAGAAAACAGTCTGAAATCAATTTGCCAAACTTGGAAAACTGTACGCTACAAGATTGAGAGAGCTCAAAATGTTTCAGATGATTCTCGTTCTACATGGGAAGTGGAATTGTATGTAAATTTTTAATCTGTAGCAGACATAGAATCGCATAGTAGTTGCTTTTTTTTGGGGGGGTGTGGGGGAGGGGTCAATAAAAGCCTATTGGCTGCTTTTGTTTCTCTTGTAGATTAAGCTCCTTAGCTTTCTCTACTGCTTAACCCTAACTTATTCCTTTGGTTTATGGCTGTTCTCTAAAATTCCAAGTGTTGTACCACGTAATTAATTGCCTACACAAGTACAAATTAGCATTATCTATTAAGTGATGATAATGGCAGTAAATCCTGGAAGTTGTATCTTATTTTTCTGGTTATGCATGATCTCTTGCAAGCTCAAGCATGAATTATTTGCACATTGTACTGTATGCACTGTGGCCAAAAGCCTCTGAGTGCGATTTGTCATCAAGAATGGGCAAAGAATGACATGAATTTTAGATAGAGAAACGCACTGTATTAATATGTTAAATTTTACATTAAAAATTACCATTACGTTAAGAATTTTGAACCTGAAAGTTTTAATATATTAAAGCATTTGATAGTATTTCGATTCCTTCTAAGTTCGATTTTTAATTTTCATGGGGAGTCTGTTTTGGGTCTGTAATATCAAGAAGATGCCTCTTCTTTTGCTTCTCGAGTGAAATTCGTTTGGTTCTCAAAATAACATTTTGTATTGCTTTTTATCGATATAGATGAATGTGTATCAGTTAATGGGGTTTCTATTTTAATACTAAACAAAAGAACACATTATGACATGAATTAAACCCATTGATTTAACTGAATAAGATGAGAAATCAACAAGTAAAAGTTCAATGGAGATTGAAGAATTGTACACAGATGTGTAGTAGACGAGTAGGAGATTAAATTAAAAGTTACAGAAGGCTTTGCTTTTGTGAAAACAAACATTAAAGCTTTGATTTTGCATTAAAGTTCATGTTAATGAACAACAACAGTAGAATTCCTGCCTATGAGGGGCACGCTTAGAGGCATTGCTTTAGATCTTCATTGTCATGCTTGGTATTTTGCAGAATACAGTGCATGTAGTGATATCTTGTCCCTTTGCTTCTTCTTGGCAACTTCCATTCTTTCAATTCTAGTTATGTGGATCCAGTAAAACTCGATTCGATCATGCATGACTGTGGTGACCTCTTTTCTCATTTAATGTTGCAGTGTTAAGACATTTTTAAGTTGGGTGCATAGGGTTAGTATATTGGGCAGAATATAACTTTGTCTTTTGCTTTAGCAATATGCTCTTTATTTTTTTTTCTTACGTACAAAATTTATAATAATAAATAAGCTGGAGCCAATGCCATCCTTGGGAAAGACAGCATCGTGCCGGTCAAATAAAATGAGATGAGCAAAGCCAAAGCAGAAATTAAGGTTGTCTAAAGGTCAAAAGTTGAATCAGAATCACACCTAACCTCAGACAACAATATTTACCATATGGTTATATTAGGCCTAGCCTCCACTCTTGACTTCCATTCTTGTGATGAACACTACATTATATTATACTAACAAGAAGTTGGTTCTTTGGATTTACTTAACGTTTTGTATTAACATCAAATACAATAAAATACTAACAATATTGTACTACGATACCCAGACTTCTATTTTCTCCATATCTCTATTTCTTCGATATAGTCCTAAATTGTTTTGATATTTTACTTAATTTCTAAAAAGAAAAATTATTTGAATAAAAAGTCAGATATATAGACCCTTAATTAACATTAAAGTAAATGAATCAAGTGATATTTCACACCGCATCAATGAAGCACAAATCTCCAAATCCAAGTAGACATTCCCTCGCTCACAAATAAGTATCTATTTTTTTTTTGGTTTAAATTTAAAAATTTATTTATTAATTTGCTCTTTTAAAGAAACAATTAATTTACTCGGCTATTTTATATTTTATTCAACAAAGGACATATTTGTAAAAACATATTTACATATACAACATTTTTGGAAAATAAGCATTTATGCCAAAATTCAGGATGGAGAGAGAATACACTCAAGACTCCCAACTCTCCAAGGAATGTTCTGCTTGCTAAGGCTATGTAGCATGGCATTTAATTGAGAATAAATCATAAGCCATTAAAGAGGTAACAAAGCAATCAAGTCAAAAATTATTAATGAAGAAAATATTGGAGTATCTTTCTACTTTGATGCCCTTAATCCATTAACACCAACAAGAAGAGGACCATACTCATCTAACCAATACTGTGTTTTCAAAGCAAGTACAGTAAGCTTTCAACACCTCACTTTCTTAACTGTCATGCACCGGCATTAGGTGCCAGTCCCTCTATATTTCCTAAAAACAATTTGTTCTCACTCCCCCGAGCCCAAAAAATGACTGGAAATGCAGTATCCTTCGAAACCAGGCAGAATAGATTCCTTATACACATCACCAGGAAGGGGCTCAAAAATTTACCAAACTACATTATCATCTCATTTGCTGTCGGTGAAATCTGCGTCAATAACATCCCCATCTGAAGGTCCCTTGCTTGATGAATCTGAAGGTCCAGCTTCAGGGCCGGGTGCAGGGCCAGCACCTCCTGCTGCACCTGGCTGGTTGTAAAGCGACTGACCAAGTTGCATCACTTCTTGGTTAAGGGCAGCCATAGCATCTTTCATGCCCTGGGTTGATCCCTCTGCAATGGCATCTTTGAGCTCCTTGAGTTTACCCTCAACCTTCTCTTTCACAGCACCTGGAACCTTCTCCCCTAGCTCCTTCAACTGCTTCTCAGTCTGGTAGACAACCGAATCTGCCTGGTTCTTTGTGTCAATAGCATCTCTCTTCTCCTTATCTTCCTTTGCAAACTTCTCTGCTTCTTGCACCATCCTCTCAACCTGCATAATTTATTTCAAAATCCACTTAGCATTATCCGAATATGTATTTGTTTGATCAGTTCAGTGTACAAGAGTAGAAATCGGATTCTGATTGGTATAAGAGTTGCAAGAGCATAAAAAGGTGTTTGCTCATAAGAAATTCAAGTGCAAGTTTTGGCCCAAGTCACCATACACTTTGAAGAGTAATAACTAATAACTATTAACAAAACATACCTCGTCATTAGGTAAGGTGCTTGCACCAGTAATGGTGATGTCTTGCTTCTTCCCAGTGCCTTTATCAACGGCAGTAACCGAAAGAATACCGTTAGCATCGATGTCAAATTTAACTTCTATTTGTGGAACTCCACGTGGAGCTGGTGGGATACCATCGAGACGGAAGCTGCCAACGGATTTGTTGTCCCTAACAAACTCTCTTTCACCCTGAAGCACATTGATTTCAACACTTGTCTGCCCATCAGCAGCAGTTGAGAACACCTCAGATTTTGAGGTAGGTAAAGTAGTATTTCTGGGAATGATTTTTGTCATAACCCCTCCAAGAGTCTCCAGACCAAGTGACAATGGTGTCACATCCAACAAAACTATGTCACTAACATCTCCAGCCAAAACACCAGCCTGGAACCAACAGAGGCAAGAGGGTCAGCTAACAACCAAGTGAAAGACCTAAATAAATCTTCAATAGAAAAAATAAATAAATACATCAAATAATAATTGGACAAGCATAGAACACAACATTCTCTCAAAAATTAGGATTGAAGAACCACCTGAACCGCAGCCCCTAGGGCAACTACTTCATCTGGATTGACAGTGACATTGGGGTCTTTCCCAGTCATTTTCTTTACAAGTTCCTGTACAGCTGGGATACGTGTTGATCCACCAACAAGAATCACCTCATCGATATCTTTAATGGATAGTTTTGCATCCCTTAAGGCATTCTCGACTGGTGTTTTAAGCCTAGAAAAGTAACAAATTGTTATCAGCAAGTGATCATTACAATTATCAGCTCCTATATTCCAGAATTTAAGACTGTAATTCAAAAAAAAAAAAAGCGAAATGTATGTAAAGTGCAACGACACAAAAAAAATTAAACAGAAGTAATACACCAAGTTGTTCAATCTGAAGGTACCTGTCAAGGAGGTCAGAACACAATTCCTCAAACTTCGCTCTTGTAAGAGTAGTCTCGATGTGCTTGGGGCCATCAGCGGTGGCAGTGATGAAAGGCAAACTAGAAAGAACATAAGTTTAATCAGTCAAACTTCAAATCAAAATATGAATGGAAATCGTTAAACGAGTGAGGGAATAGCAGCTGCAACCACCATACCTGATGTTAGTCTGAGTCAAAGATGACAGCTCCATTTTGGCCTTCTCAGCTGTCTCGGTCAACCGCTGAAGTGCTTGTTTGTCCTTCAAAAGATCAATGCCTTCATCTCTCTTAAAGTCACCAGCTAGCCAATCAACAATCCTCTGCATAATTCATAAACAACAGTGTTGAAATCCATCAGCTGCAGCTTCATAGTCAACTAAAGCAAAAGGAAGATTTTAGATAAAAAAAACCTAATTGGGCTAACAAGAACCCAACCTTGTCAAAATCATCACCACCCAAATGTGTATCTCCTGATGTAGAGAGCACTTCAAAAACTCCATCACCTACCTCCAGCACTGCAGTGAAAACAAAGAAAAGGTAAATGAATAACTTCACAATGCTTTATATGCATATATTTTCTATCTTATTCAAAAACCAGGAACGAAAAATATTGGGCATCACTAAGGGGGCACATCAAATGACACGGTTTACACCATAAAAACCACATCCCAAAAGTTACCAAGCTAAAACTTGAAATAAAAGGTAATTCAAGGGAATGTAACAGAACCTGAAACATCAAAAGTACCACCACCAAGGTCAAATACAAGGATGGTTTCGTTGTTCTTCTTTTCAAATCCATACGCCAATGAAGCAGCAGTAGGCTCATTAATTATTCGAAGAACTTCCAATCCAGCAATTCTTCCAGCATCCTTTGTGGCTGTCCTTTGAGAATCATTGAAGTAAGCAGGCACTGTAACTACAGCCTTAGTCACTTTATCGTTCAAAAACTTGGATGCATCATCTACAAGCTTCCTCAATACCTAATGTCAGAACAGCAACAAATAATCAGCCATTTATCATCATCCTAAGAACAACTTCCCACTAAATATGTCAACTCTAAATAAACTCCAAGTCTCGAAAGGTTAGAAGCAAATGTTCCAAATATAATAACCGGGAATGTATTAATTATCAAGGCAGAACAGAAAAGCAACCTCATATCAAGACTTCCAAAATTAATGTTTTTGCTAAGACTCAGGTATCATATTCTACGACCCTGATCATTCTATAATATATAGAATAATTATCCATTTCCGCAACCTTCAGGTTAATCCCTGAACAAAACCAATATTATGCACCCATACTAGAACAACTAAGGTTAATCCCTGAACAAAACCAATATCATGCACCCATACTAGCACAACAACGGACAAACAGATAACAGCTTCCTCTAACACATAAACAACTTCCAAATCGTTCCTAAGGATGCTCAATCAAAAATCATAGTCAACAGTTACATAATTCTATAAGCAAAATGCATCAGATTAAATAAAAAAAACAACCACCTTCATGCGACAAAAATAGCAGTAAATATCCACACATCAGAAAATTCACACTCTTCCTCATTAATCAAAATACCTGAGCTGAAATCTCCTCAGCAGCAAACTGCTTGCCAATAGCAGGGCAATCCAACTTAACATTGCCATTCTCATCTCTCACAACTCTATAAGAAATCTGCTTTGACTCCTCATCCACCTCAGACATCTTCCTCCCAATAAACCTCTTCACCGAAAAGAAAGTATTCTCCGGGTTCACCACCGCCTGACGCTTTGCAATCTGCCCCACAAGCCTATCCCCATTTTTAGTATACGCCACCACAGACGGCGTCGTTCTTTGCCCCTCGGCGTTTGTCACTATTGTTGGCTTACCCCCTTCCATAGCAGCAACCGCGGAATTAGTAGTACCCAAATCAATACCCACAACTTTCTCATTCACTACCCTCAAAGGCCCACTATATCTTCTCCTTAAAGTGTTGCTATGTCTTAGAAAGGCCGCCGTTTGGGACCTCAGATTTTGACCTAAAAATACAGTCTTTGGTGGGAACGAAAAACTGGGTTTTCTCGAGGAAGACGAAGAGAATCCAATACCACCTAGAACGTTAATCTGAGCCGTAGATGAAGCCATTTTCTAGGGTTCTTGAGGGAGTTAACAGGACGGAATAAAAAGATATAACTTTGACAGCAAAGTTAAATTACCAAAGTGAAAAACCCAAACCCAGAAAGAGAGGAAATTGGTATACAAACCCCTTAGTGGAGAAATTGAGCTTGTTGCGATACAGAGGACCGAGCGTGCAGAAGATAAGAGAAACAACAAGGGTTTTGGGGTTATAAGGGAAGTGTGAGAGAAATGCAGAGAGAAGTATAGGTAAGGGTTAGGTCGTGACACGTGGACTAATTCTAGAACTATCTATGGCTGCTAACGGGCAGCGTTTTTGGCCGTTGGATTGAAGTTTCGGGCTGCCCGGTTGGAAAAATCGAGGTGGTTGCAGAGTGTCCTGCTGTGCGCGAGTTTGTTTGGGTGATTCCGAATTTCCAACTGGATAATTTTCACATTATGTGTTTAAAGAAAAAAATAGGTATACAGTTTTTTTTTATATATAATTATCGATATTATTTAATTCAAATTAATTCTTTATGAGAATAAAATTATTTTAATATTAATTTTAATTATTTATAAAATTTAAATTCGAAATATTATTTAAAAGCAGCAAGTGACAAAACACTCAAAACAATCAATATTGGTAGATATATAATAAATTGGCTGTGAAATGATGGTTTATTTGTGGTTCAACCGGTAAAAATTTAGAAAAAATTAATATTTGTTTCATATATGACATGTATATGGTTAGAAAAATTGATATAATAGTATTCAATTTTAAATTAATTGAATTTTATAAATGTCGGACCAAGTATCAAATATCATAAAAATATATAATTTAATGTTTATTTCATTAACTAAAAAATTAATTACTTAGTTATACCCGAAAATATGCTATCCTATTATGATGTTGAATGCAATTTAAAATACATTTTTCAAATAAGATAGATTATTAAATTTGACTAGTAGAAATTTATATAAGAGTGGATGGTCTTCATAAGACAAAACTAATTTTTGTTTATTTGATACTTTTTTTCATTTCAAAATACTTGATATTAGAAAAAAATATACAGTATTTAATAATAGTAGTTACTTCATAATTAAAAAAATTTATTATTTTTATATTTATTGTACAATGTAATTAATGTACGTTGAAAATTATTTTTATAAAAATAACTTAAATAAGGATATATTTGATAAAAATTAATTAATGTATTTTGGTTATATTAAAATATAATGTATTATGAAACAAAAAAATTTTTTTTAAACGATATGTATTTTGAAACAAATGGAATAATTTATTTTGTGGTTATATGCTAAGTCAATTTTATATGTTTATAGAAATATTAACGATTAAGACAACCTAAACAAGTATTATTAAAGAATACAGATTATAATGTCGTTGTTAAAGAATATGGAGTTTTGATACGGTGCTGCGAGTATCTTATGATTATTATAAAGCCGCCGAACTTGACCCGTTTCCGGATCCGTCATTTTTTCAAACGTGCACATGATTTATGATTAATTATTATAATTACTTATTAGATTAGATTAGGTTATCATTTCTTATTATAAAAGGAATTTGTATATGTTTGATCCGACTTTTTTAATTTAGTAACCAATTTATATCGAACAAAATATATGATAACACTCCGTATTTTTTTTTACTATTATGTTTATAGAGTTTGGTTGATTTATGATTGGATGATAAAAATATATGAAAGTAAAAAAATTCAATAAAATTTTATGATGAAAGTAAATTACGAGAGTTAAGTTAGAATAATGTTGACAATAAAAATAATAGTCAAAGTATTATAAAAAATACATGAAGCGTGGCTTCTATTTATAGAGATTGAAATTCTATCCTAAGTATTATTTTACTTAGCTCTTTGAACAGTTTTATATTGCAAGTAAATAGTCCATTTTGGAAATTTTTTTTTGTTAAATAAGAATGTATGTGTAATTTTCCGAATAGGACTTTTATTTCCCTTTCTGGTAAAGAAAATTAACTCTGCTAATTCGATACAAACATTTTCCTTTATAAGATTATCAGTTAGTGCATTTATCAGTAAGAGCTTGGATCCGAGAATTAGTTCAACTAATCGGACTGCTCGAGGAAGCCTAGTTATCAATATATATTAATAAATAGGGTTTGAGTTGTTTTATTTTATTACTTAAAACATTAATTTTATTTTTCACACTAAAATTCATTATAAAATTTAATTTCACCTCACAAAGTATTTTTCTTTTTCAATTTGCCCCCTCTAAATTACTTTTAGCCCCTATTTAGATTCCCCCTTATAAGATGATAAACTATGTTGTAAGCTAGATATATAAATTTATTTTTCGTCTTTTTTCTATTTTTCCTTTTATGAAAATTTATGAGGGAATTTCTCATCTTGCTTATTTTAGCTATAGGCTTACAAGTTTTTTTTTTCTCTTGTATTGAAATCATTTATTGATGTATAAGGCCTTTAAACTCACTTTTACAGTTTTCCTGCATCTATTTTTTAAATTAATTACAAATTTATATTAACCTTCACTTACTTTTCAATTTAATTATTAAATTAAAAAATTATATACTTTAGCACCACCAATTTAGTTATGTTTTAAATTAAATTCTGTTAAAAAATTCATTCAAAAATAATACAATATTAAGTGAAATTTACATAATATTTTGAAATATTCCGTTAGTTTTTTTTATAGAAATTGAAATTTCAATAGAATTTATAATTTAAAATATGATTAAAAATTGTCCGTTAAATTGTAATTTGTTATTTAAAATACTAATTAAAAAATGACTTAAATGTTGAAAATTACACCATTTTATAATTAGTTTTTTTTGGTAGGCGAAGTCTTTCCAATCTATTTAAATTATTAATTATATTGCAAAGCGACAATTAACCATTTTAGTCAAAATCAATAATTATTGTCAAGAGTAGCCAGCAAGAAGCAGTTTCAACTGTCTTACTGATTAAACAGAAGAAAAAAAAATCAGCACGACTTAATTACCAAAGAAAGTAAATACTATATCACTTTTTGAAAAAAAATATCCCATTGAATTATTATTTTATAAAATTCAAAATAAATTTTATTGCATGCATTTTCACTTTACTCTTTATAATTTTATCAATAAAATATTTCATAATTTTAATTAATATATGTCTTTTTCTATACTTTTCTTTACTACTTTTATCTTTTTAAAATATCATTGGATAACAGTGACATAAAAAAATAAATATTTTAATTTAAAATGATGACATTTCAGCCTTTTTAATATAGTTTTTCATAAAATTAAGCAAAATCAATAATTATACTAATATTAATGAACTGTATAAAATTTTTTGTGTAAAATTAATGAAATTAATAATTCCAGATGCAATGCTGTAAATTCACATCACCATTTTCTTTTAAAAAATAAAGGGCCTAAGATTAAAATTAGGGTTTGGTTTGAATTAAAAACCTTGCATCTAAATAAAAATTTGGGAATTTAATATATATAAAAATAGAGATCTAATGGGAAAAAAGCAATACATTAGGGATCAGATTGCAATTTGGCTAAAATGTTTGACAATAATGAGCAGTTATAGCCGTTTTGTAACAGTCAGTGAAGTTATATTCACCCAAAGTTGAGTTTTAAAAAAATGTTATCCCTCTCTTTAAGGAAGGAGAAAGAAAGTGAGAGTAAAGTTCGAGTCTTTCACTCTCTCACATGTCAATAGAATCTCTACCCTTTCGTTGGTCAAACTCAAATATCACTCACTCACTCTCTCTCTCCCCACCCTATTAGGGTTTCTCTCTCTCTCTTTCTCTTTGTGCTCCATTATTAACCCTTTAGCTACAATTTTCAGCGGTTAACGGAGGAGAATCTGCCGGTTTATTTGAGCTAAAGTTGATGAGCTCTTTTTCAATTCATGTTCACTTTGATTTTTTGGTTTTTTGGAATTCTAGCTTAGTTCGAGCTTGATCTTGATAGCTACGTGATGTTCTGAAAGAACGCGATCGGAGGAGGGTTTTTATTCAATTATATGCGCGAGGCAATGTACGGAATATGCTTATTTTTTAGCTTAAATTTGTGTGTATTGGTTTGTAATAAAGGGATTAGATCTGCTTTCGAGTTGGATAGTGATTGGAATTGCTTAATTTTTACTTTAAGAAATTTTTCTTTGATGTGAAGTGGAATTTGGATCAGATTGATGTTGAATCTTTTAAGAAATTTGGATTAATTTAAGTTAAATTTTGTGTCTTGGAAATCCTGTCGCTTATTTCTCTTCTGCTTTTATTTATTTATTTATTTATTTTTTGTTTCTCAGGTAGTGTACTTTGCAGTTGTGAAAAGTGTATGAATGGAATTTATATATTTTTTTCATGATTGGATCATTTATGTAGTTGTGTTGATTTAAATGTTGAACTGAAAGCGTGGTCCTGTATGCATGTGAAATATAGTTGGGTTTGTACTGTTTGGAATTATGGTTGTTGATTAATTATGCGCTGCACGAGTGTTCTTCTGGACTTTATATGTTTATTTTGGTTAGCTAGGGAGTCAGCGCTGAATACGTAAGTGTTTGACTTTGTAGGGGTTGGTGCTTTGTTCGGTGAAGTGCAGTGAGTAATGGCACTTAGACGTCCTGCTCCCGAGGCAGCTGCGATCGCAATTGGGTCCATAGGGCGGGGATATGATATCTCAGCAGATTTGAGGCTGAAATACTGTAAAGGGAATTTCAAAGATTCACAATTAATTGAGATTGATGAAGGGGGTGGCAGAGAGATTGTTTTTCCTGGCGGCATTTCGATTCAGAATGTGCCAAAATCAATAAAGTGTGATAAAGGGGAGAGAACAAGGTTCAGGTCAGATGTCCTTTCATTTCAGCAGGTAATTGCTTTTTAATTTTATTTTTTTGGTAATATAGGTTGAAGTTTGTTCTTCATAATTCTTGTGCATGGTTTGGTTATCAATTGTTAGGATAGGAAATTATTTACATTGTTTTGCTGCTTCTGAAATATATGTTTTCGTTGGACATTTAGCTTATACATGCATTGTGTTTTTTCTTCCGCTTTCTTGACATCAATGGGCAATAAAGCATTATCATTGAACTGGTGTATTTGGGTTGCTTCTCTATCAGTTCTCTGCACTTGAGGAAAGATTCTCTCTCATATGTGTACATGCTTTTAATATTGTACTTCTACACTATGACTGCCTTTAGCTGACGTTAGTATGAGTAATCAAGCTTTCTAGCACTTAAGATGTAAGGAGATGTCATAGGTTGTGTTTATTGTTTTTGGAATTGGCCAAATATTGAAATGTCCAGGGTTATCTTAAGATGCTGAGTTAGGCTGTTTGGAGGACTTTTTTCCCCTTATCAGATGACCTGCATGCTTGCATTTTGTAATAATTAAAAAAAATAGGCACAATGTTATCAAATGTCTACTATGTTTTGGAAATACAGTATTTACTCATCTTTCTTATGTTTCTTCTTTCCTCACAGATGTCAGAGCAATTTAACCAGGAAATGTCATTGACTGGAAAAATACCCTCTGGTTTATTCAATACCATGTTTGAATTCACAGGCTGTTGGCAGAAAGATGCGGCTAATACCAAAACCCTTGCTTTTGACGGGGTATTCATTACACTTTATACAGTTGCATTAGAAAAGTCTCAAATGGTCCTTCGTGATCATGTTAAGAAGGCTGTCCCTTCATTGTGGGAACCTGCTGCATTAGCAAAGTAAGCATTCACAGCTCTATTTGCTGTCAAATATTGAGCTTGCTATAGTCTCCATATCTCAGCTGAAGTTTAAAAGCTTATCCAATAATAGCTTCATGGTGTACTTTTTCCATCCAAGTGATATTTTTCTTTCTTCGTTGTTGAATTCATGTTTATTTAATAGTAGTTTAGAGGTTCTTGGTTATTTACATGCTACATCTAGCATGCTTTTTGTCTAATGGTGAAAATGATATATGGAGATGAGCTATGATGCATGAGGCACTGCAATTTGTTTTAATTTGCTTGTTCTAAGAGAAAAGGTTAATCTCATTTGCCGAAGTTCAGAAGCAGAAAAGGACAGAGAGAGATAAGACAATAAGGACTGAAATATAGCAAATAAGCTAAGGATAGAGAGAGATAAGACACTAAGGACTAAAAGTAAATGAGCTATATCGAACCAAGTCTGAGAATTCTTTTATTATGTAAATAGCAGCCCTACATATAATGACACAATTTGGGGAATAAGAAACATATAGTTGAGATTGATGCAATTGAAAATTTAGCAAACCATATACTTTTTCTATGTGATTGAAATACTTCCAAGTACAATAAATGATGCAGACATTTGTCGTAGAATAAATAGTATTTCTCATGAATGCCATGAAGAAACAAAACTTGCATTTGTTTTTGGGTCTGTATTTTCATAGTTTTATCAATTAACTCTTTTGTGGAACTTGAGAATCTATCAATTTGTCCTTGTATATAAAATCAGACTGCAATTGGTGATGGAGCATCCATTGAATTCAACTTGATAGCTTTTCTAATCCATGCATCTCCATTTATCATATTAATCTGTGGTCATGTCTATCTATGACAGGCTTAATAACATCAAAATCCTGATTGTACAGTCCTATTAAACATCTAGCATTTGTTTTTATTTGAATGAAAGCCATCCATTAAGAAATAGTAAAAGGAAAAAATCCCTCTCTATTTGATGATAAATAATTGCTCTTACAACTGCCTATTTGATAGGCATCCTAGTTTGCACCAAATATTTTGTTAGGCTAATACACCAAGATGCTTATCTGAAAGTTTTGTAATTTTCAAGGTCCTCAGTATGCTGACTTCACATAATTTCTCAAAAATGCAATCTACACTAGTAAGCCTAAATTGACTTAAGTTCAAATTGAAGAGTATTTCATTTCTGTTGTCGCCTCGCCTCTACACAAGTTGTGAAAAAAAGCTACCTTCTGGAGGAAGGATAGCATGTGGTTATGCCTCCTTGCCAAAACATGAGCATGATTATGTCTTACTGAAGGAAATAAAGAGAGCTTCTAACAGTTCTTCTCCCTTATCCTGTCGTCAAAATGGAAACGGTTTTTGAGTTGCAATTATGCCATTGACTGTAACTGAATAATTAGCTGTACATGTGCTTTTATTAACAAGAATGTGGTGAAATCATGAATAATGATTGTATTGAAGTCAGCAGAAATTAGCTTTAGTGCAATTTGAGAGGAGTTTCAAAAACTTACCGAGAGTGACAAACTTCAGGAACAACTAGCTTTGAAATCTTATTAAGAATTACTAACTTTGAAGTGACTAACTTCAAGAATTTTGTTGAGAACAACTAATTTGTAGTCTGTATTGGTTCGATTAACATTTATTCATGCTGCATTAAATAAATAGTGCCATCTATTTTGGGCTAGATCTCTTATTATATTTATTATGTTGTTTGCCTACATTAAATGATGAGTTTGAAAATTTGATTACTGTTTAAAACATTCTAAGCTTGCTATGTTGGTTTTGGAGCTTAGATGTTCACAATAAGTTTATTTTTCTAGGTTTATAGACACATTTGGCACTCATATTATTGTTGGTGTGAAGATGGGCGGGAAGGATGTCATATATATGAAACAGCACCACTCATCAGTTCTTCAACTAGCTGATGTACAAACAAGATTAAAGGATATGGCTGATAAGAGGTTTCTAGATACCGGTGGACAGTATAGGGTGGCTTCTGAAGAAGTTTACCAGAGTCACAAGGTTTGTGCCAAAATGCTTTTATATATATATGTATATATATAACTTTTTTGAGTCCTAGCGATGGGTTTTTCTTTTTCAACAGTAATTTGTATTGCTAGTTGTGATTTCATAAAATCAAGTGGACAGAGTACTGACCATCACATAAGTAGAATAAATATTGTTTTCTGTTGGAATTTCTCTTTATTTGATAATATGAATCAATAAGTACCCTATCTTTAATATTTAAGTTTTTGAGATTTTATGGAACAGATAGGCTGTTTTGAGGCTTTGGAAGATATATGTGGGAGAAGTTATAAGCTGTCGGGGGGATTGCAAATTATTCATCAGGCTGGCGGGATGCTTCTTTGATCCCATAATACAAAGGGGATTATAAACTGAGATGTTTGTTGCATAACATATTACTTGCCTTGTGTCTGAGAAGATGCAGAATAAAAGTGTTTTGACATGTTAATTTGTGACTTGCTGATCGAACTGGATGCACAAAAGGAAAAATATCGTTCAGAAGTTTTTATAATGGGTTGCCTGTCTGAAAAAAGTATGTGTTGTGTTTTTCCTATTTCATTGTGCTGCAACTCGAGTCCATGCCTATAATTGTTGCCTTAGATGGTTAAATATAAAATTTTAAAAACCCTACAATATATTCCACCCGATAGCTTACCTGTACGCATTTAGTCCAGTCAAACGCAGCCAAGGAACATATCTCTCACTAGTCACCAGAAAATAGAAATAGAACAGTTGCACAATTGTGTGATACACAATTACTAATTGTCATGTCAGAATCTGGCAGATTATCCCAGTGTTGTCGTCTTTGATAAACCGTATTACAAGAAGTTGTGCATCATCACTGGGTACTTGCTGGTTTATGCATAACAAGTGGCACTCTCATTCATAAAATCTGTATGGTGGTTTTAATGTTGCAGGAATGCTTGAAAGGAAAAGTACTGTTCAAAATTTGTAATACTGGCTTGCCTAGCTGGAAAAAACATGTGTTATATTTTCTTTTCAAGTTGTGTTGCAATTTCAGTTGATGCCTATAATGTTGACTGAGATGATTTAACATAAAACTTTATTAACCGTACTATGGATTCCACCTAATAGCTTACCGGTATAAAATTTTGAGATATCCAAATCCAATTGCTAGTTGTCATGGTGTTAGAATCCGATGCATCATCAGAATGTTATCCCAAGAAGTTGCATCATCAAATAGAGTACTTGGTGGCCTATGCATAACGATTGGCACACTTCAATTTGATTGAAATTCATAAAACTTTTTTGGGTGGTTTCAATATTGCTGGAATTTGTGAATGCTGGAATGAATGTGGTTAGGATCCGCACAGAAGGAAAAAAAGAGAGAATTATTAGATGCTAGGTCTGGCCTAAGTGCATGTGGTTGGGATCCATGCAGAAGAAAAAGAGAGAGAGAACTATTAGATGCTAGTTCTGGCCTAATCAAAATGTGAGAACTAAAAGGATATACAAGCATTTTTCTGCAGGCAGCACAACATGGTGGACATCTAGCATGTATCAAAAAGTTGATGATCTCATTAGTAATTTTCATCTCTGCAAGTCAGTACAGAATGATGGAACTATTAAGGAGTGTTCGTATATAGTTGTCTGTAGATTCCTCATCAAACTAATGTATTGGTCACCTTCAATATCTAAAAACAGGGATTTGAATACATGATGCGGCATTGCCATTTTATGATGTAACCGTTGCATCTGCTCGCATTGTGAATTTCATAAAAATGGCCATAGTGAAGGTAATTAGTATTACAATTCTATTGCACTATTATTCCTGTCACTCTCAAGTATTGGTCGTGAGTAGCCAGTGTACGAGTAAGATTTGAATTGGCCAGATTACCTTAAAAAACAGGCATTTATATTGGTTTCACAAAAAAAATCCTCAGATTAATATGCTTTTATGGTTGTCTCCGCAAGGCATCTGATCTAATCATTTTTGTTTCAGTTGGAAATCAGAGAGCAGCGGCTGAGGTTTGCTGATACCAGTCCCTCGAGTTCTTATTCTCATAAGGAGGTGTGTTTGTCAGATATGGTATTCTTGCTAACAAATTGTTATTTGGTGGATGGTCGTGATGAAATCACCAATTTATTGAAAGCCCATTCAAGGGTTTTTCCTTGTCAAAATTACTGTTTTTCTCATTCTCAGTTAATTATTGCAATTGCAGGATATAGTGAGAATTTACAAAAGAAGAGGTGGTAATGATAATAAAGCATTATCCCATAGCGAGTGGTTACACACTGTTCAATTTGAGCCTGATGTAATCGCAATGTCCTTTATCCCAATCACCTCTCTATTGAATGGAGTCCCAGGGAGCGGATTCTTGAGCCATGCAATAAATCTATATCTACGATGTGAGTAAAAACTGTTCTTCAGGTTTTAGATTCAGTCGATTAATCTTGTTACTTATAATGATCAAATTGATCTTCGGGCTGCCTATGCATTCTCTTTTTCTGTTCTTTCTCAAACCCCTGTTTTCTATCAAGGTCTTATCATTGTTGTTCGATGCTTGTTGAGATCCCTAATCATGGACTTTGATCCATTCATTCTTTTCCTTTACTCATAACTCTGCATGATATTGTTAAACCATTCAAAATAATATCAATTTGCTTATTTACTAGATAAACCTCCAATTGAAGAGCTGCACCAGTTTTTAGAATTTCAGCTGCCGAGGCAATGGGCACCAGTTTTCAGTGAACTTCCCCTTGGTCCACAAAGGAAGCGGCAAAGTACAGCATCTTTACAGTTTAGTCTCATGGGACCCAAGCTTTTCGTCAACACTACTCCGGTAAAGCCTCTTCTCTTGCCATATTGGCTGTTCTATTATTTCTATGATATGCCTGATAGTTTGACTGCAAAGGTTTTGCATACTCATATATGGCATGTTACCTAGGAATGGCAACACTTCCAAATTTATTTGCTCAGATTTTAATTAGTTAACCCAGCTACCAATGACAAAATTATTTTCTGCACTCACACAATAATGCATTAGAACCTAGATATGCTATCCACAACAAATCTAATAGACTTTGCATTTGCCAATTTCTTACTGTTGCAATATGAAATATTTGTGCAACCTTTATCAGTATTTCCAAATAGTAATAATGTTAATGTAGGTTGCATTATGCTATGATAATAGCTGCATATTCCTGTGGATTCTTAAGAGTGATGGTAGTGTAAGATTTTAGAATATCATCAAATTCTCTATTTCTCCCCGTACATTCTGTCAAGAAGAATAAGAATTCCACTCATCTTTTGCTCAAACATTGTATAAAGCCCTTATTTTTTCGTTTGATCTGTTTGTCCTAGTTCTCAAGCACTCCACATTTTGCAATCCTTGGCCTGTTTGGGTCCTTAAAAGTTTAAAATGACTTGAACAAGTCGAGAATTCTTAATTTCAAAAAATCAGGAATTGCTGTTATGGCTGTTACTTCCATTCCTTGCTTCAATTTGATGCATAACCTGTATGTACTGTGCATACAATAATGTTGTCTTCAGATGTTGGGAGGATAAGCTAGCATGGACTTGGAAACCTTGTTTTGACATGGAGAGCATTTTGCTTAGTTGCTTCGTGCTGCTCCTTTTTAAACAATTAGGGATCTTAATTATTCTTAGAGCAAAGGTGTTGTTACTTGAGGAATATAAGTTTTAGAGTGAAGAACCTTACGGACTGTGGACAGAATTTTAGTGAGTTACTCTTGCTAGTAAAGTGTCCTAATAATATGGTTTCATGTTAAAGTAACAGTCAACACAGGAGCTACAGCCACTTTGGTTGGACAAACTGTTTTTTAGAATTGATCTGGTGTACAAGTTGCGGTCTTGCCTTATACATATATATATATTTCTTATTTGGCGAAATATCTAAATAAATACATACCTTTACAGGTCGATGTTGGTAAGAGGCCAGTGACTGGCCTTCGGCTATATCTAGAAGGTAAAAGAAGCAATCGCTTAGCCATTCACTTGCAGCACCTTTCTTCTCTACCACAAGTCTTCCAACTTGCAGATGATCCAAATGGTAATTTCCACCAGGAATCCTGTGATCGTAGATTTTACGAGAAAGTTCAATGGAAGAACTTCTCTCATATCTGTACAGCTCCAGTTGAGTCCAATGAGGATCTTTCTATAGTAACAGGAGCCCAGCTAGTAGTTGAGAATTCTGGATTTAAAAATATTCTCTTTTTGCGCCTGCGATTCTCAACTGTGTTGGGAGCTGTGGCTGTAAAGCATCCGGAGTGGGATGGATCACCTGGATTGGCTCCTAAATCTGGCCTCATTTCAACGTTAATCAGCCATCACTTCACATCAGTTCAAAAGCCACCTCCACGACCAGCCGAGGTGAATATAAATTCAGCTGTGTACCCTGGGGGTCCTCCAATGCCCGTCCAAGTACCTAAGCTTCTCAAGTTTGTTGACACAACAGAAATGACAAGAGGGCCCCAGGAAACTCCTGGCTATTGGGTTGTTTCTGGTGCAAGATTAGTTGTTGAGAAAGGCAGAATTTCTCTCCGGGTCAAGTATTCCTTACTGACTCTAGTGTTACCTGATGAAGATTTGGAACCAGATAACTAGAAGATTATTTTTCCCTCCCCATGCCCTCGAGCAAAAATGGATATACAAAAGAAACCGCAAAAAAGAATCAAGAAATAGAAGGTATAGATGGCCGAAGTTATTGGTGATTGTGAATGCGGGAAGGTGCTTTGGATTTGGCAGCTGGCGTGGCTGGCAAATTGTTCTTGTAATATGTTGCTCATCACTGATATTTTCCTCCTGTAATTTAATTTTGCTTCTATTGTAGATTCCTCAAGTTGTTGCCTTTTATCCGATGGCGTGGTAATTAGTATCCCCATTCTGCTAAATTACCCCCTTCTTCTGGCTATCTATTCACTCGTGCACTGAACATATCAAATTTTCTTGGTGCAGGTATGCAGAATTTTCTTATGCAGCCACAGCAGCATGTGTTTGGCTTCTATTGGGATATAAATGTTGGCAAACAAAGAACTTTGAATATAAACCCCAATCTGCTTCCGATTCTTGCGACCTCAGTGTCAAATTGAATATTGCTGCTACAAAAGCAAAGTCTGACTTGAAGAAGCCTTTATTTATAAACTTAGCATTGAATCTGTGAATGCCTAGTTACCGGATAGTGAAACAATGATGTTGCAATGTTGAGTGAGCTTATGTAGATATTGGGACTTTCCGAATCCTTTATTACAATAGCAGGCCCTAATGGTAGCATCAATGACGGTCTGAAGTGGCACCTTCTGCTTTTGGAGGGTGTACTCTTTGGGTACGATAGCACTTCCTATGCAAAAGGAAAGAAAGAATATGGTGCTCTTGTATGGTATAAGATAATAAGAATGGAACAATAGAAATTGACATTATTTTCAAAACAACCTTTCAAAAGTTACACAAGGGCCTTGCAAAATATGAATGCTTCGAAGGGTTTGGTCATTCAGAATCGTTTCCCTTTCTAAATACAAAATGGCTTTAGCCAACAACGGCCGATCCTGTAATTTGTGCTGGTTCCCCCTGGCCTGAATATCAAAATAGTCAAAGAAACCCTATCTGGATGCCAAAGGTGAGCAAATTTCGGTTCAAACTGAAAAATTAAACTGAATTGATCGATTTTTTAATTTGGTTCTATTTTTTGATTCGGTTTTTGGTTTTTAAATTTTAGAAAATTTCGGTTTTTCTGTTTGATTTTTGAAGAAAAAAGTTGCAGAAAAATCAAACTGAACCAAAATTTTATATAATTATATAATTTTTTTTATTTTTTAATTGAATAATTATTTTATACATGTAAATTATCTTATTTTAAGTTGTAAATTATATGAGTACATATATCAATTATTAATATATATTTTTTAGGTAATAATTTAGAATTTTGATGATTAAATTGAAAATCGATTAAATGAAAAAATTTATCTAACGGTTTTGTTGTATTATTTATTATATATTTTGAGATTATATCTTTAATTTGAGCTTTTATCTTATACAATTTAGATATTTTTACTTTAATATATTATGATTTATAATTTTTAGACATAATTTTTTTTATTTTTTTAAAAAATAATTTTAGTTTTCGATTTTTCGGTTAACCGAACCAAATCGATCGAAAATTTCGGTTCTGTTTGAATTTAATTATTCTATAAGTTTGGTTGATAAAAATATTGAAAGTTCTTTTTTCGATTATTGAACCGAACCGACCGTTTTGTGGTGGCCACATATGGTTCACGTAAGAGATGGATCAGAACCCAATAAGCAATCCAGCCTTAATCTGCCCTTTCCGTTAGCCCATCCAAAGATGTAACCTTTTCACTGTAGAAATTAATGATATTGGATTTTAAAGTTCAATAATGCCCCATCAATGGAGGGCGAGGAGATAACATGAAGCATATAATAATTGCACTTTGTATCAAAATGTAAAAGAAAACCATCAAGACCCACAAAAATTACACAGTTTGAACTTTGAAGGTGGTAATAGCAATCGAATATTGACTGACGATATCTTCCATACAAATTTCAGAGATATCAGTATTATTTTTTTAAAGGACATTCAAACAATTATCCCAAGAAAGTACAAAAGAAACTCTAGAAAGAAAATCAGGAGAGTATTTGGAAGAAATGGGTTCCAAGACAATTTTGCAAAATTCATTTCTAAATCCACATTTGACATTATCAAAGCCTAGAAGATTCATCTGGAATAGTATACCTTCTATAAGTGATTTCAGAATTGGAAAAATTTTGAAGTTCTTAATATGGAGTTCTAAATTCTTCAAAGCTGTTTCATCATTTACAATAAACTAGCTATTATATGTAAGATATCAAGCATGGACATTCATTTACATATTTATTCTGCAATGAAATTGTTTGAGTTGAATTTCATAGTCATTGGTTCCAAAAAGTAGAATTTTAAACTGCATCCTTTTTTAATCTCCAAATCTTTTCTTTTTTCAAATAGAAATCCATATAGTGGGATTTTCTTAATCAAATTAGCCTGAGAGGAATTGGAAAAGCAGGCAGTGAGCAGCAAATGGGAAAGGGATAGTTAAATGAAAGACGTAGGAAAATTTGGAAACCAGACAAAATTTCTCCATTTCCAGCTGCAGTAATATTCACAGCTGCTGCAACATGAAAGAACCAAACTTTCATATGCTTTCTTATCCAGGTCACTCTGCGTGAGTCTGCCCGTCTTTTTTACTCTTACCATTTAGGAGTATGTTTTGATATGTTAAGGATCCAGAGAAAATGCAGACAGCTTTAAGAAGCATGAGCACAGAAATGCATCATGAAGTACAATCCAACATATTAATGCCTGTCTCCATTAATCCCTAAGATAATGAAGAGATGGAAGAGTCACTGCCTCTAGATTTCCATGTTCCTCCAAGAGTCTTAATCAGCAGCAATTGTGGTTGCTTCTTCTGGTGAAAGAATTGAATCATTTGACCTAGACAACATGTTCATGGATGACCAGTCAAAATTCTGATATCAAGATCATGAGATTATAGCAGCTAAAAAAAAAATCAAAAGATATCAGTAACTTTTTGATTGGTTAACCAACAGAGTTTTCATTTCATGTTTTGTTTCTATCTGGCATTACTATTGAGTCTTTAGCTACCTTGTACATTAAAGGAACCTGAAGACAAAGGGCCAATTTAATAATAAGTAAATTACCTGAGGCAAAACAACCGGTGCCTAGCCAGCACGTTGAAAGCATAATTGACAAGGAGATTATAGGCACCTTCTAGTACCGGTATTCTTGTCCTTACCAGAAATCTCCACAATTGCAAACTCCATCCTTGAAGTGATGGAATCGGCTTGCATCTCTTACTGTAATGTTTCTCTTGGTAATAAGAGAGATAAGCTTTATAGAGGAGTGGCAATCACCACAAACTCTTAAATTTTTAGTTACTAAGATGGGCTTGTTTGGCTTCAAATTGAGTATACCAAATGCAATAGCTAGTTTTTCACTATGATGCAGGAGGATTTGTTGCTTCTCCTCTTCTTCAACGTCTTGAAGAACATAGCTAGACTCCCCATGGTAACCAAGCCTTTTCATTTCCAATGCTAGTTCATTAATTTTGTTGTTTACCTGAGGCCATTGTGGGTGTGACCTATCTCCTCCAACAAATGCATGAATAACCCCTCCTATTTCAATCCAACTGCACCCAGGACTTTTCTTAAAACCGTGGTCTCTCTGCATGATTCTAACCTGTGCCGCATCATCCCATCTCCCAACAGTACTATACATATTGGATAAAAGAACAAAGTTTCCTGTACTTTCGTGCCCTAGGCTCTGGATTTTCCTTGATACTTCTTCCCCAAGTTTAACATTCTTATAGACCCTACAAGCAGCAAGCAAAGCACTCCAAATACGAACATCAGGCTCAAATGGCATCTTTTCAATGAAATTAAGCACTTCTGCAAAATGGCCCGCCCTGCTAAAAAGATCAGCCATGCATATATAATGCTCCATCCTAGGAGTGATGTCGAAATCATGATCCATGGCATGAAACCAGTATTTACCTTCTTCCACAAGTCCTGAATGATTACAGGCAGATAATAAAGAGATGAAAGTCACATCATCTGGCTCTAAACATCCTGCTAGCATGTTATTGAACAAGGACACTGCTTCCATGCCAAGCCCATGAATTCCATAAGCAATTATCATTGTGTTCCATGATATAATATCCCGCTTGCACATTGTTTCAAAAACCCTCCTGGCTATCTCAATCCTTCCACACTTTGCATACATGTCAATAAGAGCATTACAAATTGTGGTTTCAGTTGCAAAGCCATGAATAATTGTGTAAGCATGGCAGCAAGAACCATACTGTATTGCAGCCAAATGAGCGCAAGCTGGCAGAACCCCTAACATCGTTGTTGATTCTGGATCTGTTCCAGACAAACACAGCCTACGGAACATACGTAAAGCCTCTTCTGCATTACCATTCTGCACACATCCTGAAATAATGGCACTGTACGAAACTGTATCTTTAAAATTCATTTCATAATAGAATCTTATTGCATCACTGACAATACCACACTTAGCATATGTTGAAAGTAGAGTATTTCCCAACATTAAATCAGAAACAAGGCCCAATTTGATGGAGTAACAATGTATGCATCTCCCTCTGCTGACATCAGTTAACTTTGCACAAGCTCGAAGAACAGTAGCAAGAGTAACAGCTGTTGGGATCATAGTTGTGAAAACCTTGTTCCTCATCATTTCCTGAAAGAGTTCCAAGGCATCACTCATTAAATTAGATATAACATAAGCACCAAGCATAGCACTCAACATCACCTCATTCGTTACAACTCTCATCATGTCAAAAATTCTGCTGGCATAAGCTATGTACTGGCATTTTCCATACATATCCAGAAGTCCAGTAGCAACAACCACATCATCAAAATAACCCCTCCTTACACAAAAACCATGCATTGCCTTGCCATGGCTCAAAGCATTGGCTTGAGCAACTGCTGGAAGAACAGACACAATTGTGGAAGCGTTGGGTCTTATTAAATCCTTTTGCATTCCTAGAAGCAGTTGCGTAGTCTCATCATAACAAACCCCATGAAGAGAGAACCCTGCGATCATGGAATTCCAAGCAACAACATCTCTACAAGGCATTTGAGTGAATACTTTCTCAGCATCATCCAAGTAGCCACATTTCACATACATGTCAACCAAAGCAGTGGAAACATAAACATCACGATCAAGACTCAATCTTTTGGCATGAACATGAATATCCTTACCATCTTCAACAGCTTGGAGAGCAGAACACGCTTTAAGAACAACAGGGAAAGTAAATTTAGAGGGCTGAACACCCAACTCGAGCATTTTATAGTACAAATCAATGGCATCATCAAAGGGTCCATTCCAAGCATATGCCCTGATCAACAGATTCCATACTAGAATATTTTTTGGTTTCTGGGGACTTCTATCGAACACAAGGCGCGCAAGTTTAACTTCATTACAGGTTGCATATAAATGAGTGAGCTTTTCAAAGATCTGGTTAAAGTCGAAACCTTTACTAAATGGGTAGTGGTTTTTAATGAGAATTTGATGGATTAGCTTGCCTTGAAACAGAGATTTTGACTGGATGCAAGCTTCAAGTAGACGTGTATAATCTGTAAAGTTAAAACCTTTATGAGATTTCAAACGCATTGCACACAGCCCTCTTTTCTTTTAGTTGATTTTCAAAGTTTTATTCTTTCCCTCCCTCCCAGCTTCTCTCTCATAATTGTTATTCTAAGCGTAATTTCAAGTTACAAGAATATAAATAACATGAACTTGTATATCTATTTTTTGTGTATTAAACATTCTTAAATATCAAGAAATACAGCACTGGAAATAAATTTTAATATCTAATAGTCCTAACTTTTTATTTTTTTAAAATAAACTTCTAATATTATATACACCTAACTAACATAAAAAATCAAATCTTGAAGGAACAATTAAAACTATTATTTACTGGCGCCTGCTTTTGGCTTTCCATTAATCAATCTCTATCAACTGTAACTAATTTTCTTTTATGACTTCAAGGTCTAGAGTTTGAATTCCAGTTGATTCCATGTAACAGAAAAACTGTACGATCCGGTAATTTGAAGAAACATATGAATTCAGTGATCAATTTTTGGATCTCTGTGAATTATAAGAAGTTTTCTGCATATTGAAAATACAAAATTCCACAGCAAAACAATGAGAAATAACCGAGTATAGAAGTGATGAAGCATTATGTGTGTAATTATAGTATAAACAAAAGTCTTTGTTCTTTCTGGTTCGCAAAATTCTAACTATTAATATAGGCATATAACTTAAGGAAATACAAGATTGTTATGTTCATGATTAGGCCAATATATCCCTTCTCTCTGACATGGAAGAGGAGCTGGTTGTGCTATGTATGTCGGATACTTCTGTCCAGGCATTACTACTGAAAATTCTGATGCATATGATGTTGGTACCTGTTACAAATTTCACAAACCAAATATGAATTTTGAACTGATTTGAACATGACTCGACTCAGAAAAATTATCGTTTAGGTTCACATCAATCTGTTCTGGTTTGAAAATGGCATTTTCGAGCAAATTTCTCTTTCATTTGAACCTACTGGAAACATGAAATGTTCTGAAAAACAATGACAAACTGGCTGGCCGAACAATTTGCCATGATATATAATGAGAAGCAGATAACTAACATTTGACAGGTTATTGAAGCGTTATGAAGAAATGAGAAGTACTTACTGTTTGTGGATTTCCAAGTTTGTCTACTGATCCTGATCCTGAAGGTCTGTTTGCTGTCACTTCCTGAGACGAAGAAAACGAAGGATTCGGCCTAAATAGATGCTCGAAAATTGCCATGATCAGGAACATTGATATTAATATAGCTGTTGCAACGAAACCGAAGGCGATTGCATTCATGGATGTTCCAAAATTTTTCCATGGAGCATCCCCATCAATCACTTCTCCAGTCTGAGATGGTGCAGGGTCTGAACTTTTGTATATACTCCACTGCTTTGATCGTTCAGAATCGAATTTGCTCATAATTCGGTTCTAAAAAACTGACTGTTCAGCAATTGTTTTGCCACAAAATTGTCCTCTTGTCATTATAGATCGCCAGCAGACCTGAAAAGGTTATAATATCAGTATCAGGACTGATAAATAAACAATTTCAGGATACGTGCATCGAGTTCATATTCAATGAAAACATCGAATGATTGAATTTCGAACATTCATGAAATTGACATATGATGAAAATGTCTGCTAGTCTAAAGCATAACAAATGTCACATTTCTGAGAAAAACTACTCATTGCAAAAAAACAATTTCAGGATACATGCATGGAGTTCATATTCAATGAAAACATCGGATGATTGAATTTTGAACATTCATGAAATTGACATTTGATGAAAATGTCTGCTAGTCTAAAGCATAACAAATGTCACATTTCTGAGAAAAACTACTCATTGCTCAAATCTGTTTCAGAAGCAGAATTTCATGCCCTCGTGTGCAAAACTGCCCAATGCATATCAAAGATAGCTTGCAGATTCAGATAGATGAATTAATAGAAAGGCAACATAGCACATATTAGAATTTAATGATTAAAGAAGGACAAAATTAATGAATTCGTTGGTCCTATAAAATGCAATTATGACATGATTTTCCAGTGATTTATTGATCAAAATCATAATGAAAGTTAATGGAGATGTTGATTTTCAGCTTAGTACTGAAAATGAATTCTCTGATAAGAATTGTACAGATAAAGATCGGCGAAAATGCTGAAAGTTTCAACAATGGAAAATTACAGAAACAGAACATCAAATTCAGGAAGAAAGAAAACCTGAATTAAGCATAGGATTGATTGTGCTAACAGAAACAAAAAGACAACTAGAATGCAAAAATCTACAGCAAATGCTACTAATTCTATAGTCTTAAAGATGCACCGTTATCATCATAACTATATACTTAGAAGAACATGTAAACTGAATTAAAGACTAACCTTATTATAAGTAGCGGTAGCAGTAGCAGTAGGGGCTACAAGGCATATGGTTTTGGTCCTGAGAATTAGGAGCAGAACATTATCTAAAGTGTTGAGATCCTATAGCTTAAAGCTGCTATGGAAAAACAAGACAATTACACTTCTCAATGAATAATACTGAATAGTGAGTTGAGTCCCAGCTACGACAATATAACTTTCTACTCTCAATCGAAAAGCATAAGTTTTAGCTCAGTGATACTGAAGTGGATGTTTAGAGATATGAGAGTGGGATTCTTGTATAGGAAAGAAGCGAAAATGTAAAGACAAAGTTATATGATAATCCGAAGAGTGACACAAGAGAAAACTAATGTTGGATTGCTAACTTGATAGATACTATACCTTGTCTGAAACAAGCATACTTAAAAGAAAGAAAAGGCATGGCCCTTCATGTCTGTGTAAGCACTGGCCTATAGGGTGCTTTTAAAAGTTGCAAACTTTATGTGCTAAATTACATTTAGTTAAGAGATTAATCACCAAAAATTTCTCTTAACCCATGATTATAATTCCACATTCTCATTAACCCATTTCTGGTATTGATTAGACCCTGCAGAGTTTATGATTTTTATCTGTTAATCTGCCTCTAATTATGGATTATCACTAACCACCACTATTGATCAAATTTCCACATGAAAAATGATTATAACTATGAATATGATCAAGAGTTAATATATATTTATATATATAAGGTAAGGCAAAAAACAACACATGGGTTAGGTACCAGAGATGAAAATTACTTATTGCAGATATGATATTAGTAATTACAGAGTGAATTAAAGGCTTAAAAGGGTCAACTGAGATTGGCATGGGAAATTATTAATTCCTAAACCTAATTCAAAAATCCAGCATAGGTAATAATGGAAGAGCTACACAATATCTTATATAATCACACATTTTTCTCCCACTAAAAAAATAAATAAAAGCAAAAGATATAAATAAAGTCAAAGCTGCTACAGAAAAAACAGACTTCAAATAATTCTTTTTTTTTTTTTTTTGGCTGTGTTGGTGTTCCATAGCATGTGAGCAAAGAGCTAAGCATAAGAACAAAGAATTTAAATAAATTATAAATTATTTAAAAAAAAATCACAGAGAGAATCAATGTTTGGTACCTTACAGCTATGCGGTACCAAACTGCCATGATTCAAGAAAGAAAGAAATGGGGGAGAGCTTCAGAAATAATAAAAAGGGGATGATGCAGACCAAACTAATTTTCAGAATAAAATTTTCACTTGGAATTAAATATAAAAAATTATATTTTATTTCAGAAAATAAAATAAAATAAAATAAAAATTAGATGTTGAAAGCAACCCATAGCTTTTGTCAGACACAATATTAATTAAAGCCAAAAGCTGCATCATTTGAAAAATCCCAATCTTTATCAATAACATTTTCACCAAAGCAATTCACTTATAGATTATATTTTACTACTTTGAAAAATGTTTATTAATTTCTTTCAATGTAGACAAAAATTCTAATACATCAAGTGTAAAATTACTTATAAATTATTTAAGAAATGTAATTATATAATTTTCTCTAAATTTAAGTATTATAGATGAAAATTAGGCAGAGATTATTAATAAACTAAGAATAATAATTAAATAAATAAATAAATAAGAGCCAAAACAGAAAGAGAAAAAGTGGCTATACTACCTACAAAAAATAAAATAAAATAAAATTAATGAGACTCTTTATTGAACATGATAATAACCTTGTCTGATAATGATATGAAAGCCTATGCATACCTATATCCCATTAAAATCCTCATATCAAATTTGAAATTGGAAATCATTTCATTTGATTTTGCTAAACAACCTTTGCAAATTGCACATTTTTTTATTTATTTAATAGCTTTAGATTAAAATATTTAGATACCTAAAATTCATATAATCAACCCATCCAATGTGAGATTAAATTTAATTATGGGTTAAGAGTTTTTTTTTTTGCCTTCAAACTATTTAAAATGGAGTAAAAATACAACTTTTTTTTATCAATTTTTACCCTTGAAGTCGCTAAAATTGATAGAAACTGCCCTTCTTTCGGACGAAAAGTTCAGCTGGCAAATGGTTCGAGAGTAGCCATTAGAATGATGACATACCAGCACTCACGTGTCATTCTCTCTTCTCATCAACATTAATTAAAAATTAAAAAATATATATTATATTTTCTGGCATTTAAAAAAAAAAAAGCTCTTCTCATTTTCTTCTTCTCTCTTCTTGTTCTCGTATTCTTCTTCTTCTCCGGACATTCAAACACAAAAACCTAACAAATCTAAAAAATTTCTCAATATATCTGCATATGTTTAATTATTATAACCCGGAGAAATGAATTGTGAAGGCAAGAATTCCTAATTCCCTCTTAAATAGATGTTTATTTAAATATTTCAAAATAAATATTTTGTCCCTTTATAAATTTATTCAATTATATCCGAAATGTTGGAACTAGTAAATTTTGAATAGCAGACGAATTATGTAAAAAAAGAAAAAATCAATTGTTATTCTATTTAAGAAATAAGAATTATTCTACAATATATATTTCAAGAGCCAAGATTTGTTAAAATGCTAATGCAAGCTAACATAATAAAACAAAGAAAGAAAACAAAAAAGAATGTAATGATGTGAATGAGAATGTGAACTTAAGGCTTAAAATTTTTCATCCTTTTTCCATTTAGGAAAATAAAATATCATTTGATTTATCAAATAAAGTATGATTGTAAGAGTCCCATCTAATTTTGTTTTCTTAGGATAAAATAATTAATTGGAATTAATTTTATTTTATTTTTCATGCATAATTGATAATTGTCATTTCAAAAATAGGTAATTGCTTTCTAATTCCATATAAGACATTTCTCAAAAGAGAGTAAGGGTCCCATGACATGAAAGCACTATAAAGCAGATGTTGAAAAGAGATTGAAGAATATATTTCACTCCTTTTCTTTTATATTTTTTCTTGCCAAAGTCTCCATCTCAAGCAAGCAAAGCCCTTTGCTTTTCTTACAATTCATCAAGATTTTAATCTTCTTTCATATTCTTATAGTAAAAAACAAAATAAAGAATATCCATATGCCTGCTTTAAATATTTGTTCATATTAGCCTTAGTTGTCTATCAATAATAAGTAGGTTTACTTGCCATTTTATTAATCTCACTACAAATAACAAATTCGAAGTGACATTGCGATGACAAAATCAATATTGATATAAAATTTATAATTCAGAAAAAAATTGATTTTTTTACTAATTTAGACTGTTGAATGGATATAAAATATATGAAAAAAAGTCTGTCAGTAAATTCACGTTGTGAGATTTTGAGATTAGCTTTAAATTTAATGGCAATAGTAATAATAAAAAGAAGAAAAAAAAAAGTGAGTAACATCATCACAACACAAACCTAATCAATTTACTCACCATTTTAAGTTATAATCTTTAATTAATACTAGAAAAAGATATAGTTTATTAAAAACATTCTTAAAGTTTGGTACGTGTGGTTGATTATTAATCATACTATCACTAAATTTAATTTTGTAATGCAATCTTCATGTGATGAAAAAGCTAAATGTTAAAGCAACCACTTAATTTGTTCACAAAAAGAAAAATTTAATAAACATTTACGTAATTAACCTCCCATGTTCAATTTTTTTTTCTAATGTCATTTAACTAAAACATTAAAAAGATCGAATATAAAAAAAATTATATATATATATATTGCTCGGTAAATTTTGATTTTATAAAATGAATATTTTAACGGCTTTTTAGTAAGTGATTTCAAGTGAGACATAAAGAAAATAAATTTTTTAATGTAAAGGCTCAAAGATATTATACATGATAGTGGGTATTAAATGAATCAAGTTATTAATATTAGATAGCAATTAATAACAACCAGTCATTAATGGCCGAAAATTTTTTAATGGTAATTTAAATTTTAAATATTACTCCCTCCATTTTTATGTTACATTTATAAGAATTAAAAAATATTAATTAGGTCTAAATTTAACATTAAATTACGTAATTTCAACAAAATTATCAATTTTATTTGATTTTAAATAAATTAATTTTTACTAAAAAAATTAAATTGAAAAAATAAATTAAATTATATTAAAAATTTAAAAATAATAAATAAATAAAATTTAAATTTTACTTAAAAATAAAATATATAAAAAAAAAAAACAGAATGAGTAACAACGTTCAAACTGTCTGAATTTTTGGAACACAAAGGTAAGTTGATACATTATAACAAATGTAAATCATATATATACACCCCATTGTCACACATGCACGTGTTTAAATAAGCTGCTAAATAAAATTAATTATAACTAATACTTACCATAACCACAGCATTATAAGTAAATATTATTAAATTCTGATTGCAAATTAACTAAATATACTTGATGGATTGATTCAAATTATTAACATCTCTTTTTCTCAACTGTTTCTTTGCCAGGATTTTATATCTTCCAGAAATCTTAATTCTCAATAATTTTGAAATATATTATAAAAGATGAATGAATCTATCACAAACCAAACTTAAATTATCGATAAGCTAACACATAATAACCGAACTTATAATCAGATTAAATTGTATGCAAAAGTAACTCTAGTCACTGAACAAAAAGATCATACGAACTGGATGAAAAAGCAATAATCCTTATCCGCTCTTATAAGAAGTTCAAGCCTTAACGCGTCCAAAGAACTTGGCTTTCTCCTGTGTTGTCTGGAATCTACCATGGCCAAATTTGGAGGATGTATCAATAAACTTGATCTTAATGTCCTCCAGAGCAGTTCTTGAAGTCTGATTCAGCAATGATTGTCTAAGTGTCACGACGCGCTTCTTTGGCCCAACACAGCATCCCTTTATCATTAGATAATCCTCCTTCACCACACCATAGTGAGGGAATCCTCCCATTGGTGTTATATCCTTCTGAGTCCTGCAAATTCAAAGATGGGAATCAGGCAAATTGTGAAAAGCAGAGGATAACCTCTAAAAATGTTTCAGACGACAGTCATGATGTCTATAGGCTCTGAGGGAAAAAGAAGATAAAGGTACGAACTGGTCATATTCAGTAATTGCTGAATGAGACTCCTGCCCAGCCTTTCCAAGTTTATATATTTTCTTGTTCATCTCGGTACGATGATGATAACCATTCTGTCCAGCCCTTGCAACAGTAAATGAAACCCTAGCTGGATGCCATGCACCGATACAGGCCACCTTGCGAAGACCACGGTGGGTCTTGCGGGGGAGACGGGTGACACCCCATCGAGTAACAACTCCTTCATAGCCCTTTCCTTTAGTTACCCCAATTATATCAATCATCTCATCTTTATGGAAAACAGCATCAATCGGAATTTGCTTCTCAAAGAAACTGTAGGCAAAGTCAACCTTCTGTGCAACATCCCCACCATTCACTTGAATCTCCATCAAATGAGCTTTCTTCTGCTTCAGACCTTTCATCTTCCTAATCTACAGGTCATAAAATCAAACATAAACCAGATTAAACTCAATCATGCAATATCAACGAGATTAGGCCAAAAGATGTGCATAAAAAATCATTGATATCTTCACTTCCCATTCATTAGAACCTAGAAACATCTAGTTTACATTACCTGGGTGTGCGCCAAAACACGGATGACAGTACAATACTTCTTCATTTTATTCAGTTGAGATTCAATATCTTTCTTCCCATCTTCAGATTCATATCTCTTTGAGTACCTAGTAAATGCCTTCTTCTTGGACTTCCACCAGTTCTTGTAAAACCTCCTCTTAACTTCCTCGCTCAAATGCTGGGCCCAGACAGTGTTCAATGAACGGAGACCACGAGGTGTTCTCACATAACCCACAACCCCAACAACAACCATGGGTGGTGTTTCTATGATTGTGACAGCTTCACATGTTTCTTTCTTGTGCAGCTCTGGAGATCAAAGGTTAAGAAACCAAGGAACTGGTGAGTATACAACATAGGACTGCATATCTAAAGTACTAAAATCAATAAAACTGATTCACATTAGTGACATTAGACAATTATAACTGAATGTTGAGACAAGCTGAACTTGAGAAAATCACCAATAACTTTGATTAAGCTCTGCATGCTAATAATAAGTAATGTCGAGACACATTGAACTTGAGAAATTCATTATTAACTTGTTTAAGCTATGAATGCTAATAAGCAAAGCACCAAAAGTACACATGAGGGACTTACTCGAGCCTGGCTTCTCGACATCTCTGACAATATGGGTCATCCCTGCTTTGTAACCCAGAAAAGCAGTAAATTTGCAAGGCTTTTTTGGATCATCTTTGGGGAATGCCTTCACTGTAAACATACCAAAAAGAGAGAAAATAAACCACCACAGACCACTGGAAAAAAATACGAAAAACCATGAATAGGAATTGCTCAATCCAAATAACTATGCAAGTCACACAGGCCTCATCTTTGAGGCACATACATTACATAATAACTACTATATGCAAATTATAAAGTCAATTTAAAATAATGCACAAAAAATATGACCCAAATAACTTAATAGTTGCACATCAACAATAAAATAAACAAAAATGATATTCACAATTCAATGATATTTCAGGCAAGTATCATTTAAAAAAAAAAAAGAAAGGCTATATGTATTAAGATAAGATAGCTACAGCAACTACGTTGTGAAATTTTAATGTAATTTCCTACACAAGTAGAGGCAAGCAAAAGTATAAATGGAACGCATCAAAATGAGAGAAAAAAAAAAAAGCTTTTTGGATCTTTAACAAAATACACATTTAAAGGCATCAGAATGTCATCAATATGAAATACTCCAACCAGGAAAAAAGAGCTAGCAACCTTTTCCTCTGTGACGGGAGGCTCTTTTTCTTGGGAGGAAACCCAAAGAGCCATGCCGGGGATGTTCAAATTTGCGATGCGACATACTTAACCTCAGATATAGAACTGCAAAACTCAAAACTATGAATGAAGCTAGTAGGAGAAAAATTAAGAGAACATCTTTCACCCATCTTTTGCATTTAAGAGGCAACTCAAAAGAGTCATTAACATTGTAAAAAATGAATAAAATCCTCAAAACCAGACGCAAAATGTAATATTTTCAATTAAAAAACAAGACCATAGAAAAAATGAATTATCAGAAAAAAAGTTCAAACCAATTAAAGCGTATACCTTCATATAGAAAACAATATTTTAGCATTAAAAATCTTCATTATAAATGCATAAAAACTGCAATTATATAAGCTTTACTTTCATTCCTGACCAGTTAACGCATGATACCGACACAAAACCTAGGTCAATGACATGAAATGATCCCCAACCAAAGGCCTATGGCATAAAATATAATATGCCAATTCTCGGGCTCATTAGTATTCCTTTCCAAATACCCAATTTAGGGTTTTGGCCCAGTGAGCCCATTCCGAGAATCCAGCCTTGATTACTCAAAAATTCTCTGATAAAGGGAATGAATTCCAAATCACCACCAGGCTAAGCGCAGTATTAATACGTTTACCATTCAAGAAGAAGATATACAAATCTTCTTGTAATTGAAAACAGGAAAAAAATTAACAAGTAAAACACAATTCCTCACGCTCAACTTATATAGATCCAATCTAATTAAAGAGCAACATAATAGATCGTAAATCAAATTAGCATGCCAACTTAGACATATCCCATCTAATCCAACGTTTAGGTAAATAAATTCATAAGTTTACCGAAATTGGGATACCGTACCGAACGAGAGCAGCTCTGCAGGGGCAAGTGGATCTAGTGGGAGAGTATTGGAACCCTAAAAATATAAAGCTAGGTTTTTTATATGAATTTCAGATGAAATCTAACGGATGTGAACAGCATCTTATGATGTTATAGACCGTTGGATGGAAAATTTGGGATTAGGGTTAGGGCTTTATTGTTTTAACGCCGCTGGCAACCTTGATAAATAATAAATGGATTTTTAAGTTTCGGGCCCAATTTGTGTAAATCCAAAAGAGCAAAAGGCCTATTTGCTCGATTTAGATTAAAAAAAATTAAAATAAAAGTGAAATGTTTTTCATATAAAAATATACACTAATCAATATAAAATTAAAAAATATTCTAAATTTATTTTTAATTATTTATTAAATTTTTTGGATAAACTAAATATATATATATATATATATATATATATATTTAATTTTCTAACTATTTTTTATTTTTTAAAATATATGAATACATATCTTAACCTTATATCAAGATATGTATATCTTAATTTTTTAAAATATAGATAGTTAATAAATTACGTGATTTTATTTTGAGTGGATCCTTTTTTTTTAAATAAATGCTTGAAAATGTCAGTAAAATTGTAATATCTTTATTTTCTTTCCATTCTGATTTTTTCAAGTTTAATAAACGCTAATAGAAATACTATTTATTTATTTGATAAAGTAAACATTATATATTCAGACATGATAAATTTTTTAGGAATTATATATAATTTTATTATCAAATAGGCAAATAATATCAATTAGTTACATACTAATATATTATTAAATTGCCAAACAGTAAAAATTTACTGCATTCATTATAAGAAAATATATATTTTTATAATCAATGCCAATACATTATAATAAATATCATAAAATAAATCATATTTTATGACTTCATTGTTTATTACATACCAATAATCAATATTATACACTTAATATATATTTTCAATTAAAATATACATTAAGTATACTTATATACATATTCGGCCAACACAATTATTTTTTACATATAATTTATTTTGATCCATTTAATACTTAATCCATCCAATTTGTGAATCATTATCACCTTTTTGCACTTGAATGATCATATATATTAAAAATCAGTAGAGTAAACCTAATTATCCTATTTAGCCATCACAAGTTCTCCACCTTAAATTTATGTTCTTCCATTTCTAATTAATCAAAACATCATCTTTAATCCTTTTAACCATTTATATAACAACTATTTCAATTATTCATGCATTAATTATATACATGCTTAACATACATAATCACAAATCAATTTAAATCATTGAAAATTAAGGAATATTGTATCCACTAACCTTAGATTCACTTCCTCCACACTTTAATCTTCCTCTCCTTACCTTTACTCCATCAACTATCATCATTTTCTTTAAAAATCCTATATGGCCAATTATGTAAAGGTATAAAATCATTATTTTCTTTACTCCAAAATTAAATCTAACATCACAAATGAGCTCTATATATCTTAATTTATCTATATAAACCTTTAAATTAAATTACAAAGCTTGATTTCTCATACCTCATTTTTGATACATAAACTTTAATCATTGATTTCTCTCACTTTTACACATCAAATTGGAGATTGGAGGCTGTTGTAATATGATAGAGAGGCTAAAATTACTTTAGGAGGTTTGATTTTGGAGAGAGATTAGAAGAGAGATGAAGAAAATGGTAATTATGGAGTAAGAAGAAGAATTTGGCTTGAAGAAGAAGAAGAAGAAGAAGGCAGAAATTTCGTGGTTCCTCTAGTACTTTATGATATTTTGGCTTTATATACCATGGTTTAATGGGTTGAGCGAGTTCAACCAAAGTGGTGGATCTAATTTAAGTCAAAAATTGATTTTAAGCCAATTTAATACAATCCAAATTATTTCTCTCTCTTTCCAAGCTTAACTCTATTCAAAATCAATTTTATAATTTTTTTAAATAATAAATTAAGCTTTCATGCAAAATTTCAGCTCAATTAGAATCATTTTTTAATTTGATTCACTCAAATCGATCCGATTAGAAAATTTTCGGTGTTACCGTAAAATTATTTTTTTAATATCAAATAATTCTAAATACTAATTAGAGTCCAACTAGAACTTTTTGTAATTTTTAGAGATCTTTTGCTATTTTTAAAGTTTTGGTCAAATCCATTATCAACCAGTTACTATTTTAACTAAAATTATTATTTTTCTCTTACTTCTTGCGTTCAAATTTTCCTAAAAATACTTTCATAATTCTCAAAATATATTCATTAGGTTTTACGAATATTTTTGAGCCAATCAAAGATCGTTTTACGAATTGGTTCACTTTTACCAGTCCGATAATCCAATTTTCATATCGTTAAAAATTTATTTTTTCTTTATCATATGGTTTTACATCTCATTTAATATGGATTTGAAAATTGTGGTAATTTTTAGAGGTCATTTGCTATTTTTAAAGTTTCGATCAAATTTTAATCAATTCATTTACTATTTAAACCGAAACTATAATTTTTTCCTTATTTTTAACTTTTGATGATTCATTTGACTTCATTTTAAGTCCAAATTACATTATTGGACTCCTCCTAACCTCCTTTCTTCAATAGTCAAATAAAATAATTTTCTACTTCGGGAGATACTATTCACTTCGGTGTCACTATGTACAATCTAAAAATACTATTTTCGACTAATCCGGTAATTGAGCCATTACATAATAGACAAACATCCATATATAATAAATTGTATATGGGTAATGACTTTGCAGTGCGCTCTTTCGGAGGCTTTGAATAAATTTGTGTTACCCATTAAAATAATAAATTAGCACAATAGTATATATAGAAAATTAAAAATTAAAATATGACTTAAAAATATATGCATCCACTATATATATATGTATCAAAATATAATAAAAGAAGGCATAATTTGTAATTGCACAAAAGAGATGAAACAAAATTATGTCACTTGATCATGGCAACAATAAAAAATATCCTAATACGGTTTTTTTTAAATAATATATTAAAATTTTTCAAATTTTATTGTATATGGGTATACTAGCTTACAATCCATAAATAGTCCCATTAACTTATGAGAATTACAATAATTTAAAATTTACGAATTAAATATAGTATGAATAGATAATTTTCTCTTATTGATTGTTTCAACTGAATCATCACAGTAGGGTATTTATAGATACAAAATAGAAGTAGTAGACCTGTATTAGAATTGGAAGAATAATGATTTTGATAGTCATCCATATACTTCATAATTATCGCAATAGATATAAAATGTATTAAAATTTCTATTTTAGTAGATTTTACTTTGACAATTTCAAATTCAGTAATATCATAATTCAATCTCTAATCCATCAATTTTTATTTTTAATGAACTTTTTGTTCGGTGAGATTATGAAAACTATGGAAAATTGCCATTATGCTGACAAGTGATGGCCTCTTTTTATTAGTAGGATGGGCCTGTAATGGGCCCACTTAATTATTTTCAGAAGGGAGCAGAAAAATATTATGGGCTTCATAGTTGAATGAATTGATATCTGGCAACAAATGGTTTATTATCCGATATTATTGGGCTTATTAGTGGCTGGCCCAATTAGTTGCCAATATATATGAAGAGATTAAAGTATGATGTATATGGAATTAATTGAAGAGATTAAAGTATGATGTATAGGGAATTTATGCCTAATTGCTAGCTATATGCGCATATCTTTGATAATCAAACTGTGTTATCGAATTTCCATAAGTTCAGAAGGTAATCCGAGTTTCTATTCGATTGTTATGATCGCTTAAGAACAATTTGTGATCAATAGACATTACGTATTAATAGGTAATCCGAGTTTCTATTCGATTGTTATGATCGCTTAAAAATAATTTGTGATCGATAGACATTACGTATTAATTAATAATTGATCTTTGTTGATATGATAATGTAGTATTATTTAATAAATATAATTTTTTTTCTGAATTTTAATACATATAATTATGCAGAATTTTTCTTTTTTTTCTTAGGAGTAAAATTAGATTTCACAGTATACATGTCACTGTCTAATTCTTTTCCGGATAATGTTGTCGTTTTATAGCCATCACGATAATCATTAAGGAGGAGAATATGTGTAGAATCTTTTTATATAATTAGGTTGTGGAAATTAAGGAGATTCCATTGACTTATAAATTAGGATCTTTTAATGAGTCGCCCACTAATACTCCCAACCCATATGATACGCCAGTCTAATAATCATTCGATTTTGGCTGCTAATTTCTAGCCGTTAAATATTTTTTTAGAATATATTATTTAGTTTGAGTCAGATTAATCCGCTATTATTAATTTTTGTCATTTACAAGATTCGAATTGGATAATATTTTAATCAATTTTAATGATAAACGATTGACCAAGTTTGATGATTTTAATTGGTGTGAGACAATTGAAAAGGGTATTTTCTTGTTTGAGGATTTTTTATCTTTGCCTTGAATCGTTGGGTTTAGACATAGCCGAGTGGTTCAAGGTGTAGCATTGGAACTGGTATATAAGCTTTTGTTCACTGATGGTTCGAATCCTAATTTTAACAGTCGCCACAATAACCATGAAAATAGCTTTTTTTAGTAAGATTATATGAATAAATGTCTGAACCAAAATATGTTATTGTTACGAGGGCACGTACAATTACAGGAGGCAATAATTTCTACCGAAGGTTAACACAGTGTATACAGTAGGATTTTCATATGTATATCCATTTATTCATATTCATACATATATATTATAGTTTTCATACGTATAACTTACTAATTCACTTGAATTCATTCTATGTTACCAACATAATGCTTTACAAACATAGTGAGCTCCACAATTTCCAGTTTACTGAGGGTATACAGTTGGTTTCCTCGTTTATACTCAAATGTACACCTTGTTATTTCACTTGAAAACCAACCCCTAAATCTGTCCTACTTTTAATTCACGGTTATTAGTATAGTAATACTTTTATCTTAAATAGAAATCTACGTACTTTTATTATATTACTACTCTTAATATTTTTATATTGCAGTTAGACACTGGCATTCATAAATTCACATTAAAGATTTCATCTTAACGTACGGTATTATGCATGCATATTTTATCAGCATGATACTCTGTCGCATCAAAAGCGGACCCTTTTTTTAATTCAATAAGTCAATGACATTAATTCCTCCACTACCAAAACATTCAAATCATAATATCAATGAAAATTTATCAAGTGCCTACATGAGATGATGATGATAATAATTATTATTATTTAAATGAAAAAATTGATGATTTGTTATTTCAATAATTTCATAGGGAGAAAGAGAAGATGGGTGATGCTTTTCAACTTGGTTATTATATATACATGCATGCAAATTGAATAAAAAATAATAATAAAGGAGGGGAATAATGAATATAAGCTCTAATTATCTAAAAAAGATACTGGAATAATAAAATTTCACCTCTTATGAATTTCTATTCTTATATCAAATTTCTTTATTTCTTAGGAAAATAAAATAATGTGAAAGAGGAAGAGGCTAATAAGTGACAATGATATCTAAAAGAGAGAGAGCGGACAATGCCACTTGAAAATGAGATGGACTTCCACCAGTGACATGATCATCATACCCCACCATCACATTTCTTAAAAGTTCAATCCCATCTCTTTCTATTCCTAACATTTCAATTAGTGAAATGTTAAGAGTATATTTTAAAGAAATTTATTATTATTATTATTATTATTATTATTATTATTATTATTATTATTATTTTGAGCCATAGTGTATCACGGGTATGTTTGTTATTTGCTTTTTCGAGTACCACATGTTAAAAACTGTTAAAAGATGGATATAGTTCTACCAACTTTAAATCATGAAGGGTAATATTGCATAAATTTAAATAACGCTAACTTGGCATGCTACCAATACTTTTTGGCATGAATTTTCATAAGAAACAAAGTTATTTTTTTATATAAAAATATAACATTTCAATGATTTTTATGAAATAAAAATTTATTTAGTTTTAGCATAGTTTTGTTGTCACAAATGAAATTATCCCAATACACCATAGATTAATTGCTGAAGTGAAACAAAAACGAAGGGTCCTTTAAAAAATTAGAAAAGAAGAAAGCAACAAAACGTTGCAGTTTGTGTTTCTTTCTTCCTCCATTTGATGTGCAAGTTCTTTGGCTATTACAACAAATCTCGTGGGTATAAATATAAATAATATCCGGGACATGATCTTCTAAAGTGATGTTGGTCTGCTGGGTACGTCGATAATGGAACAGAAGTTTTAATTAATTAAACTTGTAGTCAAACAAATGGACAAAAGTTTTGCAAATTATGAGGCATTATATTGTCATTCGACAAGGTTAATGACTTAATAAATTCCAATTACTAAGCACTTAAATTAGTTTTTGTCCTATTTCTCAACATGTCTACGTGGGGTTGTACTTTTGAGGCATTTTAATTTCTTTTAAAACATTAGAGGTTTGAAATATCAATTTTCTATTATTCAAAAGTCAATAAAAAATTCAATATTTTGCACTATGGGAACTTTATTTGCATAAATTTAAATACTTTACATAATATATATAGAGAGAGAGAAGTGAAATTTAGGACTGAGCAACTAAATCCAAGATGAATTATTTTTTATTTTCTCATGATCTTATAAATAAAAGAGGGGCTCGAAATTAAAATCTTTATTTTTTATAGGACAAAATGTATACAAAAATTATTTAAAGTTTATTTTATTTTAGGTCTTGGCTAAAGCTATTGAAGCAAAAACCATGCCCACTAAATTTAATGAATCAAATCAATTAAAAATATAGTTTATCTCTTGATAACCAAGCTCTGTAATCGGACTCACTCGAGCAGTCCAATCATTGGTTATTTGGTTAACATTCCGGATCCGAGCTCATATTTGGGTATAAGTGCTAATCATTTTTTGAGTTAGCATTGAAATAAGATCATTCAATTACCTAAAGAAAATAGAAGTCTTATGAAGGGGATTAAGCTCAGTCTCCTGGATGACAAAGAGGTCTTTATAAGTGGGGTTCCTATTTACGATGGAAAACTGCCCCAACAAGAAAGCTGAATCTTATCTAAGGTAAAAATCGTATTTCTATAAATAGGTGCTATATTCCAAGTATCTCTCTTAGCAATTTTTTTCTTAATTCATTCTCTTAAGAATATTATCCTGATTTAACCGTCAAATTTTCTTTATTTTCAAGTACTCATTTGCTCCGCAAAAAGTCCCATTGAAGCTACATCCAGAGAATCCGAATTGTTATCATCCCTTAATTCAGCAGATTCACGCTGAGATTGAATAATATTGATACCGAATAATATTAACTCTTGTATTAGTAGAATGCCATCTCTATCACCTGAAACTAATAAGATACCTTATGCAGACTCCCGTTTTAGAATGTATTAATAAGATTCCTCATATGCCATAGGTTTATATGAGTGTGGCATCACACCATTTATTTAGAAATGTGGCATTCTGGAATAGTAATAGGCCAGTCTCCATAGAGAAAGGGATATATATACATATAGTCTATAGATATGTTCACTTTTGTCCATGAAACAGAAGTGCCCTTTTGGTCTGCTAAATAATTTACAAAGTTGAACTGTACTGTTAGCCATGGAAGTGTATTTAAAGAAGAACAAAAAGAAAAAAACAGTGAAATGAAATGATAATCCAAATGAGTGAGAATGTGTAGTTGCTTTAGTTATAATGTTATGATTCATCAAGAACTACGTACCACTCACTGCTATCTTACTAGGGACCTGTGCTCTCTCCTTTCTTTCTTAGTCTTAAAACAGCAGTCTAGGGTTGCTTTGTTGAGTAGTTTGTGCCCACTTCAATGATAGATTCTACATTAATTTCATTCTACAAGAACAATCCCACCTTCCACACTTTCCTTCTTTTATAACTTTTAGTATTTTTTAGATAGGTTTAATATGTAAAAATATCCTTAATATTTATTAAAAATAGCAATTTTATCTTTAATGTTTAGTTACGTGTAATATTATCCTTAAATTTATCAAAATGATATAATTTTGTTCCCGAAATAATAAAATCGTTAGTTTGATTGTATTTCGTGTTTTGATCAACGACGTAAATATATTACACTATTTTGACGGAATATTTATATCTACATTAAATATTTTTATTTTTTTAATTTTATTTTACAAAGACTTACTATAAACTTTTTTTTTTCTTTTTACCTTTAAATCAAAGCCCTTTGCTTTTGTGTTTTATTTTTAAACCAACGACTTGATAATATATGGACCATTGCCATTTACAACCTTTGTGCTTTGGCATATGATCCTTTGAAGAAAGCTCTTTAGGACATTGCCAAAGCTATTTCCTAAATATATGTACCTTGTCTTTTCCTGTGCTCTTGCTTTTTTTTCTATTTCTTTTTCATAAATTTAAATTTCCCAGTCAAAAGGGCAATAATGTCTATATTTCCCATTATTCATTTTCTTATTTTCTTATTTATTTATTTTGTCTATCCCTCTCATTGAGTACTCAAAGAAAATGGTAAATGCCATGCCTTTCTTCTTTTTCTTTATTCTCTTCTTGAATTTAAAAGATTTATAATCCTTTTTTCTATTAATTTTGTTTGCCCACCCCTTTTGCCTTTTCTTTATCCTTTACCCAACACAATTCAATTTAAATATATGGGTTGATTATTTTAGTGTAAATGTTTGAATTTGCTAGCACAAAATATTTGACTCATTATTATTATATCCCATTCTTTTAACTAGGTTTATTTATGATTAATTATGCTAACTAAATCCCTTTAATTATTTTTTTTTCTTATCACCATTTATCATTCTAAATTTATCGGTTATTTTATATTTGAGTTAGTACGACTATCAAGAGGTGCAAAATGCTATGTTTAAAGTATTTAAAATTATTAAATTTTTGGAATTCGAATTCAAAATCTTTAATTAAGAAAAAAAATCGTACTATTTTATCTAGTGACTTTTAAAAAATTACAGTACAATGGATATTAGATTTTTCTTTTCCAAAAATAAGTATACTAGTACTTTGGGTATTAATTATATAATAAAGATTTTACATAAGATGACTAATCATTGCCTGGCTTGTAATGATGAACCCAATGGACTTTACATAGATGATGATCTCTCTAAGTTAGTCTATCAACTCATAGAGAGTTAACAAGCTCTTACATCAATATAATCTTAATTTGTTTTTCATACTTGATTATTGGATTTATTTATATCACATTGCAATTTTATTTATTTTTTTATCTAAGATAATTTTAAACTTTTGTTCAATTCTTAAAATTTTCGTCTGTGTTTATGTGGAGTTAATAGCAACCTTTCTTTATATATATATATAGAGAGAGAAAAAATCATCTTAGAATTTATGGCTATCATATATAATTAATTTAAAGAGACTATTACATTCAGCTTCTTTTTCTCCATAATGAAAATATTAGATCATTACAAATTCGAATTAATCAAACAAAATAAAATTGGATATAAAATGATTATTTAATAAAAAGAAAAAGAAACAATACCGTAAAAGAAAAACTCGAAAAGACGGTGAAAGAAACTGTAGGAGAAAAATATTATTGGCAGAGTACTTGCTTACCATTACCAAGTTAAAAGAGTGACGTGGAGGCAGCTTTCTCCAATATAATTGAAGCACGAGTGCTTGAGATTGTCTGTTTTTCTTGATTGAAGCTCGACATTGTTGTTGGTAGGTACTACCATATAACTACGTACGTACTGCCACTGGATCTTGTACACTTTACTTCCTCTTATCTATCGCACCTCATCACATGCCAAAATCTTCCTATAGAGACCTTTTTCCTTCGTGTCATTCTCCTTCACCGATCACCGATTATATATCCTTGTAAATTTTTATATTCTTAATTTTGAATAATATCAATACGATTTAAATTAATCAAATCAAATTATTAGCAATTTAAGTTTCCATTAGTTATCAATTTTAGGATTAAATTTTGCATGTCCAAATTCGATTTATAAATTAATTTGTGAGTCGGTAAGTGAAAATGATTGTAACAGAACTTACGTCTAATAATCAAAAAATAATTGAATTGTTTTTTATATTAAAATTATCATTGAATTTTGCATTATTTCATGCAAAAATTATTTTGATCGATATTCAATGATAACTTTTGTTGGAGTGTTGACGTGACACACTACATGTGCAAAAATAACCGACTTTAGCTTATGACGTGGCACGCCATGTGTACACAAGTAAATGACGCGATATACCACGTCAGCACTTCATTGATGAATTTCTCCAGAAAACAGTCGAAACGACTTTTGTATAAAATAGTGTAGAGTTTAGTGACAATTTCGTTACAAAAAATAATTCAGTTATTTTTTGTTTATTAAGCGTAAGTTTAATGATAATGAGTGATATTAATCCAATAATATTTATGGTTTGATACAAATTTGACATTTTTTGAATTTATTATATTTATGGTCATTAAATTTATAATCTAATAACTATCCGGTTAAAAAAAATTATATAAAAATAACTCAACTTTATAGATATTAAAACTAAAATTTAAAATATTTCAAAACATATTACATGAAAAATTTCAAAACGTGAAATATGAATGTTCAAAGCTAAAACATTAACGTGGAATTCATCATTTCAGTTGTAAGAGAATTTTTATATGAGGAGGTATTTTTCAAATTTCAGTAAAGAAACGAATGAAATCTATGGTAGACATGATTAATTGGGTGCCCTAATTAGACTGATTAAATGGTGTTGGAATTAATTTAATCTGCCGATTATTTGTATAAGTAGACTAATGAAATGAGTGACTTTTAGAAAAAGTGGGATTAATTTCATATAATTCTAAGGTGAATAATGCAAACTGGCAAAGAGGGAATGTCGCAACCTGTGACCTCTAAAGATGCTTTTAATTACAATTCCCTAACAAAGATCAGGATCCTGCTTCTGCTTCTTCTTCTTTATGCATCATATATACTTGAAAAAAATAAAAGAAAAGCCAGCCATTCTTATTATCTTTTTCCCTCCCGTCCCGTCAGCCACCCATTGTTATTTTATGAAATAATAATAATAAATACAGATATTTTTTTTTAATAACATTTGTTAAATCGATTAAGATAAAAAATTTTAAAATTAATATGTAACAGTCAAGTTAAAATTAAAAAATATTCTGAATTTTTTTTTAATTGTTTGTTAAATTTTTAAGATAAATTAAAAATAAAATTTTTTCAATTTTTCATATATTTCTTATCCGACAAAATGTATGGATGAATATCTTGATCATATGTCAATATATACATATCTTGATTTTCAAAATATATATAGTTAAACAATCAAATAATTTTTTTTAATGTAATCTATTTGGTTTAATAAACGTTTGAAAAAGTAAGAGGAGTTGTTATAATTTTAAATTTTTTTCATTTTAATTTTTTAAAATTAACAAACGCTGTCTGGATATTTACTTTTTGAGATGAGGTGGCCTTTTACCATCGAAAATGTTACTACTCCAACCGAATTATGTCTGTTTTAAATTTCTCCATTTATTTAGAGAAAAAAATGAAAAGATTTCTCTCATTTACAGACTTTAATTTATATTGGAAATAATCAAAGAATCTTCGAACATGTTATTATCTAAGTCGGGTGGACAAAGTGAAATTGTTACGTAAAATCAGAATACCCTACCAGTTTACTTTATGATAAAATTACTATAAAAATTCCAATATATATATATATATATATATAGCGGAAGTCGATGAGTGGAAAATGTCTGGAGAGATGGACAGTGGCATATAGCTAGCTCAACTACGAAAGTCTTTCAAATTTGTATTTTCAGAAAAGTCCTATTTTCTAATAAATAAATAATTAGACATATAATGTGTAAACTATGATTTAGACACCTCTAAATTGATGCTCTAATCCCCTCCTATCTAAATGTAAGAACCTTCTAAGATGTTGCCTTATTTTTTATGATTGCTTTTGTGTCCCTTCTGAATATTGAAATTTTTAGGTTAAAAAAAATAGGGATAAAAGTTACTCGCAATTCCAATTACCAGAAAATAGACAATTAATTCCAATAAATTTCTAGTCAGAAAGACTTTAATGGTCAAATTAATGTACTGAGAGCAACAAAAAAAAGGACAATCAAGCATATATATAGGTTTAGAAACCTTACCAGATAAATCTAAGAGTTCTTATATTTGATCATATTATATTAAATTAGTTAAACCATTAATGCTATATAATGATTATGATTAACTTTTCAATGTTGATAACGTCCGGATTAAAATTTATATCTTATCAAAATTTTAAGAGATTCAAATTAAATAATTTGATTATCATTATTTTTTTTAATCAAGAATCGTTTAATTCATGAAGAAACGTTTGAAATACTGATAAAATGAAAGAAAGAAAACCTAGGGATTGGTTAGAGATACTCCATCAAGCCAAAATATTATGTGACCACAAAAGGGGTATCCACCCCAAGGAGAGGCAGGCCACACAAGATAGTGACCCTTCAAAGATATGGCAGATCTGCCCACCGACAACACAGATAGGGACCCCTCAAAAGGCCATGCCACTCTTCTCTCCTTATTAACTTCCTTGCTCATCCATGAGAAAGCATCAAGCTCAAGCACAAGTGGAGTCCTTTTTTTTTTTCGTGTAAAAACCCACATGAATAAAGAGAGAAGTTTCATGTTAAATACAATTGCACTCTTTCCCAGGTATGAGGGGCCATGGATTTTTCTTTTGATAAAGAAAGATTAGGGTTTTCATTGAATTCTCAAGCTATTACAATTGCACTCTTTTCCATATGAAAGAATTCAAGAATATGGATGATGGGTTTTTATTTTAGTGGAAGAAGATATCAAAAAGCAAATGAATTTATCATTTTATTTTGCTAGTTAGATAAGCCATTTAACTTTTGCTTTTCTTCAGCCCTCTCTTTAAGACTATTCCATCTTCTAATAAAGCTAAGTGCACATTAAAAACTTAGTACTAATACTGTTGGCCCCAACCATGTAGGGCAAAGGAAGAAGAAGGAATAAAGTTGATACAAATTTTTATAAAAATTAAAATTAAAAAGAAATTAAAGCTTCCACACTTGTTCCCTAGCTACTCTGTGCAAACACAATTATATATTGATCATTCAACCAAACATAGTAATGATATATTAATAATCATCATCTTTTACTTCTTACAACTTACTGTTCCTTGCAGGCACATGTTTCCAACTCAAGATAACTTTTTTTTTTGTTAAAAAAATTTTGAATATTACCCTTGTGCATAAAAATACACAATGGGGTGTGACTTCATATCTATTTTTGGTCCAACCTATTTACTAAATTAAAATATATGGTACCACCAAGTATGATTCTGATAAAGTGTCTATGGAACTTTTTGAATGGGTCCTCTATGCATCATCTATGATAATAATGTTTTTTTCTTTTAATATCATAAGAAAAGATTGATGCTTAGCTAACTACATATACAAGTACTATTGGTAATGGAATTTGCCTGTGCAATATGGTTTCTGACTGAGATATGTATCTCTCATAGTTATCCAAATCAATTTTCTTTTACTTTTATGCTCATCCATATAACAAAGATATGATTTTTAAGCATTCTTAGAAATAAAAAAATAATTGAATCTGAATCCAACGTATAATTGACAATCTACCGATATTTCAATGCTAAAACTATGAATGAAATAAAACAATTTTAATTAGTTGTTCGTTAATATTAATGATAAGTCGAAATAAGTGAATATACTCACGTGAAAGTTCATTCTTTTTATGGATAATCTGTACACTAATCCCTCCAATGCTAATAAACCTTATAATTGTTATCACTGTAAGTCTATTGGCGACAAATACTAGCACCGGTTGTCACGAATGGGACCTTTTCTTTTGGGATTTAAGGAACAATGCCACGCATCAATTATTTTCTCCACTACATGGCAATGATAATAAGGAGTAGTAATAGCAAAAAATCAGGAAGATACGTACATTTATAAATGCATATTTATCAAAAGCAACAGGACAATGCAGCCATTTTTAAATGATTGAATTGAAAGTGCAATTCCAACATCTCTCATTCAAAGCAATTATTTGAGTATATCCAAAGGACTTACTATAGCAGAGACAAGTGACAGGCAATTGCTGACTGCAACGGACTCTACCCACGCCTTTAAACACACACACACACGCTCCACAATCATTCAAAGCAATTATAAAGCATAATTCTTTGATTAAAGCTAAAGGGTAATCTTGTAACAATGAATAAAGAAAGAAAGAAAGAAACAGCAGAAGCAGCCTCATCCCAACTTTACTTTTTCTCCCTCTAATCACAACTTTAAATTTCTGTTATATATGCAACGGCTTTATATTAATATCATTCTTTTTATGTCTTATTTTTAAGCAATTACTGGGTTAGGATGCAGCGCAAAATTCAGCCGTTGGATCAAAAGTGAAATCTTGATCGAACGGATTAGATTTACGTGCACTGACATAATCACCTTTCATAAATCATAGTTTCTTTGCTTCTTTTATGTTCTTGCTTTTCTTTTTCTCACTTGTAGCTTTTCTTTTTCACAAACAAGAAGCTTAGCTGCAAGAAACTATAGGGTTGCAAGAAGAAACATATATAATTTTTGTTCAAGAATTCAATTCTCTCCTTTTCTTCTTTAAGAGAAAGGAAAAGGATGAACGGAAAAGAGAAACAAAGAAAAGGAGGGGCTTAGCTTCTTCCTTGTATTTGAAGACTCTTTTCTGTGAAAAATGTTTGAAGTTTCTCAGATTCCTTTCACTTTTCTTCTCTTTACTACAAAATCTATTGTTTTTAGACCTCTTTGTCTTAGATTCAAGTCCTTCCAAAATCTATTCTCCTGAATCAATCTTCACCAAAGAACATGGTCCTTGTCGTTCTTTTCACTCTATTCTCTCTTCTAACTTCTTCTTTTGCTACTCTTATCAATGATTTCAATGTCTTGCTCGAGCTCAAGCGAGGATTTCAATTCCCTGAACCAGTCTTGAGGTCCTGGGATTCGTTGAATCCTGCCTCAGTTTGTTCTTGGATTGGAGTTAGTTGCTCTCAGGGGCGAGTCGTGTTGTTGGACTTGACAGATTTGAATCTATCTGGTGATGTTTCACCCCATATTTCGAGGCTTAATCGACTCACTAACTTGTCTCTTGCAGGAAACAATTTTACAGGCAGTATTGAGATTGTAAGGTGTAGAAATCTTCAGTTCCTGAACATCTCCAACAACCAATTCAATGGCGATTTGGATTGGAACTACGCGGAAATGGCCAATTTAGAAGTGTTCGATGCTTACAACAATAACTTAACTGCTGCCCTTCCAGTTGGGATTTTGAGCTTGAAGAAACTCAAGCACTTGGATTTTGGTGGCAACTATTTCTATGGAAAAATCCCAGCAAGCTATGGGAAACTAGTGAGATTAGAGTATCTTTCGCTTGCGGGGAATGATCTTAGTGGAAGAATTCCTGGTGAGTTAGGCAATTTAACTAACCTGAAGGAGATTTACTTGGGTTATTTCAATGTTTTTGAAGGTGGAATTCCTGCAGAATTTGGAAACTTGGTGAATCTAGTTCATATGGATTTATCAAGCTGTGAATTAGATGGTTCAATTCCTCGCGAGCTTGGGAATTTGAAGCTGCTTGATACTCTATATTTGCATATTAATCTTCTTTCAGGTTCTATACCAAAGGAGTTAGGCAACCTGACAAACATGGTCAGTCTCGATCTATCAGCCAATGCACTTACCGGTGAAATCCCATTCGAGTTCATCAATCTGAAGCAACTTAAGCTATTCAATCTCTTCCTGAACAGATTACACGGTTCCATTCCAGATTACTTCGCAGGTTTGCCGAATTTGGAAACTTTCGGGCTATGGATGAACAATTTCACGGGCGAGATTCCTCGAAAACTTGGCCAAAATGGTAAGCTTCAGATTCTTGACTTGTCCTCAAATAAGCTCACTGGTACAATCCCGGAAGGGTTGTGTTCGTCTAATAAGTTAAGGGTTCTGATTCTGTTAAAGAATTTCCTGTTCGGTCCGATCCCTGAAGGCTTGGGGACTTGCTATAGTCTCACGAGAGTAAGGCTGGGCTACAATTACTTGAATGGAAGCATTCCTGAGGGCTTCATTTACTTGCCTGAGCTTAATTTAGCAGAATTGCAGAACAATGTCCTGTCAGGAACATTATCAGAGAACAGTAACAGCTCTTCGAAACCTTTCAAATTAGGCACCCTCAATTTGTCAAATAATCTGCTTTCAGGATCCTTGCCATTTTTGCTTTCGAATTTCTCTTCCCTTCAAATCCTTCTTCTCAGTGGAAATCAATTTTCTGGCCCAATTCCACCTTCTATAGGAGAACTCCATCAAGTGTTAAATCTTGATATTAGCAGAAATTCACTTTCAGGTCCAATTCCACCTGAAATAGGAAATTGTTACCATCTCACTTCCATTGATATGGGCCAGAACAATCTCTCAGGCCCAATCCCACCAGAAATATCAAACATTCTTATCTTGAATTACATGAATTTATCCAGAAATCATTTAAACCAAACAATTCCAAAATCTATTGGTTACATGAAAAGCCTCACCATTGCTGATTTCTCATTCAATAATTTCTCTGGAAAGCTACCAGAATCTGGCCAATTCTCATTCTTCAATGCATCATCATTCGCGGGGAATCCTCAGCTTTGTGGTCCTCTCCTCAACAATCCTTGCGATATCTCTGCAGTCACTAGAACTCAGGCAAAGCCCCCAAATAATTTCAAGCTGATTTTCGCATTAGGCTGGCTGATTTGCTCTCTGATATTCGCGACTGCAGCCATTATCAAGGCGAAGAGTTTCAAGAAAAACAGCTCGGATTCATGGAAGCTGACAGCTTTCCAGAAGCTCGAATTCACAGTTGCAGACATCCTGGAATGTGTGAAAGATGGGAACGTGATAGGCCGAGGCGGAGCTGGGATTGTATATCATGGTAAAATGCCAAATGGTGAAGAAATTGCAGTCAAGAAACTCCTTGGTTTTGGAACTCATAGCCATGACCATGGTTTCAGAGCAGAAATTCAAACATTGGGAAACATTAGGCATCGAAACATCGTCAGATTGCTGGCATTTTGTTCCAACAAAGAAACCAATTTGCTGGTTTATGAGTACATGAGAAATGGAAGTCTAGGAGAAGCAATACATGGAAAAAAAGGTGGTTTCTTGACTTGGAATTTGAGGTACAAAATTGCCAATGAAGCTGCTAAAGGACTTTGCTACCTTCACCATGATTGTTCACCGTTGATTGTTCATAGAGATGTTAAATCCAACAACATTTTATTAAATTCAAGCTTTGAAGCTCATGTTGCAGATTTCGGATTAGCGAAATTCCTCTTCGATGGAGGCGCATCCGAATGTATGTCAGCAATTGCAGGCTCTTATGGCTACATTGCTCCTGGTAAGTACAATACATTTTGTTCTTCTAAATTTTCATACATTTAGATTCTTTTCTTAACATAGTGCATACATTTGTCAAAGCTGTGAATAAGTTAAGTTCTGTTAAAATTTAGTATTTAAAAATTTCAAAATTATTTTCTGTTGTTGAATTCTTCAAGATTTGTTTATATCATATTCATGAATTCTTAAGAAATGTGATTTTTATATAAAAAAAAATTGTTGATAAATTTTTGTAATTCATGGATAGAGTGTTGGTATAATAATTCATGAAACATAAGTTTTGTGGTAAAGTGACAGCAGAAAAACCACCCTGGATTTGTGGGAAAAGGGGACAGAAGAACTTACAAGCAAGATCTATGAACATTAACAAAACAATTAACATAGAATTGTTTTCGGTAACCACAAACACAGACACTGAAGTAGCCGCTTTGTTGGGGACCACAAAACACACTCATCTCGCAATCTGAGAGGGTCAATCTGACACATGATTCTAACGTAACAGCGTTTTGAGATTAGTTAAAGGTGACCGACATGCACTCCTATTTACACCACTGTTTCTTTTTCTTTTTCTTTTTTTTATAAATGATTTTCAATTTCTCTATAAATTTAAGCAAAAATTAAAAGAAAATTACTCATGCATGTACCACTTTGTTCTGGTCTTACGTGTAAAGGGTACTCTCCTTTCCCCACTAGCCAACTTGATATCTCTTTTTGTCTGTGTGCTTTAATTTATTAATCTTAAGTGTTTTTGCAACTCATTTTCTATTCACAACTATTATTATTATTATTTTCCAACTTATTTGCCTTAAAATGTTGATATATTCCTTTGCAGAATATGCATATACCTTGAAAGTGGATGAGAAAAGCGATGTGTATAGTTTCGGAGTTGTTCTGTTAGAACTTCTTACCGGACGTCGGCCGGTAGGTGATTTCGGAGAAGGAATGGGAGATTTTGGAGAAGGAGTAGATATAGTACAATGGAGCAAAAGAGTAACAAACAATCGTAAGGAAGATGTTATGCACATTATTGATCCAAGGCTAAAAATGGTGCCCAAAGATGAAGCCATACATTTATTTTTCATTGCTAGGTTATGTAGCCAAGAAAATAGCATTGAACGTCCAACCATGAGAGAAGTTGTTCAAATGCTCTCAGAATTTTCACGTCCCTCGCCAGATCACCATTCTTCATCCTCGTCAATTATTTCTCCACGATCAAACTTTCACAAACAAGAGAAAATCCATGTGAATTTTAAACAAGAGCTTTTAGTTTGATGACCTTAGAAAAGTTCTTCTTTTTCTTATAATTTTGATGGTGTCATAAAATCGTGTCGGGGCTAAGGTTCTTGCAGCATGTTTGGTTCTCGCCGAACTCGGCAACCCAAATCAACAAAAATAGAGCTGACACTTTAACTTGCAGTTTTATATCGATACTGAATGATATTGACTTTCGACCAATGCAGCGCTACTCTCATTACAAGAACCGTAGCATCACTTCAAGATTTGCTTGATTTTGTTATAGTTTTTTTTCTCTTTCTGATGTGCAAAGTTATAATTTTCTTGAAAAATTTTTGAGCTTAGACATATATAGGGCATAGGAGATATGGTGAGCATATATAGATGTAGGAATAATTTTATGGGTTGCACTTCTTTTTAAGAAGTGTTTGTTTAGATGGGGTCATGCTAGCTCTTTGTACTATACTTTTATGTATACAATGCTATATTGATGCCTTTAAATTATCTTCAACTCTTTTTCTTTTTCTCTTCAATGAAATAATTAAGAGTATTGTTTCAGTGTGCTCATGTGAGTAGTGACTGCAAATCTGAGCCATTAGATCATTATGTCACTTTTAATCTAACAGTCGAGATTTGTGCGCGCCATATACGATGAGGATACTATATATTAACCCAATAATTAATATTTATGGCTATTTGAAGACAACGTTATATCTTTGGGTATGGTTCTCACCTTTGAAAGGGCAATGCTAGGGGTGTTCAAAACTGACCCTACCCAAACAACCTGAATAACCCGTACCGAACAAGGAATTTGGATAGGGTTATTAGGGTCGGATAGGGTAAAAAATTTTGGGGTTATTCGGGTTCGGGTCGGGTTAAACCCTTATTAACCCGAAACACAAATATTTTCATCCCAAAACACAACATTTTAATAATCGGGTAAGTTTGGGTCAGGTTGACCCGATCCGACCCGAATTTTCTTTTAAATAATTTAAAATAAAAGAAAAAATAAATTTGGATTGTTCGGACGGGTTATTCGGGTAGGGGTTCGAACTATTCGTAGGGTATGATAGAGTTGAGATATGAAAAAAATTCGGGGTTCGGGTCAGGTTCACCCAAACCCGCCCGATGAACACCCCTAAGCAATGCACTAATGAGCATCGTTGGCAGCTCTCTCTCTCTCTCTCTCTCTCTCTCTCTCTCTCTATATATATATATATATATATATATATATATACATACATACATACATACATATATATACATACATATATATTTTTTGGGATATGAGAGGATGGAATTCGAAATCTCGTCGGGTGAAAGAGTAGCTATATTTTCAATCATTTGAGGAGTTAATTTAATATATGGTTATTCAAATTTAGCAATTATAACGTTATGTTCATTATACTATAATCTATAGTAAACAAATTACTCAACTTTTATTTTGTAACCGAAAAATTATAAAGATCGGAAAATCAAAAATTCAGCCATCAAAATCATTGACATCAGTAAGATTTATTGACAACAACAAGAAATACACTATCTTATAACCTTAAAATTATTGACAATATCAACATTTATTGGATATCCATCAGGTAAAATGTATATTTATTTTCATATTTTTGATTCTCCGGTGGTCGAAAAATTGAAAATCTGACTTTTGTGATTTTTCTGTTACAAAATAAAAGTCGAATAATTTTTTCATTACAAATCGTAATACAGTGACTATAACATTACAATCACCAAACTTGAGTGACCACATATGAAATTAACCCATCATTTGAGCTTTCAATATATATATATATACACACACATTTCTTAGGATCGAAGAGGATGGAATTCAAAATCTCATCAATTGAAAGAGTAACTATATTTTCAATCATTTAAGTGATATGTAATTTTCAAAATATTAAACAAATAAATTGATCAGCATTTAAACCATAGATTAATGTTTAAAATAAAAGAGGTAATGCCTTTTTTCTTTCAAAGCCCATATTGCATATGCGGCCCAAAGGCCGTCAACCCTGGTATTCCATTTTTTAAAGGGAGTTTTACAAAACTAACCAAAAAAATGAGTTAAACTTAAATATACCTCTTTTCTTTTTCTCTTTCAAAAATACTTTTTTTAAATTTTCATTTTTAAAAATACCACTTTTTTAATTTAACTTAAATTTCTCTCTCTTTTCACACCTCTTTATCCTCCTCCTCCTCCTCCTTTTCTTCTTCTTCTTCTTCTTGGGTTTAGCGTCTTTCTCCACCTGTGTTTTCTTTGAAAACCTCATTTTTGTTTCTTTGAATCAGAAGCAAATCAAGAATCAGAACAAAATCAAGAAATCGATCAAGTAAGAAGAATAAGAGAAAGGGTTGTTTTTTGTTGGGGGGTTAGAGGAGAGAGGAAGAGAGGGAAATTTGGGGCTTTGAAAGAAAGAGAAAGGAAGCAAGTTTCCGATACTTGAACTCCCAGTCACTGGAACTAGTAGCATTTTCCATAAATTATCCTCTGGATTGAAAATTGCAAGTTTTCGCTGGTTCTTCCACTCTATACAGAAGAGCTCTTTCTCGAGCACAGCATGAGCAGTAACCATAACACAGCCGTTCTTCATCTCGCACCATGTGTGCCTCTTGAGATTGTACACATCAACACACTTTGAGTTACCAATAGTGAAGCTTGACCTTCCTCCCATGACATAAAGTTTCCCTTCAAAGCTACAAGCCAAGTAGCCCCACCTTGGCCGGCGAAGACTTTCTATTAGGGTCCACTTTTTGGTGTCAGGATCATACATCTCAGCACTCGAAAGGCTATCACTATCGATTCCATAGCCACCAACAGCATAAACTTTTCCATTAACCTCAGCGCATGCAAAATCATGTTCAAGATGTTCCTCTTCTGCCATTTAATTTTTTGTTCTGCTCCATTTCCAGCGGCTTCATCTCACCTGCATGTTTTCTTGTCCCACTTTGTCAATCTCATCTTTGCAAACACACACACACACACGCACACGCACACAATGACCTTCACTTTATACACGAGAAACGACAATCAAAAAACGCGTTCAATGCTAGAAGTGGCAGTGCAGAAGTTGAAATCATTGTTATCTTCGTGAACAGACCTGACACTTTCAGATTCATTTACTCTGATTCTCTCTCTTTTATTTTGACTTGAAAACAGAGCAGAGGAATTTACAGGTACTAAAGCTCTATTTTCTATAGTCTTATCTTTCTCTTTTGTTGTTTTGTGACAAACATAAAATTATGTCTCTTTGATCAATGGAACTGATGGATTTGTGTATAGTACTGAGGTTTTGTTATTGTTAGTGGGTTCTGCTTTATTGCTCAAAAAATTGAAGAGAAAAAGAAGGCTTCGTTGGAAAGAGGACTTTTGCTCTTTGTTTATGCTTCTTATGAGTTGATTCTTTGAACATTTCTTGAATACGTTTCTTTTTATTATTAATTATTTTGTTTCTCAATTCTTTCCTTTGATAATTGATCTCGATTATTTTGAATTAATGGTTTTGACATAGTGCCTCATCATGGCAGCTAACTCCGAAAGAGATAAAGTAACAATGATGAAACTCAAAAGCCTTCTGTCAATAATAAGATGATTATTCCAGGAGAATAAATGAAAAGATTGAGCTTTGAAGATAAAGATACATAATAATTAACAACAGACTAGATCAACCCCTATCCAAGAGCAAGCATCAATTATAACAATTAGTCTCAGGTTCTAAACTTGCAAACCTATCTAAATAGAATTAAGAGCTCCATATGATTTGTAAGAAGCTAATTAAAATCATTATTTGGGGACCAGCTTCTCTATTCTATTTCTTATCAAATTTGTCCATTACAGTTAGGATTTGATATTCTGAATATTGCCTAGTTTTACTGGATGTGGCAAAAAATATATATATTTTTTCAATTTGTACAGAATTGGGTGTATAATTTAAGTCTTCCTAAAACAAGACTGGATTGGAAATGGCTTAGCAAATTAACAAGATCGATGATAAAATAAGAAATTAAGCAAGCAAAAGAAAAAGATCGATGTAAATGGATGGTGCTAAATAATTAATAAGATATTTATTAGAAGGTGTATTTTCTCTTTGTGAATTTAAATTAGTCAAATGAATTGTGTGGACGGTATGGAATTTAAACTTAAATGAAATACTGACACTCTAAATTGAATGAATCAAATCACATGCATATTTTCTATGAGAAGAAAGTTAAGGGTAATGGTTGATGAGGACACTGCTGTATTCTGGGTTCATTCTGCAATAATAATATTGCTGGAAATAGCTTCTTAAAGAAAACATTACGACCACCTTTTTTTCCTCATTAAGTTCTGCATAATGATTGGTTTATACAAGTTCTGTATAATGATTGCTTTTTCATTTAATATATATATTCAACCAAAATAACATTGATATACCAGGTATACCAGAGGTATACCATGACATACCATGTATACCAAACGTCATACTATTGGTATACCATGTATATCAGATGGTATACCATTGGTATACTGGATGAACCATGTGGTATATCATGTATAACAGGTGGTATACCATGATATACCAGGTATACCATTGGTATACCGGATGCACCATGTGGTATACCATGTATACTGGGTGGTATACCAATAGTATATTGTGGTATACCATTGGTATACTTGATGTACCAAATGATATAACATTGGTATACCGGATGTACCATGGTATATCGTGGTATACCATTGGTATACTGGATCTACCAGGTGGTATACCATTGGTATACCTTAGAATGCAGACTGCCAATCTCAATTTTGGATTTTGGTATACCTAGTATACCGGTGGTATACCAAAATCCAGAATTGAAAATGGTATTCTGAATTTTGGTATACCAACGGTATACCTGGTATACCGATGGTATACCAAAATAAAAAAAAATTTAATTTTGATTATCATTCATAAAAAGAAATAGCTCATCAATTTATTTTGATCCATCTTTATTTTGCATAAACATATAGTATGATTAAGCATCTTATATTCTTATGTTATTGTTGATAATTAAGAAATAAAATTAAAATTTTATTTATGTAATTCCTACATTAAATTTAGAGAATTAAATTCAATAAATTAAAGCACAACATGTGCAATTTTAGAGCACAAAAACCAAAATTTGATGGTTAAAACTTAGTCAATTTTAAAAATTTTCTTAAGGCAAATATAACAATTGTACTCAATTTAATAAATTGGCTAGCAGTCCATAAGCATCCCCGATTAATGATTATGGTAACAACCAATTAATGGACAATTTTCATCCTAACGCAATATGCTATAATAAATTTGCTCTCTCTGAAATTAAATTCAGATTTCATCTCTGCTTTCAGGCGGATCCTGATACTTTCGCAGAGTGTATAGGGCAACTTGTTAGTACTCTAAAGAGAAATGGTGTGATCTCCTTCGCATCTATCGCTCCTTTTGACGATGACCAAGTTCAATCTCATTATCAGGCTTTGTGGAAAAAGTATGGATATTTAATAGACTACGTGAACTTCCAATTCTATGCCTCTGATAAAGGAACAACAATGTCTCAGTTTTTGGAATATTTGTTTGGTCTGCTGATGACTCTTAAGGCCAATGACATAATAGTTACCTTGGCGACCCTTGTAGTGTACTCGCGGTATACCATGAGTGCCCCCGAGATTGCTGTTCAATTAATAAAAAAGTGAAATTGATTTAGAAATATTACCCAGCTTACGCAGGGAGAAAGACACAATAATGACAGATAGAATCACTTCACCTGTAAACTTGCCACTCATACGGAGGTCCATAATTACATCCTTTACTACTTCTATGCTCAAATTTTAAGGCCACCTAAAATCCAAAGCTTGCAGGCCGTCAATGAATATAAAGTAGAAAAAAAGGGTGAAGTGACATCAAACCTGTAACACCCTTATTACTCCGATATAACGGAACAGTGCACGTAAACCGAATTTTTTTTTCTTTTTATTAACTTTTAAATAGCACAAAGATTCAATACTACTAGTATACTTAAGTGATCGATGACCTATAACTGTCCCGGGTTACTATTCACATAATAAAATTTTGGCAATATAACGGCTGTATTTTAACTAGCCTCTTGAAAAACAGATAAAACACAGCCTCTCAGAAGCACAATACTTCTAAAACAATCATTTCATCCTTCAAAACTTCCATCAAACATCCAACCACTCAAAATAAACCATATCCACAACCACACATATATGTTTACATATTTTTACATAATCGTATACTTATACATAACAATGTATTTATATACATGCCAACAGCTACACAAATTACTTAACAAAATTATTTCTTTCCTTTCCATCTGTGCATCATTGCTCCTCTAGCTCTGTACCTGCATGCAGTAGAAACTACATGCTGAGCATAAATTATGCCCAGTGGTGACTAACAATCCTAATACTTTCTTTGCAATATTTATTTCTTTATTATACTTTAACCTAATTAATTAAATTCTAAAACAAGCACAATTAAACATTTTTACATCAATTTCAAATGGAAACAATTGTTTCTATAAAATTCGCTCTTTTCTCATTTATTACATAACTTTTAACAAATTTTTCCTTTAGTCCTCAAAAATGGTGCTAAATTTCAAAAATGTCCTTTTTTGTCTTAATATTTACGATTTTGCCATTATAGTCATTTATTTTCATTTTCATTGCATAAGTTCCTCCATTATTCATTATTTATCATTTACTTTACTACTTTTGGTAAAATTATAGTTTAGTCCTTGTACCATAAAAATTCTATCTTATTGACACTGTTAGGTCTCCAAAATTACTATTTTGCCCTTGTTAACCATTTCTCACTTATGTTTACTTATTAATTACCCATTTTGGCAAAATTATCATTTTGTCCCTGAACTTTCATTTTCTTTCGTTTAAGCCCTTTTTCCATTTTAAACTTCATTTTTATCATTCTTTTCATTTCTTTTAACTTATTATCACTTTCATTTCATTTCATGCCCCCAGTACAGTACCGACAGAAATTCTCAGACTGGATACTCGGGACGTGGACCCCATGGGCCACATATAGACTGAAAAATGATCTCAAAGACCATTTTTCCACGTAGCAGATACCAGGTACAAACAGAAGTTATGGACATCAATGATCCTACCATAACTAAGCAAGTCGCCGTGACTTGCACCGCGGTACAGATATCCCTATGGCTAGCCAATTATATCCTGAGCTAGGCTTTTACTGCCAAACTAATTCTAAGGGCATAATTTCATAAAAATTGCAATCAAACTTTAATTTTTTTCATTATTTCATTACTCGAAAATACTCGTATTTATTTCTTTCCATTCTTTTACATAGATTGTGAATTATTCTACCATAATTCACCAAAATTATTCACTTTCTCATCAAATTGCACATTATTTCATATTAATTCCATATTTCCATTACTTACATAATTGAAATTATTCTCTAAAATATTCATTTAATTTCAATAAATTTCATAAAAATTTCTAAGCATATTATTTCATTTCTAATATGATTTTGAAGCATAAAATCATTAAAATTTACAAAATACACCTTAGTTTTTCTTAGGAATTCCATTCGGCCACTATAGGTTTTATACCATATATTCACTTAACACTTCCTTTAAGCATTCAAACAACTTATTTCAAGTCCCATAACATTCATCTACCATTACTTTAAGTTAGACATCATTTATATCATATTTTCATTAAGTTACATAAAGGTTTAATGACTAAAATCAAAGAAAATATTAAGATTCATTAGCCACTAACCTTCCTTTCTTGCTCTAGGATGCCTAAGCTTCCTTTTTCTTGCCTTTAGCCTTGGAAGCTTGCAATTCACTTTGATTCCCTAAGAGAACCGAAATTTTAACCCATTAAAACTCTAGTTTTTCAACCTCAAATGCTAAAAATAATATCATAAATGAAATCTAGGCACCCAAAAACATAAGTAGGCACCTTAGAAAGAATTTAAACCCATTGATTTCACTTACCTCAAATGAAATCCTAAATTCTCTCTCTTAAATTTTCTTGATTTTCTTCCTTGATTTGAAGAGAGGAGGTCATAAAGCTTAACTAGGAAGGCAGAAATTACTATTGGGTGGCTTAATTTAGTGTGAAATGGAGAGAGAGAAAAGAAGAAAAGCTTGACAACAATGGTGGAATTTTCGTCCAAGGGGATGAGATAAGGAGGAAGATGATTTGCTGGCTTGTTCCAGAAATTTCACACTATTTATAGGCCTTCTAAATGGGTAAATTGGGCTTGGGTTGGCATTTGGGCTTAATTAAATAATTAAGGCCCATTAACTACCTAATTCAAGCCCAATTTGATTTCTCCTCTTTTCTCGCTCCAAATCACTCCAAAACTGATTTCGTAATTCTTATCACATCAAAAATAAGTAGTACACAAAATTTCGGCTCAATCGAAGTCCGTTACTGGTCCGATTCAACCAAACTGGTTCGATTCGACAATTGTCGACATCGCCGAAAAATTCATTTCTTTATACCAAAATATTCTACATGAAATTTCATGAAGATCTGCAAAATATGAAAATTTTTGGAGTTCATTTGCTATTTTTAAAAATTTATGCAAAATCAAGTCACTTTCTCTAGTAGAAAAATTGACTCGTTACCTTTTTCGTATTTTTGACTTTCGGAGGCCTATTTGACATCGATTTCACTTCAAATTTCAACCCCGGACTCACCATGACCAATACTTTCCGATGATCAAATAAAATATTTTTCACTTTCGGGTCCGTTTTACGGTCCGGGTGCACTATTCACCATCGGAATTTACTGTTAATGGCCAGACCGGTGTTGAGGCCATTACAAAACCCACTAATCCTAGCATGACAATAGTGGCAGTTATACCTCATCAGGTGCAAAGCCGCCATGAGATATTCACCGACCAACATAAACCTGATTAAAGCCACCTTTGCCTAACTTTTTCTCTAATTTGTACAAATGAGAACCCCCAACCTGAACCTGTGGCATCATAACAAGGAAAACTTTATAGCCACGTGTGCCCCCCCGCCAGCCTCAGTCGGTTTTGCCTGTTGATTCGTTGGTGTTGCTGCTCCACGGCCCCTGTGCGCTCCGCTACGCAAAACCGGCATCGTTCATCCTCTGATTACAATTCTCATGCCAAAATCAAAATACTAATGTAAAAAAAAAAGAACATTTCCCCAAAAATCAATACTCGGAGAATCAGCCCGTACACAAAACCCTTCTCCTGATCGTCAAGAATCGGCAAGAACCAATACGAAGCTCAACACAACAAACCAAGAAATTGAATGCGAGTACAATCAAAATGTAACAAAACTAAATTAGAAAGTAAGAAAATTAGGGTAACAAAGATGAACCGAGACAGAGCGAGCAAGAGAGGGGCAATCAAAATAGAAAAATCAAGAAAATGAAGGAACTGAAACTTACCGTCGTTGGTAGGTCAAAGAGCAGAAGCTTGAGCCTAAACAGAGGGAGAGAATATGACAAAAATTGACCTAACAATTGAAGAAATGAATAGAAACAGAGATAAAAATAAAAGTTGTATTTTTAAAAACATAAATTTAAAAAAAAGTATTTTTAAAACTGAAAATTTGATGGAGTTATTTTTGAAAAACAAAGTAAAAAATAGTGTATTATGTGTAAATTCCTCTTTTTTAAAGCCCTATCTTTTTCTAGCCCAGCATTGCATAGTTGGGCCGGGCTAAATTATAAACAAATTCATAGTTCATACATTCTAATGTGTTAAAAAATTATTAGGCCCAACTATTTTTGATATTTCATAAAAGGATGCTGTGAAATGTGAATTAAAATTTTATAATTTATGGAAAACATTAAAATAATTTGAAAATTTTACGATTATTTTATTTATTATAAAAAAATCAATTCCTTTTTAATTAATTAAGTACTAAATAGTATTTCATTAAATTGTTAATTTAGTATTACACCTTATAAAAGTTAAAAATTCTCCAAGGCTCTTTTAATTTAAGAACTAACTGCGAATAAAAATTAAAATCTACCTTTCTTTTAATAAGAATTGGAATATTAATTAAAATATTTTTCTAAAAATTAGTAAATGTAAAATTTAAAAAAAAAAAGATAAAATCATAAAATTGTTTCCCAAAAACAACGAAGGCCAACTCCCCCAAAAGTCAAAATATTTTCCAAATACCCTATTAAAACCTTAACCCCTATATCCAACGGTCTCTACGTGATTAAATTAATCTCCACCGTCCGATCCTTCCTTAATTAGCCCTTTCCCTCCTCCTCCTGAAGTCCTTTGCTCCCTCGACTGCTTCTTCTCCTTTCCTTTTCTGGAAAACCGCTTCTACCCATCACGTACTACCACCAAAACGGTTTTCCGGTGACCTTAGATCCGGTCAACTCGCTTCCGTTCGGCCTCGATCCGTTGCTTTCAGGTTCGTTTCTTGCTTCCAATTTTCTCCTCCGTTTTTAGTCTCTGTTACCATCTATTACGCGTCATACCCGAAAATTTTGAAAAATTTAGTCTTTGTTTGAGCCAGTGATTTTTTTTTTTTGCAATTTCCCACTTCGGAAATTGAACTTAAATTTTGAAGTTGTGAAATTTTTGTTTTGCCTGCTGTTTCTCAGCAAACAAACTGATTTTTCTAACCCTTCTTTGAAAGTAAAAGAAGAATCTATGAAAAGTTATTGAGTTAGATAATGAAGTTCCGATTTTTACTGAAAATATCTATTTTTTTTTTGCCAATTATTGTGTTAGATTTTTCTGGTTAGAAAATTTTTTGCTATTATTTTCATTCTCTGCTTCTATTTCTTTATTTATTTATTTTAAAAGGACCAAAAAAATCGCTTTCAAGTGATTGGAAAGTAGAATCTTATGCTTATCTTTCCATTAAATAATGAAATAGGAATCGGAATCGGAATCTCGTTTCTTCCCATTTTCGTTTAGCTGGCTAACATGCACCTGGTGAATTTCATGCTACACGCGTTGTTGTTTTTTCCCTTTGGTTTTGTGGATATTTTTTATTTAATTTGTTTTGAATTCTCAGTTTTTTGAAATAGGTAGATAACTTAAGCTCGAAGTTTTTTTTTTATATATATATTATATTATATTATTATACATTATTTTTTTGTTTATTTAATTATATAAGTTCTCATCTTCTATTGGAAAAATTGTAGTTGATTTGAAACTTTGGAATAAAAAAGAATGGTGCTTTGCCTTTGACTGACTTCCTTTTTGCTATTCCCTTCACTTTTTTTCCTCTTTCCATCTCTTTGTAGGCATTAACTCGGACCTTATTGCGAGAATGGTCACTGGACAAGAAATCGAGAAACGTATCCTCTCTTATTGGATATTGCTGGTTCACATTGCTTCAGTTTTTGAGTATTATTTGTTGTGCTTGATTCTTGCAGCCTTTTTCTTTTTCTTTTTAAATTAACTTATGTTTGAACTAGTTGTTTAGGGTGTTATATGGTTTTCTTGTTTCTCATTTACTGAATTTGAAACGATAAATCTTTGTTATGCTACTGTGTTGTTGGCTAGACCTACTTCATAATATTGTTGTTGATCATTCTGAAAAGGTTTTAACTGTTTGATTAATAGGAAGTGTGCTTGCTTCATTTACAGTTCCCCTATTCCCTTTCGCTTTAAATAACTAGTGGTTCTATCTTGCGAAATAAGTTATGTTGTGTGGATGAAATGATTAGTAGTGTTGCATGGTCTTGTTAGATTAACCATTATTACCATATTTCCATGATATGATGGCATATTCTTTATGTTTGAATCGCAAGTCAATTAGTTGCTTCATCTTTTCTATATTGACTACATCAATCATTGGCTTTACTGTCAAGTCAATGAACTTGTTTTCCTGCAAGTACTTGCATCATTTGCTTAAAATTTTCCAAGAGCATTAGCATTTGATGATCTTTTCTTAACTCGATAATGTAGCTAAGCCTGTTGTTACAGTATTGAAGTCTGAGCCATTAAGTGAGCATGTTGAGCATGATGCGGTATGCCAATTTTATCATTTTTTTCTTTCTTCAACACACATTCTTGGTTAAGTAGCATTTTTCAAGTAAAGAACTATTATTATATATTTGTTGATTGCTAACTTCTCAATCTAGATCAACTTTCATTTTGTAGGCCATAGTATGATAGGCATTGTGCCAATGATGATTATATAACTCTTTGAGAAGAGACTGGAAATTACATGTTTCTATAGCATTATTTTGGGCATAGATGTATTTATGGAATTTATAACCTTGGGATCTATTATCCTTTCAATTTAGAGATTGAGAAAAAGTTCCTTGATACTTGCAATTCCATGGATTTCTACATCTCTAGTCTTGTCCTGCATATTACTTGAAAGTTGTTGTTTGTTTTTCTGAGGATGGGTATGATAATTAGGCACTTCCTTGATGCGTGAGACCTACCATACAATTATCTCATGTTCCTTGAAACATTTTGGTCTTCAGGCTTCTGCAAAAGAAGGAATACCATCTTACTCAACTGCATCCATTTGCTCATCGGTGGATGCTAATTCTAATACCAAAAGTGAAGGAAGTGGTATATCTAGCACAAGGGGAGGGGCTGATCAAGAGTCAGCCGGAGAGCAGGGTGTTTACAATCCACCTACAAGTAGTTACAATTACTATTACCCAGGTGAGATATTGAGACGATGGTATGCTTTTATAGATGATATTTTGGAATAAAGACAAATCTAATTGTTCCAAGTGGCTATTATGGTATGCAAATGTAACCCTAGGCTGGGTGCACCTGAGCAAATTGAACTATGCGGTTGACCCTAACTAGTCTAGATTGAGGATTAATTGGATTGAGTTAATCTATGTTAAAATTTAAAACCAATATTTTCCAGGGAAATTGAAAGTGTACTATTGGACTCAGCGTGGTCGACCTTAACTACTTTAAGGCTTCGATTGAGTTGAGCTTTGTTGAAGATTTACAAGCAATAGTTTTTCATGGAATTTGAAGAGTGTGCCAAGATATTCTTCAATGCAGTGATTAATCTTGATTTTATAATTGTAAGGCTTCCAATGCAATTGCATGAAAAGGGGAACACAGTAGCTGGTTGTTGGATCATTAGAATTGATGCCTATATCTATACAAGGGTGTTTGTTATTTATTGATATTTTTTTTTTGTGATTTATCTCGTCTAGAATGTCAAAAAAATCCATCACCTGGCAATTCTTCAATCCCAATAACTTTGGAAGACCTTATTTTTAAGGTTGAGCTGTGGTTGCATACTAAATATTCGAGTCTAGTTTTACTTGCTTCATTCCTTAGATTTTCATGCTATTAAAAAAAAAAGATTCTCAGAGTAGTGAAATTGGTTTTTGATGCAGTGCCTTTAAGGCTTTAGCCATTCATTGGAGAAGTTATTCGTAGAATGTGGTGGGATGTATTTCCTTGAGAGCTTCCATCCTTTAGGACATTCATTATTAAAAGAGTCATTGAGATTTTCCCAAAATTATGGCTGGGACTTAAAGCATCCGATTAAGGAGGATATCCCTGTGCTTACCTTAGATTAGTGGGTTTATGAGACTGATGGCTGTAGCGCTGGTTGCTAGGTTAGATGAGATGATGGCATGATGTTCGGGTTCTGTAGAGGTAAGTCAGTGCAGGGTGAAAATGAGATGCTAAATTGACAGTGAATTTATTGTGAAGGTAGCTATCAGGGAGACCTTGATTGTAAATCTCACTGATTGAACGTAATCAGTAGTCCTAGGAGGACAGTATTAGTTGCTGGCCTAAGGTTACATTCTGAGATGGCTCCAGTTCATTTTGCTGCATGTGAGGATTATAAGTCCTCAGAGTCATTGCGCAGAAATAACACAAAATGTTGCAATTGATATTGTTTTATTTGCAACTCCTAAGACTTTTAGTTTTATTCTTTTTTTGAAGTGCAACTCTCTTGCAGGATACAATGGGTCCTTCACACAATTGGATGATCATGGTTATTTTCAGGCAGATGGCTCTCATATGGTATGTTTATCTGTTAGATCCATTTTGTGAAAAATGTTGTCAAGGATATGTGTCATTCCTCTTTCCTGATGATTATGCTTCAAACACTTTATATATATGTGTCTTATTGGTAGCTCATGGAGCAGTGATTTTTATTTGTTGATTGTTTCAGGGAATGCAATCGGACAATGGATCGCTAGTTTATTATTTACCTGGCTATAGCCCATATGCCTCTGGGGCAGTAGTTGGGGTTGATGGGCACAGTGTTGGTCAACAACAATATTTTTCTTCTGCTGGATACTTTCAGCCTCCTGTTTCATATGGATCGGAAGCTATGCCTTGTTATTCATGGGATTCAACATATGTTGGAGATGTCTCAAATGTAAATACTTCTGGAAATGGAAAATATGGTTCAGCTTCTAATTTTGCTAAGCCAAATGGTGTGAGCTCAACAAAATCTAATGGCAATATTGGTGGCAAGTCTTCAAAATCTACATATACACAATCAACCAGACCTGTAAACAAGGTAGATATAACTATAGTACATTGACAATGTTAAACTAATCTTACATAATATTCTGTCTACTGTTTCTTATCTGTGGTGGGTTCTTTTTCTTCTTCTTCTTCTTTTTTTTTTTCCTTTTATTGTATGTAAATCACTCATGATGGTAGACTTGTGTTTATATATGTTATGCTAGGAGTAGCAGAAGTATGATGAGGTTAGGTTTGTGCTTTTACTTTCATAGGTGTTTCAAAAGAATTAAATTTGGAAGTTTGGTGTACAATTTGGTGACCAATTCTTTTTCAGGTTTTCAATGTTTTGCTGATGGTAGGTTTTATGCTACAGGTGTCTACTTTGGGTTCTGATTTCTCAGCTGGTTTCCTGAAGGGATATCATCATGTAGGAAATTTCTCTTCGTTTTCTCTCCAAAAACAAGGTCAATTTGGACATAATAGTGATATGAACTATAGACAAAATGGAAAGATCTGGAATGGAAATGATAGAAATAAATCAAGGGACAAATTCTATAGGAATAGTGATTTTGAAACCTCGACTGAATTAACTTGTGGTCCAAGGGCCTCTAGCAAAATTGCTCCTTTGGATTCATCTGTCAAAGAAGACTTGGGAATTACAGCAAGTAAGGATCAGTATAACCAACCAGATTTTGAAACTGATTATGCAAACGCCAAGTTTTACGTTATCAAATCTTACAATGAAGATGACATTCACAAGAGTATAAAATATGATGTATGGGCAAGCACTCCAAATGGCAACAAAAAATTAGATGCTGCATTCCATGAAGCAGAACAAAAGTCGAGTGAAACTGGCACAAAATGTCCAATTTTTCTTCTTTTCTCGGTGAGTTGAAAAGCATGTCTTTTTTAATCTGTTGAAGGTTGTCATTTCTTTTTTTAATGTATGCGCTGACAAAGTCCTGATTTTCCTCCCTGTCATCTTGTATTAATCATAACTTCAGGTTAATGGAAGTGGACAGTTTGTTGGCATAGCCGAGATGGTTGGGCCGGTGGATTTTGATAAAGATATGGACTTTTGGCAACTTGACAAGTGGACTGGGTTTTTCCCAGTTAAATGGCATGTCGTAAAAGATATTCCCAACAATCATCTGCGGCATATTATCCTAGAAAATAATGACAGGAGGCCTGTAACTTTTAGCAGGGATACTCAAGAGGTAGCTTCTTCTCTTTCCACAAATTTTAAATTTTACATTCATTACCTACTTTCTGTTGCGAAAGCCTCTCCTGCCCTTGAGAAGTTTACGTTGTACTCTTTAACTTTCAAATATGTTTTATTTCATGAAAATATTATAGCTTTTGCATCGATCTGATGTCTTGCTATGAATATCTCTCCCAGTTGACCTAGCCAGTATTTGGAGTGAAGATGGATGATCATTCTTATTCCATTCCTTTCTGAATGTGTTTTCATGTGCATCTAGCTCTAAATTTTTCCCTTTGGAAAATGAGTTCCTTTGTTTTTACTCTTTAGCTTCGGTTTGTGGAGGTTCTCTACAATTTACTCAACTCAGTTTTGTAATTATAATAACTCACCTCAGCTGAGTCTATTTTCAATTCTGTCATTTCCAATTGCTTTGTGATGTTAATTTGAGATTTTGCTTATATTATATCTTCTAAAAAACCTAGGTGCTATCGAATTTTATGCCTTGTATGGTCAGAGTGAAAGCCTCTCTTGTTAAAGATTTGATGCTTGGTTGACGAGATTTTGTTGTAATTCCTTTCAGATTGGGCTCAAGCAAGGTTTGGAATTATTGAATATTTTCAAGAATTATTCTCCCAAAACATCTTTACTAGATGACTTCAGTTTCTACGAGAATCGAGAAAAAACTCATATTAAAAAAGGCAACAAGCCTGCAACTTTGCGACTGGAAATACAAAAGGATGGTGATTTCCCGGTAAGTTCTCCTGTTTGGATTTTATTATTAGTGATTTAATTGTTTCCCTTGCTCCACTTACGAAATTCTCCGTTGATTGCTTGACAAAGTCTAGTTTTCTCAATTCTAGACCAGAAATTTTCATGTGTTATCGCACTATCTTGCTGAACTGAGGCCATGAGAATATAATTATCGCGTTGCTTTTTACCATAGGCGTTGTGAATTGTCCAGAAACCAATCTAATTCTGACTAGCTTATAATTTAACTTCGTTTTCCCAATTGATTGATACAATGTATATTCATATAGTTGTTATATATGTTGTTTAGTCTGTGATCGGTCTAACCTGAATGAGGTAATTTTAAAATGCAGGCTTCCTTCTGCTGGTCTCTATTGAATTTGCTTATGTTAGCAATTGGTTAAACAATGCTTTATGTTTCTTGATTTTAGATTGTAACCTTTGACTTGGTATGTCCTTGTGCAGAAGTATCCAAAAGCTGGCGAAAGGAAATATGAAGATGAATCAAGGACCAAGAAAGCTACTAATTCTATAATCAATCTAACGAAAAATCTCTCCCTTAATAATGGCTACAGCCAGCAGAGTAACTCTGTAAAGAAGCCAACAGAAAATTCAGTCCATGCTGTTTTTGCCCCATAGGCATTATAGAGCTCTTTCTAGTTCTTTGCATTGACATTTTACTTTTTTTTTTTTTTAAAGCCAGATGAAAAGGCTATTTATTCTCTAAATTAAATTTGTATTTTGATGAGAATGACTATAAATTAGTTGATTTGGAAGTGAGATAGTACACATGTCATTGCTTGGATTAAACTATAAATCACTGCAAATATTAAAAAAAAAAAAAAAAGAAGAAGAAGATAATAAGAAACTAGATGCTGCCATTTACTTCTTTTCTCTCTTTTTAGTTTCTGTCTAATTTGTATTTTTAGCTTAAAATTTCAGATATTGCTTTGTAGTCTGGATCAAATAAAATTAAATAATTAAGATTTTGGGATGAAAGATAATATCTATTTCTTTGAAATTGACATCTGTATTTTAATTCGCTCCAGTTTAGTTTTAAATTTTGTTAGTTATTTAAAACAAACTGTTTTAAAAAAGATACAATTGAATATAAGAAATTTATTTAAATATTGAAAAATTGTATGCTTTTGAGCTTTTCAAGCAGATCAGATTTTATTTTATTATTTTTGTCATTAAAATTTTATAAAATGAAAATTTTGCTGGTTGATGTAATTTAAAGTGTGATTGTGCCAGTTAGAAACTATTTTCAGCTTTAAAGTCCGTTTAAAATAAATGGATTTTATAAAAAAATTAATTTTATTTATTTTTAATATGAAAATAAAAAATTAATTTTTAATTTTTAATTTTATATTTTAATTAATTTATTTCAAATATATACAGAATTTATTTCAAATGTTCACCGGCGCAAAAAAAAAAAAAATAAAACGTGGATGCTCATGCTTGCTATGGCCACCTGAAACTGAAAACCTTAAACCCCTAAGCGTCTCCGAGTGCTATTAACCGAGTAGCCAATGTTCACCACCCAAAAGTAGGTGGATTTCCATTTTCTGCTGGTTGGACGCTAAGAAAGTGAATTCCCTGGAAACTCTGTTCCACTATCATACCTGAAATTCAAATGACGGAAAACGCTAAGCATTCGCTTGATAGGCTTTCTGTTGATTCTCCCAACAGACCTTCCAAAATTCCAAAAACCCAATATCTCAGTGAGGGCGAAGAAGAAGACGAATTGCAAGAATCAGGCGTTGTTGCTAAACCAATGAGCCCAAATCCTAGAGTTCAACGTTACTTAATTGCTGTTGAGTACATTGGGACCCGATTCGCGGGTTCCCAGAAACAGCTTAGTTGTAGAACTGTGGTTGGTGTCCTCGAGGTTAGCTCTCATTCTCTCTGATAGAAAAGGAAATAAGTTTGAGATTTTTGTTTAAGCAGCAGATTATGAAGAATTATTCAAAAAAAATGTCCCCTTTATAACATTTTGGACTGTTGTTATAAAATGGCTATGGTTGAATATCGATTCTTGAGAGTTTAGTTCTGTTAATTTATTGTTTTCTTTTTCAATGTCAAATGTAGGAGGCTTTTCATAAATTTATCGGGCAGCCGGTATCAATCTCCTTGTCAAGCCGAACTGTAAGTTTTTGTTTCTGCTTCTTTCATGGTTTTACATGTGGCATTCTAGAGAAGCGATGTAAGTATCTGCTATTCATGTGTTGACTCTTGGTGGAGCCAATGAATTGCTTGCAGCCTGGATATGCTGAAGATTATTTTCTTTTTTTCAATTTTTATGGTCATGATTTAGATGCTTAGTTTTTATACTGTAGGATGCAGGGGTACATGCCTTAGCAAATGTTTGCCATGTCGATGTTGAATGCATAAGCAAGAGGAAGCCTGGTGAAGTGGTATGTTCTGTACAAATGAACTTAGTTGCTTTACTGAATTTTGTGTTGCATTTGTCTGGATGAGAGCTCCCATGGTTTGTATTTGCATTCAGTGTTTTTATTTTCTTACTTAGTGGGAACTTTGTCGTTTGCATAGAAATGAGAGTGCAATATAGTCGAAGTTGCTGAAATATCCTTTGCAAATGTCAATACTGGTTGTATACATGTAAATGCATGATCACTGAAGGACTGACATTCATATTTACTGTTCTTGTTACTGATTCCTTTTTTTATCCAATGAAATTGCAGTTACCACCTCATGAACCAGCAGTAGTTAGAAGAGCTGTGAACCATTTCTTACAGGTGTGGCTCTATTATTCTACTTCCACATTTTTCTCTTTCTGGCCACTTTCTTGAATATTTCACATTATGCTTTATTTATTTCCTTGGCCAATGGCTGATATTGTAATTTGCTAATGAAACTGTACACAAGCAAATCTGATAATGTACTTCCTTTGCCTGAATTTTTTTGGTTGTCAGAAGAATGAAGGTGATATTATGCTGACTGATGTTCGATGTGTTCCATCTGATTTCCATGCAAGATTCAAAGCTCAAGAACGCAAGTAGGTATTAATGAATTTGAATTGGCTTTTCACAAATTGCCGCACATATTGAGGCATTTATTATAGTAGCAATTATAACGATGTTTTAATGATTCTGAAGGATGAGTGATAACCAGTAATGTAAACTAATAAAATTAGGTATTTAACTATGAATTTAATTTAGATGTCATGCAGATGCATAATAGGTTCTAGCATAACATTACTTCAGTTTGATTTCAATCAATGCTATCGTGGATCAAACTTTGATATTGATCAATGATTTATTGCGCATAGATCATACAAACAAAGATTAATGATTGAAATGTAATTGGGAAAAAAATATTTAGGTACTTCTACCGGTTACTATCTGGACCAGAGACTTTGTCTACCTTTGAGAGAGACCGTGCATGGCACGTGCCTGAAGAACTTGATCTGGTTGCGATGCAGGTTTGCTAAATATTAACAAGCTATTTCAGTTGCCCATCCTTTCTGGAAAGAAAATGAGTAATTGATGTTCATGCAGGAAGCAAGCAAGGTTCTTGTTGGACATCATGATTTCAGTTCCTTCAGGGCATCTGGTTGTCAGGTTACATTTAAAGTTGACAGGATTCTTGTTTTTTCCTTTATTGAATCAATACATATAGAACTGAAGACAGACCAAGTTTCATCTGGCAGCAGAATTTTCTGTGTGAAGCAATTTTTTTTTCTTAAATTGTTTATATCTGCAGGACCTTGAGTTTATGTGATTCAAGTTTTGAATAAACTTACCTCAGTCACCTATATCTTTAATACTGGAAAAACTTGGCCTAGTTTTGATTTACTAACAGCCTGGTGAATCTTACTCTCACTAATGATTAGGATGCCAATATCCAACCCTCTACAGGAGCACCATCGCTGGACTCTGGTTTCTAGCCAATGCTGTAACATGAAATTAGATGAGGAATGCTGTTCAACATTTTGAAATGACCCAAACATGTCTACCCAATAGTTCTGAAAATACTGGCTTACATGTAGTTCTGTTAGTTTTAATGGCAAATTTGTGCCAATTACATAAAATAAGAATGACAATTTTGGCACAAAAATATATTTAAGGGGCAAATATGTACCATTTTCAGTACTTCAAAGGTAAATTTGGTCCAAAATATACCTAGAAAGCAAATATGCACCATTTAATATTTTAGGGGCAAATTTGACCCATATTCCTTGTTTAAATTTTAGAACAATTTATATTGTTCAGTTACTGCTGCTTTTTGTAGCAGTAGGCATAAATAGATGAGTTGTTCCTATTTGCCTATTATTTAATGAATGCCGTAATGACTTGCAGATGATTATTTTCCCCTTTTATGTATATAAAATATGTCTGTATCTGGATTTCTGGGCTTGCATACATCCTTCAAAAACCATAAAACATTTTTGTTGCATCACTTAATGTTTACAGGCAAAATCACCAATCAGAACTTTGAATGAATTATCTGTCATTGAGGTGCCTTCAACTCCATAGTTTCCATCAATAACTGAAAGGAAACAGAAAAGTGCAAATGGGGAAGAATCGTGCTGCCACAAATTTGAGACTGACCTGCCCAGTACATCTATTTCTAACACTGATATAGCTGAGGGCTTCCAAAGGGAGGGTGGTCTAAGATTTGGTATAAGGAGACAACATCGTTGCTATGTTATAACAGCTCGTGCCCGCTCTTTTCTTTATCACCAGGTTGATTTGACCTTTCTTGGTCTTGTGTTTATAGATTGTTCTAAACCTCTGTTTCTGAAGTTTTTGCTTTAGTTAATTGCACTAAACATGCTTTGGGAGTTTCATAGCATGCATCCTTTAGTAGCAACTTTGTGCTTGTTGGGCTTGGCATGCATGTTCATGCCTCAAACAAACCAAAGTATGATGTTTTGACATTTTAAGCTATAGGAAAATATTTAATTTGAGTTGATGTCTTTCTCAATCTTTATTGCTTGCCTCCTTTCTTTCTTTCCTTTTTTTTTTCTTCCATTTTGTAAGCAGGTCCTCATATTATTACAAGGATATCTTGTATTTTTGAGTTGCAATTTATTTCATAAAATGCTTATTTTAATATGTCAAAAGTAGCAACATTTGAGTATTATTTTACGATATTGTATGTGGTGAAGAAAGGGTGAGTGTGTCTTGGAAGAATCTCTAATATATTGTGTGTTTGTTGGGATGGTGCAAGGAGTAAGGAAAAAGGAACTATTCCTGCAGTTGAAATGTTTTGACAGTTGCTCTGTTTTTGATGATTTTCACATTTTGTAGCTTATAGCAATATTTAGCCCCTCTTGTGTATTGATATGCTTCTTTAGTTCTTTTTTTCATCTGTGGACTCTAAGGCTGACAGTTGCTCTGTTTTTGATGATTTTCACATTTTGTAGCTTATAGCAATATTTAGCCCCTCTTGTGTATTGATATACTTCTTTAGTTCTTTTTTTCATCTGTGGACTCTAAGGCTCAGTTGAATTTTTTCAGGTTCGGCTGCTTGTTGGTGTTCTGAAATCTGTTGGCACTGGAAATCTAACGACTTCAGACGGTCTGGTTCTTTCTCCATGTGCTCTAGAAATTAATATACATGTATATGCATTTCAGTTTATTATTATCTCATCTCAAACTAACTATATACTACATAATTCTATTTTGTCAGTGGACAGAATACTGAATGCCAAGTCTGTGACGGCTGCAAGTCCTATGGCCCCTGCCTGTGGTCTCTACCTTGGGCATGTAAACTATGATTTACCATAAAAATTAATTAATAAACTATGGCTTTATTCAGCAACATTAAATTTAACTTTAATTTTTATCCATTATTTATGCTCCGTTGGAGTTACTGATTCTGTACCACATACCATTTTGTATGGTATGTTTGGAACGTCACACAAGCTTCCCGAATACTTGCAGAAAGGTATCATCTTCTTTGCTTGCTCAGGTGTCTTGGACTCTGGTTTAGTTCTATTTGACAGTATGTAGCCATCTGCTGGCAGATCAACAGATTACAAATTTGGAATCTGTATTAACTTGCATAGTTGCATTTGCTTATACATAAGAACTTGAAATTGGACAGTAGCAGCATTTTTCCAATTAAGAACTTGGTGCACTTTTCCATTTTTACCTGGCTACTGTTGTTCTCATGTATGGCACTGCTGTCTGCAATTCACATGATGATTAATTCTTGGCCTTACAACAAAGGATGTGGGCATGATTTTGGTCTTGTGTATGGTGCACTCCTCTTTTTTTTTTTAATGATAATTTAACAATAATATCACTGACCTCTAAATTGTGAACAATCCTTATTTTGGGCCATTTGATGGATACATGGGATTATTGGGCATTTGTTGACAAGTGAAGGGTCATGTCCATTCACAGTATAAACAATCCTTTCATTTTTCATTTACTTATTTTTCTCTTAACAACAATAAATTTAATGACTAATTATAGATAATATGTGTTAAATATAGTAATTTTAATCAAAAGCTTATTTATTAAATATAGTAATTTACTCAAAATTCATATAGTAATTTTTGATTAATTAAGAAAAAATTAAATATAGTTTTATCAAATTCTAATGTGTTATTGTGTAAAATTTTTTTTTTGCCAAAGTTGAGGGGAAAAATATGTATTAAAAAAATATTACAAGAGCATGCTGCATTTTGTACTTATTAATTAGAATTGAAATGACGTCTTATATTATGATAAATAATATTATAATAAAAAAACTAAAACAGGATATAAAAAAGCCACTAATTTTTATTTATAGATAATGCGAAATTAAGCAAGAAGGCATTTTATTTAATGAACATGGACAATTAATTAATAATAGCCATCGATGGAGTGGCGAGTCCAGCGCAGCGGCGGCCTTGCGGTGGCGTTAATGGCTAATTTCATGCCGTTCCGGCAATCATCAACGGTAGTACAGATGAAGTAAGTAGCTCCAAATCCAAGGGTGACTTTATCATCTCCAGAGTCAAACACTTGATCCTTGTCATTAACTATGCACTTATCATGTTCATATTGGGGTACTATGGCCACATTGTACATGTCCGCATCATACTTGAATTCTGCATAATTAACATTATTATCTAAATTAATTAATTAATATATATATATATATAGCATAAAATTGATTATGTAATTTTTTTGAGAAAATAAATAATTGTTTATAACAATTAAAAAACATATAGATCCTTTCAATTCAAGTCATTTGGTTAAAATTAATGTTAATACAATATATAGTGCTAATCATATACATCAATATACAATATTAACCTATGGGATGGTGGTCTGGTGGCGATGCAGTCTAAGCTATAAATGAGAGGTTTCAGAATCGACTCCCGACATCTCTCATGGGGAGGAGCAAGAAACTTTAATATACAACGATGTTCCGAATTCGAATTTAGTCGGGCTAGTAAGGTTCGGATATCGGATGGTTAATTCAAAAAAATAGAGTATTTAATTAAAAAAAATATATTTTTTAGATATATTAGAGTGTTCAATCAGCAATGCGCATCCAATCGGCATCGTTTAAAATTGCAATAAAAAATTAATGAAAATAATAAGAAAAACTTATGAAAGCAATTCAATTTTCTTTTTTCCCAAATGAAAATAATTTAAATAACTAATTTTCTTTTTATATTATCCACTTTAAAAAATTGGATTAATATATGTCGAATACGTACCAAGTATGTCTCCAGCAAAAAATTTTTTGCCTTTAGACCAAGCTTCCATGTTGGTCGTAGGATCCCAACCAAATTCATCTCCAACCATCCACGTGGTCACAGCACCGATTTTCTTTAATTCATATAAAACACAAAATACGATCAAACTAACGATAAAAATTCCTCTTGCCATATTGATAATTTTATTTATTTTTTGAAAAATATTTAATCCTAATTTTTCCTTGGTATTTTGATGAACAATACTAATCTATTTATATATGAGTTTGGTTTCATGCATCAATTGCCTGTTTTGTTAATTTTCCCACATTTAAGATATAAAATCTTCATATAATTACAGGCTATTAATATTATTGATAGGATAATCAAATAGGAATATAATTCCTTTAATTATGTTTCTTTAATAAATATTATAATCTTTCAAATTAATATGAAATTTGATTTAGTATCTTTTTTTATTATTTTCTTTAATTGCCGAATTTTCTTTCTTGTATAGATGATATGATTTTATACTGATTGGATAATGATTTGATTTGCCAATGGTCGGTTCACAAATTAATCGGATAATTAATTAAATTATTAAGATATGCTTAAATACATAGATTGGACTGATGTTCAATATTCCTATATTATTTAATAGTTTAATATTATTGGCTAATTAATTATGTATAAAAAAAAACTCTGTAAAGAGATCATTTTTCTCTTGTAATAGAAGGGTCAATATGGCAAACTGGGATGAGCAGGAACCGATTAATCAATCCATGAGTAAAAAAATTAATCAGTTTATTAATATCGATTTTTTAAAATCACTAATTATTAACCAATCCGTTACATTTGGTTAACCAGTCCATCGATTTCGATTTTTCGATTTCGTTAACCATTAAAATTTATAACATAAATTTTTATAAAAAAATTAGATAAAATTCAATTCAATTTCAAATATGTAAAGTAATTTAATATAAAAATTATAAAAAAATATAATTTATTAGCCAAAATTCATGATCTATAAATTAATAGTTAATATTATAAAAGAAATTTGATATTCATTGAAAATTACTATATTTGATTTTAAGTCAAATAAAATTTTGGATAATATTAAATCTTATAACATAAATTTTAAAATATAAAAAAATGTAATTAAATACTATTAAGTAAAATATGAACACCAATATATGATAAAAAATAATATATATAAAAGTTAATTGGATATTATATATAAATATTACTATATAATTAAAAAATGACATAATATAAATTTAGTATAAAGATTTATATAAATTTTATAGAAAAATATAAAAAATTAAGGTATAAAAATAAAAATATAATTTAAATATATTATAAAGTATTATTTTATGTAAATTTTAGAGAAAAATAGAAAAAAATTGAAGATATATATATATATATATATATATATATATATATATATATATATATATATATATATATGAAAAAGTCTAAAAATTAAAAATTATAACCGAATCCATCAGTTCGAGTTTGGATCGAATTTTACGATTAACCATATTTTCAATTTTTTTTTCTCACCACTAATGCCAAAAGGGTTTTGTTTGTGCTTGTAAATTGTAATCGCATTGTTTATATATATATATATATATATATATATATATATATATATATATATATATATATATATATATATATATATATATATATATATATATATTGATGAATGTTTATAGATATAGCCATCTAATTTATAATTATAGGAAATGGATTCTTATTTAATTATTCTATCATTAGTAATAATATATATTTTTCTTCAATATATGTAGCTTAATTATATGAAGATTTCGTACATTTTTTACGAGTAATTATGAGAATATTTTATACCAATACGAAAATTTAGCACCTTTATTTACGAAGAAATGAAGATTTTATTAATAATGTAGGAATATTAACAAATTAATGCAAACTCCACCAACTTCACGGGATTTGAAAGCCAATCTTTCCAGAAATCGATTTTTGCAAATCTTTTGTTTTCTTATAAAAAATTAATAATAATTTGATGTAATTTTTTCATAAATACTTAATTAAGCAAAATGATTTCAGACATTTATATTGGAAAATTACATTAATCAAGCATGCAAAAGAAATTATATACACAAACAGTAGCTGTAACACCCCATACCTGGTCTGAAAAATGAACCGGATACGAATGTCACAAACTGATTTTGATATGAATAACACTTAATCACTATAATTTATGCTTAAATTATCAATTTTTAATTTCTTACTCTCATCCCCTTTTTCTAAAAATTTCGACAACCTCCCCTAAATATTTATAGTCTCCTGTAAACAAAATACAAAACCACACTTCTAAAATTCAATCATCCAGATCCACAGCTTCAATCAAACTCCTACATAAAAATTTTTTCATCCTCCTCGATAATAATTAAACTAATCTATCTGTCACTATATTACGAGTTCAATACTCAAATATTTTGGTCTCAATACTATCTACACAAAACTTATTATCACATGTCTAAGCTAATATCACAACATTGAATTTTAACTAAATACTTACAAATCTGTACTTAAATTATACAATTTAAACACCTGTGTACATGCCAAACTTCAAAATACAAAAAAAAAATAACATAAGTAATTTAATCTTTATTCTTGATCATCACCCTTTTAACTGCAACAACCTATAAAGGTTTTCTTTCTTTGTGTTGAGAAGTCTGAATGTCGAATCAACCTGTGCGAGGAAAATAAAAATCACGCGCTAAGCTAAAAGCTTAGTGGTGACTACCAATTTTACTTCCCAACTGATATATATACAAGTATTAACATTTTTTTACACACTTACCAGTTCAGAATTCACATAATGCAAACAATCACCAATCAGTTAAAAGAATAAGACTTTATTTTCAATTCCATACCCACACATTAATTATTACCTACTTTTATAATCAATAAGACATAGTTTTATCATAGTATCTAATTATGTTCATCTCAGTCCATAAATTATTCTATTATATATTCTATTATACTTGGTATCAATCAACATTTGTGCACGTATATTATGCTTCAACAACTACTTATACTCAATATAATCATAACATACATAATCTCATACATCCGGTTTGCAAATCACATATATTATTGTTTCAGATAACATTTCATAGTTTAATTGTATCAAATTATCGGACATAATTGCACAAGTTTTCTTTAACTTACTCTCGTACACACCTATATATATATATATATATATATATATATATATATATATATATATATATATATATATATATATATATATATATATTCCTCATATTATTTGATATTCGAGTAAGTCATCACATTCAGAATCAATTCATAATGTCATATAAATAACTAAATTCTCATTACAGCATTCAAATAATGAGTGCATTATATTTTATTAAATATTTCATAGGTTATTTTTACTCGTATTTGTAACATTGCTAATACTTTAATTATTCTTTTAACACCATTTATGTAAATTATTTATGATTTCGCCCCTAGTTATCAACAGTAGGCCACCAGTAGTAGGGATGATCACGGGGCGGGACGGGACCGGAGAATGCTCCCCCACTCCCTCCCCCGCCAGTGGCGGGGATTCCCCGCCCCGCCCCCGCCACCAATGTCGGGGGAAGAATTCCCCCCGTCCCCGCCCCGCGGGGATCCCCGTCCCCCGTTTTTTTTTAAATATAATATTTTATTAATAATTAAAATTAAAATATAATATTTAATAAATAAAAAATTTAAAATCAATAATAATTTAAAACTTAATAATTATAAAATTAAATTATATTTTAATTATTTATAAAATATTATATTTTAATATATATATATATATATATATATATATATATATATATATATATATATTTTTTTTTTTTTTTTTTTTTTGCGGGGCGGGGATCCCCGCCCATTCCCCGTCCCCGATTTTAGGACGGGGAATTTTTTCCCCCCGCCCCCATCCCCGCGGGGGGAAATTTCGGGGATTCCCCGCCCCGAACGGGGCGGATCCCCGCCGGGGCCGGGGAATTCCCGCCCCGTGATCATCCCTAACCAGTAGATTAAATAAAAGGAACATAGTATCCCATAAGCTGGAGGGACCATACCACTAAGGTATGATATTCTATTCCAGTATTATATCAGAATGTGCCGGCTAATATCAGTCCCATACAGTTACAATACCCATATCAGAATATGCCGGATAATATCAGTCCCATACAATAACAATTCTCATATCAGAAACAGTAACAGAATCAGAGTCAAAAATCCATGGGGTAAGTGCTCCTATATAGCTATACTATCCTCAAGTCCTGGTTACCCACTGAACACTAAGGGCATTCAAATATTTCGGTATCCTTCTATTTTATACCGTTAATTGTTATTAGCTCAATATATTTTAATTGCATTATGCCGTAGGCCATTCTCATATCAGCTTGATACTCAATAATTCTTCGTATATATGTGTTTAATGCTATAACATAGATCATACCATTCAAACATTCCGTTAAGTCATAATATATTCAATCTATATTATCTTGCATATAATGACTTGTTGCCACAATTCCTGCTTACGGTACCTACATGCTAATCATATGTTTGTTCAGCTATTTAAGATTAACAGTTAACATAAATTATAAAAATAAGTTCATGGTCAACACCCATAATATACACATAACCCATATATTATAACTGAAAGAAGTTGTATAGCTGGTAATAGTCATAAGTTGAATAATAAAGAGGTTTTTCAACCAATATATATCTAAATATGCCTTTTCAACACAAGCATAACAATTGTAGATAATTTCTTTAAATCTCAAGTTTATATATCTATCATCACAATATCACTCAATTTAAATCTTTTATAGATCTTACATATCCTCTGTGTGTTGCACTTTTATTTCTTAAAGGAATCCATCCTTAATAGAGCAACTGGAATAGCAAGATATTAGCAAGCTAGCAGAATTACATTTTTACAACTTATATAATTGTCTTTTAAACCCCATAATTTAAATAATCAATACCAATTAACATGTTAAAATAAAATTTAACTAATTAGACCCTATGGCTTAATAGCTTGTAAAAATTTGCTTAATTTGTTTATTTAAACTAAAGCCGCATAATTAGCCAGTCATTGAGCACATAAATCCAATTCTTTCCAATGTTTCCCCATTTCCAATTATACCCTTATACTTTATAATTCCAATTACATATATATTACATTTTCAAAGTTTCATATCCTAAACATCTTCTTACTCGGTACAACCCAATAATTCAATATATTTACGCATCTAAGCTTTAGGGCTAAGAGAAAAAACTCTTCCAGCTAATAGGCTCTTTTGAGCCTTCCCCTCTACAAGAATATATGAATTGCTTGCAGCAATTACATCCTGTTCTCTTTCCCACTCCTCTTGACCTCTCATACCCCCTCTTCATGAGAGGTCACAAAGCTCCCTTTGGATGGCAGAAAATGAAAACGATTATAATGTTAAGGTTGAATCTTAAATTATCATCTAACCCTACTCTAGTCATTCAATAGTATTTCATAATTCAAGTTAACAAATGACATTATTCAGAATCCCTTTCAGCTAATCAATTCACCAACAGGTTTAATTTTTTTGGCATGCTCTACTACAAATGCATACATGACCCACCAATAAACTTCTTAAACTTCTATCTCATTCCAATGGAATGCGAATTTCATTGCTGAATCTCAATGCAGCAGCAAATGGGCATTAAATGTTCATTTGCTGAGGCATTAAACTAAAACTGCTCAAGAGAAATAGATATATAGATCATTCTGTATTCATTTAAGACACTGGATTAAAAGTGGACATGCTAATACCGATAATGATCAAAGTACATAGCTTTCTACTACATTGATCATATTTGAACAGTTTCTTTCTACAGCAGGATAAATGAAGAAAACAAATTCTATGATGTTATGAAATTTGGTCATTTTGTTGTATGTGATATACTCGCATACGACCATAGTTTTATCACACAAGCAATGCCAATGTAGCATAGTTTTAACCAAATCTTCCATGCATTCTCATAATTTTACTCTGTCCCAAGAAGAAAAAGAAAAAGCAGACTGAAATTTGATGAGCAACTCGTGTACATATAGCATGCAAGCATCAGACCTTTTGACTATAATTAAAAGCACCTGTTCTCACCGTCTCTCCCTCTGCTTCCAACGCCCCATCCCGATTTTTCCTTCCATTTTCTTTTTTTTTTAAACAATTATGTATCTAATATGATTTAACTAGGAACATCTAGAATTGTTTAGAAATTTAGGGTCTTTTATATTATTATTATTATTATTATCCCATAATACAAGTATTCATTTTGTTATATACTTGTACACAATTATTTCTTATTTATGATTATTAGTATAATTATTAGCTTGATAAATGTATTTTAATTAAAACATAAATAATTCAAATGGTAAGTCCTTGATAAATATACCCTGGTTTGTCTAAATCAAAATATTATTCACGAATTAGAAAAATGTTTTCACTTAACTCGGAATCAGGACGTTACAGTAGCCAATAAAATACATAAGTAGAATGCAAAAGAAATATTATATATAAATATATATACACACAGCAGTACAGTTATGCCTCCTCCAATTCCACCCTGGAAGAGTATGTATGTAATCTTTACCATCCCAAAATGAATGCATAAAGACAACTAAAGATTTGGTTAAAAGATGATTTAGATAATAAATTAAGGTTTTTGATTTAGATCATGAGGTATGAGCTTAAACCTGTACCATAAGCAGCCATTCTTGAAATCCAGAGAGTCTAGTGGCATGCAAACCTAGTGGACATCTTATATTTTGGCAAATTCCCAAGGCCTGAGATCAGAGTGTGCGAACTTGTTGATAAGTACTCACTTCATCAAAGATTCGATCGAAGCGTGAATCGAACTTCTACGAGTAGAACCGTGATGCTGGAACAATGAGTATGGCCCATTCCAGGCAGACCTACTGTTGTCAGGGAAGAGAGTTCGGCACAAACTGACAAGCAAAGGATTTTCTGAACGGAATTTGTCGAACATTTTAGCCTTCTGCTGCCTTTCTTGAGATTCCTGCAAATCATACCAGTCAGCTCAACGAAACACAAATCAAAAGTTTCACAGAAATATAACATAATGCTTCAGTAGCTCCAGTTATTCCTGCTGTAAAATTTAATTTTCTGTATTAGCTTTAAGTATATTGACAAATTAAATATTTACTTTTAAAACCGATATATGTTTGTCTGCCAAGTGTTTCCTCAATCTCTCCATTTTTCATTTTTAACAGTTTGTCATTCAATATGATGCACAAAAAGAGTGCAGTTAATAATTTAGAGGCAAGAATGGATTGGATCTACAGAAGCATTCAAACAAAAAATTTCCTAAATAAAAAGAGTACATTATAAAAGGGAGTTTTGCCCCCTGCTTCAACATACCACAGGATCGAGTATCCCATGTTGCGATTATGCTAGGCAAGACTCTTTTAGACACACCTCATAAGTTTATTCAGTTAATTTTAATTACCTTGTGCATATTTCGCTTAACTTCTGCTGTTTCTTCTTCATGTTGTCCAACTGATTCTTTCTGGGGATGCGTCAGGACTAATGCACCTGCATTCTCAGTTGAACCAGGCTCAGATTGTTGAATATGATCCTCTCCTGATTTTGTAGCAAACTCCAAGTTATTTGATGTTTCCACCTTCTCTTTCTTTTGAATCTCAATCTCCATTTCATTCTCTTCCTCTTCCTCGTCATCTTCAGCATCATCCTCATCTGCCTCCTCATGCTTCTGTTTGCCAGCACTGTACTGTTGCTCACTATCCTCCATTTTCACCTCTGGACCTTCTCCTTCCACCTCAGCTTCTGCATCTGGATCTAAGGATTCATCCATACTTGATGATGAATCGTCACCACCAGGACTTTCTATCAATAAAGGTCCCTTCAAAAAGAAAACAAAAGAATTTACTATCAATTTTTTATAATTCGCAAAATCATGAACAATAGTATTTTATTTTTCAAGCAGAAACTAAAATATGCTAAAGCGAACCGAGTAGGTGCTGACCTTTGTACAATTGAAAATCAATTGAAAGATGAAATAATAAAAATGAATCACTGCCCGATAAACCAATAATTCAATATATGTACGCATCTAAGCTTTAGGGCCAAGAGAAAAAACTCTTCCAGCTAATAGGCTCTTTTGAGCCTTCCCCTCTACAAGAATATATGAATTGCTTGCAGCAATTACATCGTGTTCTCTTTCCCACTCCTCTTGACCTCTCATACCTCTCTTCATGAGAGGTCACAAAGCTCCCTTTGGATGGCAGAAAATGAAAACGATTATAATGTTAAGGTTGAATCTTAAATTATCATCTAACCCTACTCTAGTCATTCAATAGTATTTCATAATTCAAGTTAACAAATGACATTATTCAGAATCCCTTTCAGCTAATCAATTCACAAACAGGTTTAATTTTTTGGCATGCTCTACTACAAATGCATACATGACCCACCAATAAACTTCTTAAACTTCTATCTCATTCCAATGGAATGCGAATTTCATTGCTGAATCTCAATGCAGCAGCAAATGGGCATTAAATGTTCATTTGCTGAGGCATTAAACTGAAACTGCTCAAGAGAAATGGATATAGAGATCATTCTGTATTCATTTAAGACACTGGATTAAAAGTGGACATGCTAATACCGATAATGATCAAAGTACATAGCTTTCTACTACATTGATCATATTTGAACAGTTTCTTTCTACAGCAGGATAAATGAAGAAAACAAATTCTACGATGTTATGAAATTTGGTCAATTTGTTGTATGTGATATACTCTCATACGACCATAGTTTTATCACACAAGCAATGCCAATGTAGCATAGTTTTAACCAAATCTTCCATGCATTCTCATAATTTTACTCTGTCCCAAGAAGAAAAAGAAAAAGCAGACTGAAATTTGATGAGCAACTCGTGTACATATAGTATGCAAGCATCAGACCTTTTGACTATAATTAAAAGCACCTGTTTAGAAATTTTGGCACATTTAAGAGACATTAGGTATGGCACAACATGGATATTATAAAGGGTTAATACATACTTTTTCCCCCAAACTATCATCTTTTAATAGATTACCCCTTGAACCAATCAAATGTCGGATTAGTCCCCTAAACTTGTTTAAAATATAAATAATAAATTCTACCTATTAAAAATGTCATATTACACCCTTGAACTTGTTAAAAAATGTTAGATTACCCATGTCATTGCTCGCGTGCCAAAGGCATGTGATTTTCATGTGCATTTCATGAAGTGCCATATGTCCTTTTAGGAGGGTAATCTGACACTCAACTATTTCATGGGATAATCTGTTAAACACTGATAGTTTACAAGGTATTTATGCATTAGTCCTATTATAAATTCAAACTTAAATTAAATAATCAATAGAATTTGATATAATCATCACTAATTAGTCAGAACTTGAAAACATAGAAGCATACCTCTTGTTTCAAATCTAGAGCAGCTTTGCTATCAGCAATACCAATATGACCTTTAGCAAGACGGGCATTCTCCTCACGCTCCCCGCGACGGCGCTTCAAAACACATATGGCACATAGGCAATCAAATTTGTGACGCCTTCTGCAAATTAGAATTATGTTAGTCAAAACTAAGAAAGCTTGTAATTGTCAGGTGATAACTGCAAGTCTGCTGATATAATATCTTGTGCGATCTAGGACATGGTATGCTCAACTAGCTAATTTGCAAAAAGGGTACAAACAACAAACTATCAGGGGACTGACAGAAAAATGAACCTAATGACTGAAAAATTAGAAGAAGGGATAAAGAAGAAAAAGTGAAAAAGATTGATTTCTGTATGATAATTATATGTCCACTCATTGTTTACTGCAGGAATTTACCTGCTGTGATACTGATGAGACATGGACCCAGATGACATCTAAATGTTGGATAATCAGAATCTAAGCAGTACAACTAATATAAAGAACTTTCAAAATCAGCAAAAAACAATGGAGAAAGCTCATGAGTTAATAGAAAATGAACAGCATGCAGAGATGTACCCATGACCCTTTTTCTTCTTCTGCTTTGCCTGACCACTTTTACCATGTCCCTGACCAGAAGCTCCAACATCTTCCCCTTGAGTGCCTTCACCACCTGACACAATGGAAATAAATAGTGCTCAGACTGCATAGTAAGATGAATGATCTAACAGATACAGACCAAGAAACAAGAATGTGCATCAAACTATACACAAATTGTAATCCCCAATTCTCTCAAATTGTTATACTATCAAATAAATAACAAGCTGTTAAGAAAAGTTTAGTAAAAAACCAAAGATGATTTTGAGAGAAAACAGAACCATAAAACCCTTACCGCTGGAACCTCTTGATTGTTCAGTGAACAAGCCAGCTGCTGTCCAGTACTTCATAAAGTTCTTCTTCACCCTCCTCATGAGATCCAATATATAGTCACCTTTACTGTTATACTTAAAACAGTTGTCCCAAATATGTTGAACATCCTTAAAGACATCCTCTGAATTCATGTACTTATCACCTTTTTCAAGATTGCTGCATATTGTTCCAAAGTCCATTGGTGTATCAATGACATCAAAGTAGTCCTGGTTTTAGAATATATATATATATATATATATATAAAAGAAGAAGAAGAAGAAGATTAGACATATTTTATCGTTAAGAAGTAAATATATCAAGTACTGCAGAATCGTAAAATACAAAATTATAGTCCCTGATAAACCTAAAACTCCCATAGTTCATATTGAGCCAGTACTGAATGAAGATGGAAGATTATATTACTAGGATATGCAGCATCAAGGCAGTCATTAATTAGAAATAGTGCAGTGAACAATGAATCAGCAACCACACATGAAAGACTATGACTCCTAAGCACTTATTCATGAATGTACATGTAGACAAGCGGCAGTGGAAGGAATGTAATTATTGCAAGAGCTTTATTAACCTTGAAAATGCACTTTAAGGAAACCGACCATGAATACTTCAGTGAAGGCCACAAATAAACATATTACACATTCCTTAGCAGAAGCCACATACACTTACAGGTATTCCCAGAGCTTCAGGATTCACAGGAACGTTGAATGGTTCAGCTGCATCCATTTTCATTATCTTCTTAATCACCTAGATGAACACAGTTACAAATAATAATAAGTACAGGAAAGCGCATTTCAACTGCAACTCTGATGACAACTTACTCGAGAATTTCAAAATCAAGAAACATTACATCAACCCATGTAAAATTTCCAACGTACCGACAAGGCAGAATCTAACTCTAGCTTATTATATTGAGATGCCTGATGAGGTATCCTTGGTTCTTTTTGTTGTAAATTGTCATCCTGTTGCATTTCCTTTTGTTGTAAATTGTCATCCTGCTGCACCACAGTATTGGTGCTCTTTTCAACAGTTGAACCACCAAGAATTTTTGAGGACTTGATCTTTATACTTCCAGGTTTCTTTGACACAATTTCAGAAACGCCTGCTTTCACTTCAGATACTGAGTTGCCAGTATCTTCCATTTTATCATTAGCCACACCTTGTTTCTCCAAACCCAGTTGTGCGCTACTTTTATCAGTATCGCTCTGTGATTCTAATGCCTTTGGCGTTTTGAGCTTAACTTTAACACGCCCAACTGACTTTCCAATGGTCTTATCAATTGACCCATCCGGCTTGATATTTGCAAGATTCAATGGCTGGTCTGTACCCGTGGATGATGGCGTATCAACCTCCATTACAGATTCATGTTCTTGTTCTTCTCCATTCTCATCAACATCACCATTTTTATTATTAGCATCACCATCATCACACTCATCCGCACCAGAATTATCTTCCCTATCTAAACTGACTGTTTCGACAGCTTCCACATTGGTGGCAGCCACAGGAGTGGAAGAACCGCCCTTTTTCTTGCCTTTCTTGTTCCCTCTCTTTCGCTTCATATTGTGAACTACACAAAAGACAAACAAGCATAACCAATTTCGTAGGAAAAACAAAGCTTCAGTTCAATATATTCTCAATCGATCAAACATCAATTAATTGCCTTGAACCGAAGAAAAGGAGAGAGAGAGAGATGCATTAACGTGAAAATTGGAACCTTTTAACTGTGGAGTTACTACAAATCTGAAATTGCATCGAAGCAATCAGACAAGAAACACTTAAACAGGACTGTAATTCAGCTTTGTTGCTTTAAACCCTAGAATCAAGGGGCAAAATAAAACCCGGAAATTTAGTTTTGAAAAGAAGAAGAGAGGATTAACAGTGAATAAGCAGCGCCTTACCTTATTTCAATTTGAAAACGATGAATCGAAGCTAATAAATATGAGATTGAGAGAGGGAAATCGGTTGCCTTTGGGTTTTTTATTTTACAGTACAGGGTTCTATTTATTTTTAAGCACGAAATAATCTTCAACTTATCAAACCGGCGTCGTTTTAATGCGCTGTGACGCAGCCTCCGTCCCTTTAAATTTTAATATACCATAAAAAAGAATTTTTAGGAAATATTATGAGCAATTAAATTAGCCCTTTGAATTTTTAAATTCATATTTTTTTTCTTTATAGAAGGAAAAGAGAAATAGAAACTCGAATTTGAACTCTTTAGGGTACGTTCGGTAAAGTTGTAGGATTTTAATTTTTTAAAATTTAGAAATTATTTTCAATTTTTGTTATCTATTTTTTAAAAAATTATTTTATATATTTAAAATTTATATCATATTTTTTAATTATTAATATATATATTTTTAATTATTTATATATATTATGATAATAGTTTCGGTAGTAACGGCAATAGAGGCGATGGTGGTAATATGATGGTGGTGGTGGAAAAGTTAGTAGAGATGGTGGTGGCGATAGTGATAGCGACAGTAGTAGTGTGGTGGTGACAGCAATGGTGATGTAGTGGTAGCAACAGCGATAGTCTAGTAGTGATGGTGAAAACGGCAGTAGTGGTGTTGGCAGCGACAATAACAATGATGGTTGTAGTGATAGCGATGGTGGTAGTAGTGGTAGTGGCAATGGTATGATTATGGTGGTGGTGGCAGTGACAGTATGATGGAGGTAGCGACGACAGCAGCGGCATGATGGTGAAGGCAACGGTAGCAATGATGACAGTGGCGATATCATGATAGTAATGGTAGTGACAATGTGATGATGACGACGACGGTGGTAGTAACGGTCTAATAATAGTGCCGATTTGATAATTGTCGATAAAAATAAAATCATAAAAATCACATTTTAAAAATTTTTAATTTTTATTTTTGATGCAAAAATCACTTCTTAAATTTTTACAAAAATAAAAATGAAATAAATTTATCATACATATTTTTATTTTATTTTAAAAAAATCAAAAATCGAAAACAAAATTCCACCGCATGCACCCTTAATATATCGAAACTAATATTTACCGCCAGTATGTTCCATATTTTTAAGCTCATTGAGTTTCATCATCTCAAATAGGATTTAATTTAAAAATTAATTAAAAACATAAAGCACACTATCATACCATTAAGAAAAGCATCGTCCAAATGCAACGAAAGTCTGCTCAAAAAAAAAAACTACTAGTATTCACATCAAGGTATCATCTCAAGGCAACAAGACAGTCCAACAGTAAACAAGTTACAAGGAGCATGTTGTCTAAGCAAAATAGCATGATTGGTACATAACAAGAGGCAAAGAAACATATAACTCCTCCAGCATCATTCCTCCTCATTGTCAGCCTGCAAAAAAAATTAGAACATCATATCAGAATAAGCCGAACGGAACATAACCAACTCCATTGAGGTTGTTGAGCTACTGCAAGTGTAATCTCAACTGCCAAAAAAGTAGACTTCTGAGACATGTCTCAGTACGTTCATCTAAGTTGCAGGACCCTTGAAGACTTCGGGGTTTAGTCGATCCATATGCTGAGATTCTCTGATGTTGCTATTCCTAGTCCAGTTCACCATTACCAAGGACAAGAAACTCCACAAGGAGACCTCATGCCAGACAGTGGAATTTTTGTTCTCATTAATATTCTAACTCCACCATACAGTTCAAATTTTAACCTCTCACGTTAGTGTTCGTGATAAAATGGTAACATAACATTGCAAAACTTAATGAACCAATAATGCAAGACTAAAAACAATACACGATTGAGAATCACCTATAGCTCAAAACATTGAGAGTTTGGCTATTCTCCCAACCTACCAGAATCTCCCAATTGACTAGAATTTGAATTCCAACTTCCTGCCCCCAATGATGTAATTTAAAAAAAAACACACACACACAATTTCGGTAATGTGAAAGCTGGATCACCCAAGTTTTTACATGCCATTCCTTTTTAACACTATATTTCTGTCTTCGGATTTGATTCGTCATTTCACCAAGAAAACATGCAGTATTAGTAAAAACATCACCAGTTGTAGCTCATCAAGAAGTAATCAATCATAAATAAAGAGCCTCTCTTGAGTTGAAATCATTCACTGCGAGAGTTACTGAGGCCAGTCTCACAACCCAATTTAATCTTTAGTAGGAAAATAAAGTTTGAAAGCACCAGTCCACATTTTTCCAAATTCATATTTTGTCATAATTTAATGCATAAAATTCTCTGTTCACTATGACTCTTCGAAACAAAGAACTTGGGATTGTAATTTTCAGCCAACCTCCACACTCCGGGCTACAGAATTAAAGTGCACAAAGATATTATAAAAAGAGAAAAAAATCACTACCTCCACTGCACGACTTGATGATGAAGAGTTTCTTTGTGCCTCAAGTGAATCCTCAGGAGCATTATTGAGAACCTATCAGGAATGGTAAAGCAATGTAATGTCAAGAGTAAAAACTATATGAATTATGATCTAATTAAAACAAAACCTGCAACTACCTGTTTTGAACCCTGAGGATCCACCTTGCCAATGAGATTTTGCATATTTGAAGTCATATTAACTATCTGGGCTTCCAAGGATGCATACTTCTGCTCCATGGCCTCCATTTTACTCATCATCTTTCCTACCTCCTCATTAGCTGATTTTTTGGCCTCTGAAGCAATCCTTGCAATACTGCTGCGGCTAGGTTTCCGGCCATAGAGCTTAGTAGGGCAAACACCCAATCCATACATTCGCACATGGCCATGTTTTTCTTCTCCCATGACTTGGCAGTAAGAGTCAGCACCATCATTGCTCCCATCTGAAGTCTGCTCTTCCCGATTTGCTTTTTCACGCAGTTTTGTCTGAATTTAAAAACCAAAATGTTCATTTAAACAGTTCAAGTACTGGACCAACGAAAATAAATTGTATAATAAAATGAGCTACAAGTTGGTACTCAAGTTAAGTAAAACATACAATCACTTCTGCTGCTGTTTCATCCACTGGACGACCATCTTTTCGTGTTCGGGTCAGGATGTATAGCTCACCTCTAGTTGGTTCATTCCCATCAGGCCTCTTAGCTCGCTATCATCAAATAAGCAATAACAATTAAAGGAAACTTACATTTGTATGCCATAATGAAACATGTGCAAATATAAAATTTGGTTACCTCCTCCTCACGTAGCCTTGCAAAACTCTTTGAACCAGAAGCATGGTAACTCTTAAGCTTTGCACGATTGGCCTTATTTTTAATACAGCGCAACTAGAAATACCATAGGTAAGTATCTGTTTCCAGCAGATTGTCTAATCAGTAGAATGTAAAGTACCATAGCCATAGCTGGCACATACCTGCACCTCTTCAGAGTTCCAATGTTCTATAAGAGCTGCCCATTGATCAGGAAGGACTCTTTTGTTACAGTCCTTCAGGCGTTCCTCGTCAGTTGCATGAGGGGTATAATGATCAGCCTTCAATTTTGCTTTCCAGTTCCTCCATTTAGATGCAAGGGACCTCAACACCCAAGTTTTGCACGAGGGGTCAATGTCAAACTTTGACTACAGTGAAAAGAGAAAGGAACAATCAAGCAAGAAGAACTTGAGAGATAAAAGAGTTCTAAAAAAATATGAGGATAAAGAAAGAGTTCTTTTTCTCTTTCATCAGGGACCTAGTCCCACTCCCACAGTAATCAGTAACCATGAAAACTACTATTTCCAGATACCTGTACAAATTCCCACATGTTTTCTTTGATTTCTTCTGGCATTGCTGACCAATCCAAAAAATTAAGTGGCGCCATCTTACAATCCCGTGCTACAGTACCCAAAAAGGAAGCCAATTTACGTGCTTCAGAGCCAACTGGCTGTCCCAAAATGTTGATAGGGACAAAAATTCTTTCACCATCAGCCATATCTGACATGAAGCGGCATCGAGTTGGGCCTCGGACCTTCCTCCTTCTCTCTTGAGTAGAGACCAGCGATCCATCTGAGTGGCTATCGCTCACCAAGGGCTGTTGAGGCGTCGAATACCCGTTGGCTGACTGGGCTTCAGCCCCAGGGCCTGATTTAGATCTTTGTGTATGCCTTCTCTCCTTCCTGCTACTACCCACTTGTGGCATTCCTGATAATCCCACACAAAATGCAGAAAAGTAAAAGGGAAGTCAATATCAACAAAATGGAAGCAGAAATAAAGAACTTGTGAATTTTCATTTTCATGACTACAGAGAATTGTACTGTTATTTTATATTATTGAGAATAGTTATTTTATTTTATATTATTATTCTATTATAAATTATGTGCAATATTATATTACTCATTAGTTAATGTCTGGTATATGAAGATATGTATACTCAACCCGAAAAAAAACAGGAGTTGAATTGATGTTTTAGATGTACAGAGATCAATAAATGAAAAATTTCAATTATAATCGGCTCTTGTTTTCAACCAACCAAACTATACTTTGTAAAAGGGTAACCATTGAATGCACCCGGTAATATTATAAACTTTCAAGAACCGTATACCTCCAAGGGAAACATCAATACTAGCCGGTGGGTGGGAGGGCTGGAGCTGTCCCATGCTTGCTCGAGGCTGAGGTGATTCGTTTTGTTGGCAATGACTTGGTAACTGGTGTTGGGGCTGCAGCTGATCCATGCCCCCATACATATGACCCATTGACAACATAGGTGCACAATCCATGGGAGGTATTAACTGTGGATGTCCTGCAAAATAAACAGATTGCCAAAATATATCCTATAAGAGGCCACACACAACAAATTTAACCATAAGGAAAGTGTGGATATACAGAATGGCATTGAAGCCAAAAAAAAGGAATGATTTCTCTAGCAACATACACACATCGCACCTGTATTATTAATATCTGTGCTAAAATATGACTGGGATGGCTGCAGATGGCTGGTGTTCTGCTGCAACTGCCTCATGTAACGTGAGTTTGATTGGGGCTGCTGTTGCTTGGAATGGTTTGCATGACTCATTACAGGGGTGATTGGACGCTGGGGTCCTGGCATGTGTGAATATCCTGCAAGGAATAACTAAAAGTTAACGGGGTGGAGATGAAAACAATGCATTGTAAAAAGAATTCTCTGCCCTCGAAATCAGTCTGAACCAAAAACTCCGTAAAATGACAAGCAATCCCTATATTGTTGTGCAAGGGCTACGACCTAATACATATGCAAGATCTGCATATATATGAACATCTGTATATTGTTGCTGTTGAGGAAGAACACACCTGCATAACTACTGTCTGCCTGTAAATGGGAGAATTGTGGCACTTGAGTGGTGCTTGGCTGAGGTTGACGATACTGATAAGGCTGAGTATGACTTGATTGGTGTACTTGAGGCTGGTGCTGGCTGCTGCCAAATTTATCCCATTGCATCGTATTAGTTACTAATTGATTAACCACAGACATTGCTTCTTGCCTACTCTGCCTCATAGCATGATCACTCAAAGATACTAAATGAGAGAATCCTGCAAAGTAAACCAATCGATAACAATTGAAAAATCAATATTAAAATACATAAGTTACTGTTGCATGCACGCATAGCTAAAAGATGAAGACACATCCTATCCTACATAAACACTGTTTGATTTTTGAAGAGAAGAAAAAATTACTGTACAAACAGACAGAGATACACACCCAAAATGAACTCACACATAACCTTAAGGCATCAAAATCACAGATAAGACAAGAAAAGATTCTAGATTCTCTATCTTTTTCGCAAAAAAAAGGAAGAAAGAAAGAAAAGAGGCAAAATAGGAAAAGCTAACCAAGACAATGTTATGCCCTATAATTAACCTTCCATACATAATTAATTAACTTCTAACCAAAGTATGGCATACAATGATTTTGCTTCCCCCCCCCCCCCCCAAAAAAAAAAAAATTTCAGTGGTGAGTGGGGTTTAAAAGATTTATATGAAATCAAAGCACCAGTCCCATAAAATTGTTCTTCAGAACAGGTATTGGCATGATCTATAAAAGGTAAAGAAATTGAACAAAGCAGGAAAGGCATGAACATGAATCCTTACCGTTATGCTTCCCCAGCATCTCAGTACGTAGACCTGCTGTTGTCCAGTATTTCATAAACTTCTTCTTCACCCTCTTCATAAGGTACACAATATAGTCACCTTTTTTGTTATACTTGCGACAATTCTCCCAGATATATTGTACATCCTTATAAACATCATCTGAGTTCATGTACTTGACACCATTTTCAAGATTGCTACATATTGTTCCAAAATCCATTGGTGTATTTATGACACTGAAATAATCCTGCTTGGCACAACATACGGCCCCAGTAAACCAACATGCATGATAGAGAAAGAGAGAGAGATCAGTCCACGCTATACATTAGTTATGATGGAAGAAGATATCATAAATTCAAGTTCAAGCCAATGAGTATGCCAACATCAGCAGGATAAGAGTTAAAAAAAAAAATTACCACTTCTTCAATGCTATGAATTGCACGAAGTAGAGGGGAAAAAAAAAAGAACATTTAGATTTGTCCAATATTCTAACTTCCCGTGTTATTTAAGGTAAGGGTGAAGAAAATAGACAACAGGGTTAAAAGGAAACACGTTCCACTAAAAAAACAACACATGAAAATGCATGGTAGCTGCAAGTCCTGCAAAACAATTCTTCGAGGTCCTTGTCCAAGCATGTCAAAGATTAACAGTCAGTAGATAAGAAATGACTAGAGATATTTTTCTCCTTACCCATACCTACAGTGGCTCGGCTTAAAAAAGGTGGGTTAGTCTAATCCCAAATCTTAATAATACTGAAAGACTTGAGTGTCTGTTTTGCTCGTCCTTCAAGCTTAAGACAAACTGCAGAAACACAATACCAGGTATCCGCACATACAGTCCACTAATCAGCCGTACACCTAGGAAATCAACTAATGCAGATGAGCTAACTTGGAATGAATGAGGAAAAAGATTCTTATTTTTTTCCCTTTATTACTTAATATTTGTAGGTAATGCATTTGGCCAGAATAAATACTAAAAATCCAATCATCCAACATATCTGGTCCAGAGCAGATACCTACTTAAGTTATTGATGGCATCAATAACATCTAAACTCAGCCAACATATAGCACTGAATAGTGATCACACTTACAGGTATTCCCTGAGCAACAGGATCCACAGGAGCATTGAAGAGTGTTGCCTCATCCATTGCCATTACCTTCTTTATCACCTATAAAGCAAAAGGAAAACCAGAAACCATATTACACATACAGAGACTCCCAATTTGCAACTTTTAAGAAAATTGATATAAAACCACAAACTTGGCCATCTCCATGAAAAGATATATCCCACATACCTCTAAGGAAGCTTTCAGTTCTTTCTTATTGTATCTAGAATCATGTTTTGGTTTCTTTGGGACTGAAAATTCTTTGTTGCTCATAGAACTCAATCCCTTGGATGACCTCACCGAAGAACCTACTCCTTTCGATGACACAACTGTAGAACCGAATCCTTTAGATGACTTGAGTGGGGGATTAGTAGCTTTACTAGACGCTTGCCTCTTCGACCGAGGACGCTTGTTAGCTGATATCTTAACTCTCCTATCGATAGCTGGTTCATCAGACTCGCTTCTACTTTCCCCATTACCAGAACCTTCTTCACTTTCGCTTGAAGAAGAAGAAGACGACGACGACGATGAAGAGGAACTCAACTCCATTGCAGTATTGAATTGAACAAACTCGTTATTATTAACGTCATTCGACCGAGACTTTTCACCCACATTTTGCCCAACAAATTCCAAAAACGCTTCTTCATCAGCACTGACCGGTATAGGGTTTTGCGGAACAGATTTTATCGCCACTGATTTTTTGGGAGGCGGTTTTTTTGCCGCTGGTTTTTTCTTGGCTCCACGTTTCCTCTTCATCTCTACATACAAAAATCAGTCACTGAGGAGGTCGATAAATGATTACGAAAAGGGAAAAAAACAAAAGCCAAAATTGAGGCTCACCTCTAGGGTTTTCGGATCGGGATTCGAAGGGAAGAAATTAGGTTTTCAGAAATCTACAATGCGATTAACATCAATGACTTGCTTGAATCATCTTCGTCATGTTCAACAATGAAACGCATCCATTGGCGTCGCTAAAAAGCAGCAAATGAATAACGAGGTCGGCTGTCGCCGCTGTTTTCCAATTTCATGAAAATTTTTGTGACGAAAGTATCAGTGACCGTCGTTGCCCTTCTTTATAATGACAACATATCCAGTTAGCACTTGGCAGCAACAATTGTTAGGTTTATAATTTTTAACAATTTTCTATTATTTCAAATTATAATTGGAAATTTATTTTCCTTTTATATATAACACCTAAATATGTTAATTTTTTATTTTTATTTTTTTTAAGGTAATGTAACGGTACCAATTCAATTTATCATTATAAATTAGTCCCTATCAAAAAATAAATTACGAAAAATAAATTTGATAATTTCATCCGTATAATTTTTTTAAATATTAAAAACAAAAATATATATATATATGTTTAGTTGAGTGGTTGATACTAATAATTTAGCATTATCATTTCTTTATATTTATAAAAAAATTATCAACATTAAATATTGAGAAATTTAATTATTTTCTGTGTTAATTTGGTGAACTGTGATTTTGCTATTGCTGGTTTTTAGGTATTTTTTTATCGCATTGTTGGAGAAACTTTTTTAATGTGCGAGAAGCTTTAAATTGGCTCAAAAAAAATATGTAATATATTCAGTGATTTTAATTTTGATCTTATTATCAGTGATTGCAAGTCATTATATGAGTCTTTAAATTTATACAAAAATAAGTGAATACAGTCGCTCATTTACTTGCCAAAGCTATTTATTTTATGGTAGGTGTTGTAATTTTGAACTTATTTTCCCAAGACTCTTGTAATCCAAGCTTATTTTATTTCAAGTAAATAAAAAATGTTTACCAAATAATATAATGTGGGCTGGTGGAAAAAAAAAAAACAGAAAAGAAAAGAAAAACTACTACTACAATGCAAGTGCGTTGCACATGAACACATATGGTATTCCTTCTTGCCAATTACAGTAATTTCCTGCACTTCAAATCCAAAATTCATCCCAATTGCTAGGGATGAGCAAAAAAAATCTAAATTTCGGTTAACCGAAAATTTAAATTTAGGATTTTTATTTTTAAAAATTGATGGTTAACTGAATCGATCCGAAATCGATTTATATATACATTTTATAAATTATATTTTAAATTTTGTATTTATATTTTTTAATATTTATGTAATTTATAAATATTATGATATATAACTTTTTAAAATATTATTAAAATACATATTTTTAGTAAATAAATATTATTATTATTATATGTGCATAATTAGCACTATGTTGTTAGTTTTATATTGAATATATTTAATTCTTATAATTAATTATGAAAATTTTATTTTATTTTGATTATTTTAATGGATATTGTATTTCATTTATATTTTTTTCATTTCTAAAGCATTTTTAACTATTAAAAATAATATTACAAATTATTAAATTTATATATTAAAATTTTTAGTGGTTAACCGAAAAACCGAGTTAAAAATCAAAATCGATATAACGGTTAACCGAAATTAATGGATTGATTTAATAAAATTGTTATTGAACCTGTTAATCGGTCCATGGCCACCCCTACCAATTGCATGGCCATTTCTTTAATCGTTTCTGCTTGGCTCATTTTCAGCAACCGGCTTTGTATTCTCGTTGTGCCTAAAATAATGCAATGAATCAATTAAATAGTTGTTCCTTGACATTGTAATTAAATAAAGCTCTTTAACAGAATACACTATACCCTATGGCTACGTTTGGTTCACTGTACTGTATTAGTCTGTATAGTATTAGCCTGTATAGTATTAGTCTGTACGATATTAATCTGTATTATATTATACAGTATTTGGTACAAAATTATATTAGTCTGTACTATTTTATACTGTATTTGGTATATAATATCGTACTGTATTATTTTTAAAAAATAAAAAATTAAAATTAAACCATTTTTAATGTTACCAATTAAAAATTACAATTTTTCGTACATTAATAATTTTTTTAAAAAAATGTACAAATTTCTTAAAATACAAATATATGTTAGCAGATAAATTAAATATTAAATAAATAATAATATCATAATCTTGAACCTTTTGAACTTGGCTTATTGAGCCCCTAAATTTTTCAAAAGCTTTTTCTTTTTTAATTGCAACAAGTCTCCAGAGAACAAAAAAGATTTTTAGGTATTGGTTCCGTGGTGGATGTTGTCGAGTATCTACATTCGGGTAAAAGTCTAGGCAAGGTATACTCATCTTCTCATATCTCTTTATTATTTTTTAAAAAAATTAATGTTCAATGATACAAATGTTCTGTGCATCTATTTAGTGTCTTTTAAGAAATAATAATGCTTTATGATTCAAATTTCAGTTGTTGTTTGCATCGATCCAACCTTCAGCGAACAATTGGCAAAACTATGAGCATCTATGATATGTTACACCTGATAACATGGTTGATAGTTTAAATTCCATTTTTAGGAAATAATGAATGCATTTGGAGAAAATATTTGGCTCTGGCTTCCTATATAGCTGGCATGAACAAGCTTTTCAAAAAGTACACAGCAGCATTCACGTCCATGTTAAATACAGGAACACGGATCTGAATAAAAGAATTTTTTTTAGCTTCATTTTTTTTTGATAAGCTGAATTTTATTGAAGTTTAAAATGGATATATGTGTACAGCAACTGCTCTGCAGGAGCAAAGCTAAAAACTCACAGGTTCAAAATCAAAGGAGTAGGAGCATCGAGTACAACAACAAGAAAACATAAAATTCTAGCTTACTAAGAACAACGCATCACACCTTATTCACAGAATGCAAAAGCTTCTTTAGAGATGCAGAAAGAAAAAACACCTAGACACTCCTCAGCCTCCAATGCGAAGGCAGCAGATCCGCTTGAAATAGAAGTTTCAACAGAGTCACTCATAGCACGTCCCAAGTAGAAATAACAGTAGTTCCAATAGCAGCCACATTCAGAGTGTAATCCAGAATAGGATGAACAACAACCTCTTATTTCTTGTACTCATTCTATACAGAATAAAAACATTAGTCTATTTTTCTGGTGTTAGGATCTTGTTGTTATTGGAGAAAGCCACAAATGCAAATTTCAATGCAGAATAAATGCTTCACATAATTTGAAACTAAAAATTAACATAAGAAACTAACTTACAACTTGCTTGCTAACTACTTACCAAAATTTGGGTCTTTTCCAGGCCATACTAAGTTGATATTGAGATCATTGTGAATACCATGGTATCGGATCCAGGGAACATCTTTTGGAAATCTGGACAACCACAGTCAATAATCAGTCTGAGGACTGCTGTGCAACATATATAGTAATAAAATTGAAGAGAAAAACACCAATAAATTCACTAACTAAATTGGCTAATACTGATTTTTGCATCTGCATGAAAGATGATTGTTTGTGCAAAGTAGAAAGGTCATAATCATTTCATAAAACTAGTGAAAAAATTTCACTAACAATACCCACATTTTTTAATGAATCAAAGCTTGAGAAGTCTGGTGCCTGAACAGCCAATCTTGGAAGATCAAATTTAAAGAAAGAGAAGATTAATAAAAGAAAGCAGACAACTCTACTGCAGATAAAGAGAAATAATAACTTAAACATCTACTATAGATATAACCTAAATGAATTCGCAATACACATGGAACATTCAGACTATAATTTGAAGTATCTCATGTACTCAAAATGCATAAAAATGCTCATTAATTGCTAAGCAAGAAAGCTTATACCTCAAAATTGCTGATTATACAATTACAGCATAGAGAGCAAAGCATAAAAACAGTGAACTAACTATCAAACTGAAAGTTGACTGTTTAGATAGATATACGGGAAACAACTGAAAGAAAGGAAGTAGTGATTTGAAGTTTCGCATTCTTAAGGCATAAAGTGGTAAAATGGAAAAAAAAAGAAAGAAATTGGAGGTTCATTACTTATTAGAATGCATAAAACCATAATGATGCCAATCGACTCAGAAGTGAGAATGTTAATACCATAATCAATGAAATGAAATAAAAGTCAAAACGATCGAGAAAGCATTTGGGAAGTGAAACAGACCCAGATGCCGGTTCCTCTTTAAGCTGGAATTTGTCAACTAGAGGCAAGGCTTCAGTTTGCATAGCTGTTTATTCCATCAAAAACAAATTCAATAAAAACCATAAACATTCATAGATAACTAACTTAGGCCAAAACAAAAAGAGTACCGATAATGATGAGGACATTGGAAATAGGGCTCTCATCAGCTTCAACAACCACGACTTCCTCCGTAGCGTCTGATCCGTCGCCGTTAGGAGCCATAGAAACTTTCAAGTTGAACAAGTGATCAGAATGTTTGTTGTCTGGGAAAATTAATGACTGAAAGGAAGTGCGAAAAGGAATTGGTTTAAAAAAACCAACATCTTGCACTTCCAAAGGACTCAACCGAACAGCAAAGGAGAGGCAACGGTTCTATCCTTGATTGCCAATATCATTACCATACGAATAAAAAACAGTGATCACTTGCTAATGTGCCTTTGATTTGCACATCCCACAAACACGAATCTGTATCTAATATCAAAAAGATTCTAATTGATAAAAACTTCCACAAAATTGATAATTGAAACACATAACAAATATTCAATTAAAGGTAGCCGATACACTTCCATTAAGAGAAGAAGGACAATAAGAAAATAAAATCCAAAGCAATTGCGCTAAAGTAATGAAAATAAATTAACAGAGCATTTGGGTTTTTTCTTAACTCTAATGGCTGCAGATTCTATAGTGAACCAAAAACAAACGAGAGAGAGAGGGAGTACCTTGAGAGTCCCTTGAAGATTGGTGGATCCCGAGAAAACTCTGATTATTTCTTCAAAAGCAAATGAGAAAGATGAATTAATAAAGGGAAAATTGAAAAGAAAAATTATGAGATTTAGTAGATGTAAATAACTGATAGGTTGAATAAAATAGAGAACTTGAAATTGAAAATAGAGAAGAAGAAGAAGAAGAAGAAGAAGAAGAAGAAGAAAACCTCTGCAATGGAAACTTGAAATTGATTTATCAAAACCTAGGGAAAGACTTTACCGGTATTCTATGCATTAAATAAACCCACAGGTAAAGAGTGTATTAGATAATGCGGGATAAAAATTCTGTTATGTATTAAATAATACATGTATTATTTTTTAAAAAAATTAGCCAAACACTCTTTATTGTATTAAAGGGTATTAAATAATACAGTCCCATGTATTATACGGGAAAACAAACATGGCCTATATGTCTTTTAACATTTCCCTTCTCTCAACTTTGTTTATATTTCTTATCCAAGAACCAACTGATTCAGGGGGTGTCAACTGAGTTAATTGATAAGAGATCCCCCGTTAAATATTAAGTAGTTTTTGTGTGCAATGAGATTGGCAACTTGAGAACAATAATGTCCAGAAAAACAACAACAAAAAAGGCAAATAGTACAGCATTACTTTAGCCAATAGCCTTAAGCATTGCATTGGAATTCAAAGCTGAGTAACTACAATATGAGCACAAGTTGATCTGGTTTATCCACACTTGATAAACTATAAGATCATTTCAGTTGGGAGAAACAACAGAGCATGTTACTTAGAATAAGAAGCTTATTTTATATATTCCAAATTCTAGCTATACTAATTAAGCATACAATCGGAAAAATCATCCAAAGCATACTGATTGCTATACTCCCAATTGCAGAAGTTATCCAATTTCTTTGTTTCTTGAAAGCTGCAATCATCATCAGCTCCTTGGTTTTCCTTATCATCTGCTACGAATTGTTTCCATAGAACCTTGGAGTTCGAAACTCATTCAACTGATATATTGTTTCCGAATCTAAATAAACCCTTGTGCAGCTCTTGCCAGTAGTGCTATCCACTCCACTCAAAACCTGAACTTCTTTGTTCTGATTCGCACCACAGATTGGCACATTCTCTTCCCTCGATGGAATGTCATTAGAATCTTCAATCCCAAAATCAAGTTCCCAACTGTTGCAGATATTCATTTGTGTCTGTTCAGTTGCTCGGTTTTCAGAATCAACTACACTGAATTGCTGGCATATATCATACCAGCTTGAATTAGCAATCAGCTAATCGAATGTGCTGCTTCCCCTAATTGGAGTTCCCTGAGTTTCTTGCTTCTGACTCACGTCACACCACTGCACAGTCCCATGACTCGATGGAAAATCATAATTTGCAGATCCTATTTCAGGTTCTGCCATTAGGGGCATACTCATCACTGTTTCTTGATCTTCAACAAGTGGCATGCAATGACGTGATTAATTAGGGAAAATGGTTGATAATTTCTTCATCGCTAGGGAAAAAACGATACCAAACGGGTAATTTCTTCATGGAAATTGATTATTGACCTCTAATTGTGTCTTCTTCTTTAATAAAACTTTCGAATGTTTCCTTAATCTGCCGTGAAGTGATTAATTAGGCAGTATGCATGCATGGTGATCCTATTTATTTGTTGATAATTAATGGATTTGGAGTAGGATTTGGATTCTATTGAGGCTGACGTGGGTAATGCTTATTGGTCTGCATAGTCAGGAAATGGAAATTAATTCAAATTAAAGAAAGTTTAGGGTAAAAATTGTAGAAATGGGTGAGGATTAGGAGACACTGAGTAGCTGAAAAATAGAAACTTTACACAGTTTATAAATAGACGTGATATGGATTAATTATGAAAGGCTTACGTGGGGAATGTTGATTGGTTCGAAATCCAAATAGTTGGGAACTTCAAATTAATTAGGAAACTTATTGCATAAGCAGTTTAGATTTAGGAAACAACTTAAATGGGCAATGGGTATAGTTTCCAAATTAATTAGCTGTCTAAAACATGTTTTTAATTTTGAGATAAACATTAATCCCATATAAATGTGCTTTGGTATTAAGACGTATTAATCCCATATTATGTGCTTTGGTATTTTATCTTTGGAACTTTCTTCCTTCTTTAAGTGCACACCAATTAATTAATTCAAACTATCTGTTTATATTTATTCTAAATTAATTTAATTAAAAACACTAATGTTTAGAAATTAATTTAATTTCACATAAATTTAAATAATCTAAAAACATCATTAAACTAATGTTAATTAATCTAACAGTATTTGTTTTAGATGCGAACACTAGTTACATTAATTAAGTTTCCACTTTTAAGAACTGTTAAAGTTATATATTTGTATAAGGTTTCCTAATCCTACTATATAGGATAATCCTATCTGTTTATATTGATTCTAAATCAATTTAATTCAAAACACTGTTAGAACTTTCTAAGCACTGCTGAAATTAATGTGGTTTCCTTAAAAGAAGCCGACGTTGTTGTATGTTAGTATAATCGGAATCCTAATAGGAAACTCAAGGAAATTAGCTTAGGAGTGAAGCCAAGATTAAAGTCTCCTAATCCCTATAGGGAACAGATTTCCTGATGAAACTATATATTAATTTCCATACAATCACATTCATTATTTGTTCATCACATTCATCTTTTCTCTGCATAACAATGGAGAAGGAAGTTCTGGGTTTGGTAGAAAGTGCTTGCAAGTATGCTGCAACTGAAGCTGGAGAATATCGATGCATCAAAGCTCTCTATAAACTCAGGAGTCTTACTGTTACGAACCAAGTCTTTCTCTCCACCAATGTGGGCAACTCCATTGATTCGCTCACCACACATCCTACTAAAGAAATCAGGGTTCTCGCTTCTTCCATTCTTACTAAGTGGAAGAGGCAGCTTTATCGCCAGATCAAGAAACCCACTCTCCAGACTGACAAGGTTGTCAAGAATCAGAGACCACCGATCAACAAGCCAGATTCTGTGCCAAGGACCAACAATCCAATGCGGAACAAGATAAGACAGGAGGTTTTTCAGGCTCTCTGCATGGCCATGGCTGAAACTAAAAACAGAGATATCAGGCCACAGTCTGACCCGGTGGAAGTGGCAGTGGGTCTTGAGGAGTCGTTGTTCCGGACGTGGGGGCCCTTTAATGCTAAAAACAGCAATAAGTACCGATCCTTGTTGTTTAACCTGAAGGATCCGAAGAATCCAGATTATAGAAGAAAAGTTCTGACGGGAGAGATGAAGGCAGAGAGAGTGGCCAGTTTGAGTGCTGCAGATACGGCTATTCCAATCAGACCAAAAGCTAGAACTACCGTTTGGCATTAGCTCTTCAAGGACTGCTTTTATTAGTTGCTAGAATTTTAGGCTGCGAATTTTGTTACATGTAATTGACTATGATTAATTATTCAATAAAACATACAGTATTTTTTTCATTAACTGACACAATCAGTTCTGTAATTCATGTTTTTGGTTTTTGATGGTCTGGTTAATGTCAAGGAAGAAGTTGTAATTTATTGTCTTTGAAAGAAAGGATTTTTGTATGATAAAAAAACCAGAGGAAGGCAAAGAAAGAATTGTTGTTTGGATTTTCTTGGAAATGGCTTTGATGGGTAGGTTGGATTTCATTGATAATGGTTTCTGTATTTTTTGAGATAGAAAGTTTTATTCTTTCTTCTGATTGGTTGGTGAGATAACAGAGGAAAATGAAGCAAAGTTATAAACCGTTTGGTAGACTGGAAAGTTGGAATCTTTCCCATCTTTTTCTTTATCCACCAATGACAAAGTTCTTATCTTTGGTATTGCAGAACGCCATCAAAGTCCCATTTAGTTGACAACAGAGAGAAGAAGCCAAGAGAGTGTTAACTACGAGTGCTAATGGAGAACTTCACCCATCAAGATTCTGCAAGAAAGATCTGCTCAAAGGAGTGGACCGCGAGTATGTGTTTGCATACATTGATGATCCTTGCAGTGCTATACACCCACTGATGCAAAAGCTAAGGCAAGTGATTGTGGATCATGCCTTGGAAAATGGGGATAATTTTCCCACATTTAAATCCCACATTTCAACATGAAGAGCATAACAGCCACAACTCTTATTTACATCTTCAATGCAACCCTGCCTGTTGTGGCAGAAAATACTGGCACTTGGTCTGGACCAACTCCATGGCAAATGGCATTTCTTATAGGTGGATTTAGGATTACCAGTAATGGGAGCTGGTGGGATTAGGCCATGTAACTTGGCTTTTGGAGCTGACCAATTCAATCCTGAAACAGAGAGGGATCATTAGCTTCTTCAATTGGTACTTTATAAATCTTGGATTTGATTAAATAAGTAAATAAAAATAAAAAGAACTGGATATTCACTTTATAAATCTTGGATTTGATTGTAATTTTGTAATAACTAAGGGGCGGGGGAGGCCCAAACTATAAGCCCTTGATTTTTATTTTTGTAGGGTTAACATTCAATTTGGCATTCAAACCTTTTAACAATACCCAATTAACGCCAAAATTAACTTTCTAGCAAACTTACGTCCTAATTTTTAATTTATGACGTTTTGCTCCATTTCATAATAAAAAATATATAGTTTTATTTTTTTTAATATTTTCACAAAACTGTGTAGCACACATTTCGATTGCAATATCATAAATTGAATGGTTTGAAAATATGATGAAAATAGGTTATTTTTCATGAAGTATATGGTTAATTAAACATTTGACCAATCAAAATAAGAATATAGCCTTACTGTTAGAATTTTTTTTACGTATATAATTACATTTTTGAATGCCTGAATGACCAATTTTGCCACAAATTCATGTTTAACTTCCAAAAATATGTACTAAGAAGTCATTAACTAGAGGACATTACTATTTTATTATTATTATTATTATTATTATTATTATTATTATTATTATTATTATTATTATTATTATTATTATTATTATTATTATTTTCACAGCTTAGAAGCTGCCTCTTTGTCCTAATAAACCATGCAAGCGAGCAGGCAGAATATCGGTATTTTTGCACTGCATCAGCTTTACCTGCACCGCACACCACAAGCGCAATATATGCGGATGAGTTTATCACCGGGAAACTGAAAGTAATTCTTTCTGGTGTGGAGGTTTTGGTGAGTCCTCAATGCAGGCAACCCACTTCTCATTTTCCTTCAAAAGTGAATGCCCAGGGAATAGTACTAATTACTACATGTCCATCTGGCCCCATACCCAGAAGCATCAGTTCAAATTTCGGAAACCCAGCTGTCGGAGGTTTCTCTAGCACCTTCGTATGAACAAACTGTTTAAGACAGGTTTCATAATCATCAGCTGCTCTCTCAGCTGGCAGAGCATCATTGATGGCATACACTTACCTGGAACAATAGGCACCTGCCAAAAATATAAAGACAACCATATCCATAACATCCTAGTTCGTATTCAAGCATACAACTAATTTTACTGCTCCAGTAAATGTTCTGTATTCAGAAATCAAATTATGACAATGACATTGGTATTACAGAGGTCACACTCATAGCCTGATACTGGAACACAACCATTTCAGAACACAAAAACTGTTTAGCACCTATATATTAAGTCTGCAATGTTCAAGAGAAGTAGAAGACAGCACAAAAAGAATATGACAATTCAGAGGAAGCAACAAACCAAAATCCAAGATATTTCCGAGAAGAAAAGAGGAAGGAAAAAACTATACAATGTTGACATTTTTACACGGTGTTGAATCGGTGCACTAGGTGGGTCCGATAACAGGTTATCACTTATCAGGTAAAAGCAGCTACCGGTTATGTCTCTCTCATGTTGAAATAGCTTTTAAAATAATGAAAGTGAACGGTGTCTTTGTCTCTCTCGTGCTACGCATTAGTGCCAGACTAAATAAATTAAAATCCAGAAAAACTTAGCACCGCCTTTCTATTTTCCGGCGATTTTAGGCGAGTGGTGGAGACAGAGACTCCCTGCATTCTTACCAGTGTTTTGACATCCATATATTGCTTTGTTTAGCATAAGCGGCGGAGTTTTGAAGAAATATTACTCAAGGCCCGTGAAGAAGAATTTCAATTTGAGGAAACCCAACAGTACTGATATTTGTTTAATCTCAAAAGTAACAAGCGCAGTGAAGGATCTTGAGGCAAGTCGTTTAGGTTTCGATACTGATGATATGATGAAGATCGTCGCAGGAGGGTGGACAGCATATGTGACTCTGTCTTGGCAAAGTGACCAACTGGAAAACAAGTAGGTGGGCTTATTTCCTTTAGTTGCCACGACTCATTTCTTTTTCTTTTTTATTTCAGGAAGTTAATTTTCGCACATTCCACCACCAGGATCAGGCCATAAATCAGAGTAGAAACTTTTACTCATTCTCCGCTACTTCTGTTGGTGATTCAACGGATTCAGCCAGCAATTGTCTTTTTTTTTTTTTGGCTGCTTATTCTGCAAGTGTTTCCATGGACTGATTCTTTAGATGTTTCCATGGATTCAGACAGGGATGGTCTTGTTGTTGCTGCTGATTCTGTAGTTGATTCCGTGGATTCAGCCAGCCATGGTCCTGTTGTTGCTGCTAATTCTGTAGTTGTTTCCATGGATTCGGCCAGGGATGGTCTTGTTGTTGCTGTTGATTCTGTAGTTGACTCCGTGGATTCAGCTGGCGATGGTCTTATTGTTGCTGCTGATTGTGCAGTTGATTCCATGGATTCAGCCGGCGATGGTCCTTTTGTTGCTTCTCAAAACAACACCTCAGATGAAGAAGTTTTGTATACTTTCCTGAATTTGGTTAACATGGCACAGAAGTTCTCCTACCACAGTTTGCTTAGTGCCACAAATAATTTCTCAGAGCAAGAGAAGCTTGGGGAGGGTGGTTTTGGTGAAGTTTATAAAGGATTCTTGAAAGAGTTGAATTGTTATGTTGCAGTGAAGAGGATGTCAAAAGATTCCAAGCAAGGTATTAAGGAGTTCGCATCTGAAGTTGAGATCGTTAGTCAATTAAGGCACAGAAATGTTATTAGACTCCTGGGTTGGTGCTATGAAAGAAAGGAACTCTTACTTGTTTATGAGTTCATGGCCAATGGCAGCCTCGATTCCCATCTTTTTAAAGAAGAAAGGGCCTTGTCATGGGAGACAAGGTTCAAAATTGTTCTTGGATTGGCCTCAGGATTGCTTTACTTGCAGGATGGATGTGAGCAATATGTGGTGCATAGAGATATTAAGGCAAGCAATATTATGTTGGATTCCAATTTTAATGCCAAACTTGGGGATTTTGGCCTCGCAAGACAGGCAGACCATGGCGAAGCTATAGAAAACTCATCCATTGCAGGAACCATTGGCTATGTAGCTCCAGAGTATGCCGCTCTAGGCAGAGCAAGTAAGGGATCAGATGTGTTTAGTTTTGGCAGTGTTGCTCTGGAAATGGCTTGTGGAAGAAAAGTAATAGATCGTAAGGCAACAGAAGAGCAATTCAACTTGAGAGAGTGGGTTTGGGATCTGTATGGAAAAGGACAGCTACTTGATGCCGTCGATCCAAGACTAGGTGGAGAGTTTGACAGGAGAGAAGTAGAATGTTTGATGACTGTTGGGATTTGGTGCTCTCATCCAGATGCAAATTTAAGACCTACAATTGAGAAAGCAATTCATGTTCTGAAATTTGTAGCTCCACTACCTGATCTGCCATCAGAATTTCCGATGAGCACAATATTTTCTCCATTTTCCTCGTCTTCTGCTGCTGCTGATCCGATGGTTACACTCAATTCCTCTGTTCACCCCATTGGCAACTTTTCAAAACAAAAGAAATCTGCAAAGGAAGATCTTCTTGCAATTTTCAAGGGATTCAACTTTGGCTTTCAAAGAAAAACTACTATACAAGTGAAAATATCCAAAACCGATTTGGATTCCCTGAAACTACTATCCAACAATTGTCGCATCTTCTCAATTGCTGAAATAAGGAAGGCAACTAACAATTTTCAAAGGGTCCTTCGCCGTGACGCATTTGGAATGGTTTTCATAGGATACATTGATGGTGGCAGCACCACTGTTGCTATAAAGCGTTGGGAAGGAAGTTGGGCAAGAAGGGTAACGCAAGGCAATAAATATGATGAGTATTTCTCCATACTTTCAAAGCTTAAGCACCGCAACATTGTATCTTTGATTGGGTATCATTTAGGGAAGTGTGAAATGATAACCGTCTATGAGTATATGGCTGAAGGTACCCTTCGTGATCACCTCTATGAAACGCAGAAATCACCACTTTCGTGGTTTCAGAGGCTTAAGGTATGCACAGGAGCAGCACGAGGATTGCACTACCTGCACACAGGTACAAACAACACGATCATCAACCATGACATCAGAAGCACCACCATATTGTTAGATGACAAATTAGATGCGAAGATATCAGATTCTGGGATATCCAGAGTATGGTCAACTGCAGAGTCGGAGACGCATGTTACAACCAGTATTGTTAAGGGTACTATTGGTTACATAGATCCTGAATATCATATGAGTTTGAAAGTGTCAGAAAAATCAGATGTGTACTCATTTGGAGTGCTATTGTTTGAGGTTTTATGTGGTAGGCCTGCAATACAAATGGCAACGCAGAATGAGAAGGAAAGTTATCTAGCAGAGTGGGCCTTACATTGCCATGAGATGGGAAATATTGATCGAATAATTGATCCATATCTAAGAGGAAAGATTACACCTGAATGCTTTAAGACTTTCACTGATATAGCAATCAAGTGTGTGGCACGAAACAGAAGTCAACGGCCATCTATGAGAAATGTGTTGTGTAGTTTGGAGATGGCATTTCGGCGACAAATTGCTTCTGAGTTGCAACAAATCACAGCTCCAGAAGAGCCCAATGCGATTATCTCAAAGGCGGAGCTTTGAGAGATTAATTTCCCGTCAAGTGCTGATTTAACAATAACAACGCTTGTTGGTCGTTAGCCATTTCATTTGCATTGCTTTGACTTGTTAAAAAGAATCCGAAAAATTGTTACAGATATATTGTTCCTTGAAAATGGCTGAACGTTTGTACTTGTTTTCTAGAATCAAAACTTTTCTAGAATTAAGACCTATTTCGCTGAAGATGAGGAAACACGTTAAGGATCAAGTTTCATATCTAATAATGCGAATAATACCAGTTTTGGCCAATCCACAACCAAATGCTAACTGTAGAAATATAACAAAAATTAGCAAGTGTGCATCACATTACTCGGCCCACAATTCATAGTTTCTATCTGCAGCTCTCTTCAAGCATCAGCCAGTGGAGCACGCATTAACTTTAGCCAATGGCCTTAAGCATTTCCTTTGGAATTCTAAATTTAGTAACTACAACGCACCAAAATTATGCATGATGGCTTCTCTAGGGATAATAATGAAACTTAATATTTCAGCTAGTATGCAACCTCAAATTAAATCTGGTATTCATTTTAGCATTAATACTGTCTTGAAATTTAACATTTCCCTTCTCTAATCTGTGTTTATTTTACCATAATACTAAAATTCTCCTATTTCAACCAAAGGATTATACTGCAGGATATAAGCTTTATGTTTATATTTCTTATCCAAGAACCAACTGATTCAGTTCAGAGGGTGTCATTTGATTGGTCTTCAGTGAATACTGCAACAAGGACTCAACTGAGTTAATTAATAAGAGATCCTCTGTTATATATTAAGCAGTTTTTGTGTAAAATGGGGTTGGCAACTTAAGAACATTAATGTCCAGAACAACCACCATAAAAAAGGCAAATAGTGCAGCATTAACTTCAGCCAATAGCATTAAGCTTTGCATTGGAATTCAAAGCTTAGTGGCTATAATATGATCTGGCTTATGCACACTTGATAAACTATAAGATCACTTTGAATATTTGTTGCAGATGGGAGAAAGAACAGAGAGCAAGAAAGACATATGTTATTGGCTGAAGCTTATTTTATATATTTCAAAAAAAGAATGTTAAAGCAGGAGGGCCAGACCTGCTACAACCCCAAAATATCTACTTTAAAATTAAAAAGAATTACAAATATCCAAACTCAAATTCCCAATTGTTGCAGATATTCATTTGTGTCCGCTCAGTTGCTTGGTTTTCACTCTCAGCTACATTGGTTTGCTGCCATATATCATACCAGCTCGAATTAGTAATCTCCTGATCGAATGTGCTGCTTCCCGGAATTGTAGTTCCCTGAGTTTCTTGTTTCTGACACGCGTCACACCACTGCGCAGTCCCATGACTCGATGGAAAATCATAATTTGCAGATCCTATTTCAGGTTCTGCCATTAGGCATACTCATCACTGGTTCTTGATCTTCAATGAGTGGCATGCAATAACGCCATGCCATTCGCTCTGTAACATCACCAACTGCAGAAACAGAATTACGAATTCTTTTCCTGACAGGACACCTGATCTCTCGTTCCTCTAATTGGCTGCACTTTCTCGAACTCCGTTTCCAAGAAGGTTCTACTTTATCATGATCGCTGTTTCTGATTCTACACAAAACATAGCCATCACTGTTCCCATTCATAGAAAATTCATGCATTAGCCAGTGGCCATTATCTTTAGCATGAGATTCAAATTGTTTTGAAACTTCAAATCTCAAAAGTTTCATTGACCCAATATCCCGGCCATTCCAAGTATCCCAGCCAGCAATTCTTTTGATGGTGGAACCATTGCTACTTCTTTTGCGCAACCTCACGAACACATAAAAATTCTATTTCGCAGTCTTATCAAAGAGCTTCCATGGCTCTTTATCTCCTTAAACATCACAATCTTCCACATAATCACACAACAGAACCTTGCCTCTCACTTTCTTGTGAAGAAAATGGTTGATAATTTCTTCATCGCTAGGGGAAAAACGAAACCCAACAGGTAATTTCTTCATGGAAATTGATTACTGACCTCTAATTATGTCTTCTTCTTTAATAAAACTTTCGAATGTTTCCTTAATCTGCCGTGAAGTGATTAATTAGGCAGTATGCATGCATGTTGGTCCTATTTATTTATTGATAATTAATGGATTTGGGGTAGGATTTGGATTCTATCGAGGCTGACGTGGGTAATGCTTATTGGTCAGCGTAGCTAGAAAATGGAAATTAATTCAAATTAAAGAAAGATTTGGGTAAAGAATGTAGGAATGGATGAGGATTAGGAGACACTGAGCAGTTGAAAAATAGAATCTTTACACAGTTTGTAAGTAGATGTGATATGTATTAATTATGAAGGGCTTACGTGGGTAATATTGATTGGTTTCAAATTCAAATAGTTGGGAACTTCAAATTGATTAGGAAACTTATTACATAAACAGTTTAGATTGAGGAAACCACAACTTAACTGGGTAATGGGTATAGTTAGGAAATGAAAGTAAATTCAAATTAAAGAAAGATTTGGGTAAAGAATGTAGAAATGGGTGAGGATTAGGAGACACTGAGTAGCTGAAAAATAGAAACTTTACATAGTTTGTAAGTAGACGTGATATGTATTAAATTATGAAGGGCTTACGTGTGCAATGTTGATTGGTTCCAAATCCAAATAGTTGGGAACTTCAAATTGATTAGGAAACTTATTACAAAAACAGCTTAGATTTTGGAAACAACTTAAACGTGCATTTCTGAGTTTCCAAATTAATAACAATTTCAGAGTTTTAAAACATCTTTTTTTTTTATGTTGAGATAAACATTAATCCCGATTCCTTTCATATTAAGATGCATTAATCCCATATCTGCTTTGGTATTTTATCTTTGGAACTTTCTTCCTTTTTTTTGACAAAACACAAACTTCATTAAGAAAAAGAAACGTCAGCTAAAAGAGTTGAATGCAAAAAATAGGAGATATGTCCGAACACACAAAATCAAACACTGAACTAGAGGCACGATCTAAGATATGCATATTGATTCGCTGATCTTTTCACATAATCAAAAGAAAGGCAAATAACAAAAAAGCCAAAACAATCTTGGATCACATAATGAAAATCGGAGGCGATCCTTTCATCGTAGGTGAATATCCTGCAAATGATCCTTTTATCGTAGGTGTATACCTGCACTTTTGTTAGATATTCCGCAAGATGTGTAGAGGGGTCGGTTTTACCTATATACCTATCCATTACCACGTTTAGCCACCTGAGAGGCAGCTCCGACTCCGTAATTTTCCTGCAAAACGGTGAAGCTGTGTTGCCACAGGTGTGATCCTCGAACGTTCCTTTCTTGGAGCTTGTCAAACCAAACTGTTTGAGCTTATGCTTGAACCACTTGTCCTCTTTGCTCATGACAGTTGGAGTGAATTCGTCCCTTTGTCCCCTCGTGGATTTCACTCATGGATTTGAGCAATGGGTGACTGAAAGCTTTTTTAAACAATTCACCATTAATAACAGAGTAATTTAAAGATTTACGAGATACCTTTCGGGCTTCTGCCTTCTCTTCGAACAATTGCCCTGTTTGTAGGTATCGTTTGATAGAGCTCATTCACGTTTCTTGAACTGGTTTAATTTCCATCATTTATGGCTCGTCTAAGGAGGAGTTTGGTTGATCGATGATGGTAAGATTTTTTTCCACCATACCTTGCTCAAAAGCAGATATTTTGGCAAGCCGATCGGCTACTAGGGTTTGATCTCTTGGTACCCTTTGTAGGACCCATTCGGATCCACCCTTTTCTAGCATCTTGAATGCCGCTTTGACCTTTTTCAGGTATCGAATTATGTTGGCTTCTCTGACCTTGAAGGTGGCTAAGACCTGACTGGTCACGAGCTAGGAATCCTTTTAATGACGACCGAGTCCGGTCGGATGGCATGAAGCAGTCTCAATCCATGCAAAAGGGTCTCGTACTCTGCCATGTTATTTAAAATTTTAAAGCTGAGCCTTATTGCGTACCTGATAACAATGCCGAAGGGGCCCATTATTACGATGACGGCACCTCCTCGGCTGTCGTTTGCAGCCCTATCCACGATCATTTTTCATTTTGCGGGTTACAAGTGATCAGTTACTTCATCGCCAACGAATTCAGCAATGAAATCTGCCAAAACTTGAGCCTTGATTGCTTTTCTGGGTTCGTACCTCACGTCCCACGACTGAAGCTTAATTGCACATCCCACCATTTTTTCCTCCAAATTCGGGGTCTGGAGAATTTTTCTGATTGGTTGACCCGATCAAACAACTATTGTATGTGCTTCGAAGTATTGTCTCAGCTTCTTTGTGCACATCATGAGGGCGATGATGAGTTGTTCAACCGGACCTTTTTTTAGCTCCGGACCTCTGAGCACTTGGCTCACATAATAAACAGACTGCTGTTGGGTTCCTTCTTCCCTGACTAGGACACATGCAACAGCTTCACTAGAAGTTGATAAGTATAAGTATAAATTTTTACCTGGAAGCGGCCGACTGAGTAAAGGTGGATTGGTGAGAAACTTCTTTAGCTCATCGAAGGCTTGCTGGCAATCAGCATCCCAGTTGAAGGTTTCATTCTTCCTCAATTTTTTGAAGAAGGGGGTGCATCGTTTGGCTGAGGAGGAGATGAACCGCCCAAGAGTTGTTATTCTGCCGTTCATCATAGGTGAATATCCTGCAGGCAATCCTTTCATCGTAGGTGTATACCTGCACTTTTGTTAGATAATCAGCAAGATGTGTAGAAGGGTCGGTTTTACCTGTATAACTGTCCATTATCACGTCTCGCCACCTGGAAGGTAGCTCCGACTCCGTAATTTTCCTGCAAAATGGTGAAGCTATGTTGCCGCAGGTGTGATCCTCGAACATTCCTTTCTTGAAGCTTGTCAAACCAAAATGTCTGAGCTTCTGTTTGAACCATTTATCCTCTTTGCTCATGACAGTTGGAGCGAATTCGTCCCTTCATCCCCTCGTGCGGCTACGATTCGAGGTACACATAAAAGATAAATCGTCCCCTATGGATGAAGTGGATGATCTACTAGAAACGTATGGAGAATCCCTGCTTGAGGACCTTGTGCCTTTTTCCCTTGTCATATCTGCCTGGGGTTCTGGCCTTCATCCTCCTCCCATCATGAGCCCTTGGTTCATTGATGGAAATCCCCCTGTTTTTCCTCCTTTCAAAATCCTCGGTCAGGAGATCCACTTCGTGACCTCTTTCATAAGTTCTGGGAATCTTCCCCTTTTTCAGAGTTTGAACTATGCTTTTGGTGAAGTCACTGAGGATGGTGCGCATGTCCCTGATGGTGATAGGGGTATCTTTCGGCTGCCGTAAGGCTGCATCGTTAAATTCTGAGAGAAGGTCGCCCCTAATAAGGGACCTGGGAGACCCCTCTATTCTTTCTGAGGGCCTAAATCTGCCCTGACTGTGACGATTATACTCTCTCGATGTTTCATGCTCGTTGGATCTCGAACTTGCCATTTGCTCTCAATGAAAATACCAAATGATAAAGTTTAGAATGTCTTTATCTTATAAGACGAAGAGCTGGCAGTTGAAAGGCTGATCGTTTGGATGAACCTGCAAAAGGAAGTGTCCGGTCGAACCCAGGCGTTAATACTCCGAAGTTTAAGTTAGTAACTTCAAAGAGAGTATTTAAAAGGTGAGAGAAAGTCTCAGAAGTTCAATACCTGGAGCCATCGCACTTTAGGCTATTTATAGGAGTTATTTGAAGAGGTACTTGAGTACCTCGGGGGGTGATAACCGGCAATCAGAGTGAGTGAACGGCGATGTGACAGAAAGTAGATGGAAAGTATGGGCGCTGGCTTGTGTCGGTAGACTGATAGGATGGACTGTCCTATCAGTCTGATCGCACACTACGCTTTCCTGTGTTATCTTCCAGCTCACACTTTACCTTTTTGCTAGTGGACTTTGGCCGTCTCAAATGTTATTGGGCTTTGTTGATAGAGTCTCTAAGAATATTTTTTCTATAGTTATCAATAATCTTCTACATTTCAATTGTTTTACCTTCATAAAATCAAGAAAATGAAGTGCAAATCATTCAAAAAAATTATAAAAGCACCGATTAAATTTCTACACAAAGCAAGAAATTGCTATGTGAATAGTACATGGGATATTAACAGTCATTTAACGGTCGATAATTTCTTGATCGCTAGGGGAAAAAAGAAAGCCAACAGGTAAATTCTTCATGGAAATTGATTACTGACCTCTAATTATGTCGTCTTCTTTAATAAAACTTTCGAATGTTTCCTTAATCTGCCATGAAGTGATTAAATAGGCAGAATGCAAGCATGTTGATCCTATTTATTTATTTATTGATAATTAATGGATTTGGAGTAGGATTTGGATTATATCGAGGCTGACGTGGGTAAGGCTTATTGGTAAGCGTAGTTAGGAAATGGAAATAAATTCAAATTAAAGAAAGATTTGGGTAAAGAATGTAGAAATGGGTGAGGATTAGGAGACACTGAGTAGCTGAAAAATAGAAACTTTACACGGTTTGTAAGCAGACGTGATATGTATTAAATTATGAAGAGCTTACGTGGGCAATGTTGATTGGTTCCAAATCCAAATAGTTGGGAACTTCAAATTGATTAGGAAACTCATTACATTAACAGTTTAGATTTGGGGAACAACTTAAATGGGTATAGTTTCCAAATTAATAGCAATTTCTGAGTTTTAAAAACTGGTATAATTAGCTGTCTAAAACATCTTATTAATTTTGAGATAAACATTAATCCCATATTATGTGCTTTGGTATTTTATCTTTGGAACTTTCTTCCTTCTTTAATTGCACTCTTTTATGTAATTAAACTTTATTATTAGTTATTGCACAAGAACTTTCGTACAATTATACATAAAGTCATCTGTAAGATTGCAAAGATCGTATAGTTATGCTTCTGTAGGACTAAAAATTGTTTGGCCTGGGATAACATGGTTTTAATCTTTTTAGAACCCACTTAAGGATTCTGAAAATAATCTTTTTAGATATTTAATTAATTTAATTGACAACGTTGTTAGAACTTTCTAAGCACTGCTGAAATTAATGTCGTTTCCTTAAAAGAAGCCGACATTGTTGTTATGTGTTAGTATAATCTATCAAGGTTTCTTAATCATTATCTTAATCGTAATCCTAATAGGAAACTCAAAGTAATTAGCTTGAGAGTGAAGCCAGGATTAAGATCTCCTAATCCCTATAGGGAACAGATTTCCTGATGAAACTATATATTAATTTCCATACAATCACATTCATTATTTGTTCATCACATTCATCGTTTCTCTGCATAACAGTGGAGAAGGAAGTTCTGGGTTTGGTAGAAAGTGCTTGCAAGTATGCTGCAACTGAAGCTGGAGAATATTGGTGCATCAAAGCTCTCTATAAACTCAGGAGTCTTCCTGTTACGAACCAAGTCTTTCTCTCCACCAATGTGGGCAACTCCATTGATTCGCTCACCAATCATCCTACTAAAGAAATCAGGGTTCTCGCTTCTTCCATTCTTACTAAGTGGAAGAGGCAACTTTATCGCCAGATCAAGAAACCCGCTCTCCAGACTGAGAAGGTTGTCAAGAATCAGAAACCGCCGATCAAGAAGCCAGATTCTGTACCAAGGACCAACAATCCAATGCGGAACAAGATAAGAGAGGAGGTGTTTCAGGCTCTCTGCATGGCCATGGCTGAAACTAAAAATGGAGATATCAAACCACAGTCTGACCCGGTGGAAGTGGCAGTGGGTCTTGAGACGGCGTTGTTTAGGAAGTCGGGGCCCTCTAATGCTAAAAACAGCAATAGGTACCGATCGTTGTTGCTTAACCTGAAGGATCCGAAGAATCCAGACTATAGAAGAAAAGTTCTGACGGGCGAGATGAAGGCAGAGAGAGTGGCCAGTTTGAGTGCTGCAGATACGGCTATTCCAATCAGACCAAAAGCTAGAACTACCGTTTGGCATTAGCTCTTCAAGGACTGCTTTTATTAGTTACTAGAATTTTAGGCTGCAAATTTTGTTACATGTAATTGACTATGATTAATTATTCAATAAAAGATACAGCATTTTTTTCATTAACTGACACAATCAGTTCTGTAATTCATGTTTTTGGTTTTTGATGGTCTAGTTAATGTCAAGGAAGAAGTTGTATTTTCTTGTCTTTGAAAGAAAGGATTTTTGTATGATAAAAAAACCAGAGGAAGGCAAAGAAAGAATTGTTGTTTGGATTTTCTTGGAAATGGCTTTGATGGGTAGGTTGGATTTCATTGATAATGGTTTCTGTGTTTTTTGAGATAGAAAGTTTTTTCTTTCTTCTGATTGGTTGGTGAGACAACAGAGGAAAATGAAGCAAAGTTATAAACTGTTTGGTAGACTAGAAAGTTTGAATCTTTCCCATCTTTTTCTTTATCCACCAATAACAAAGTTCTTATCTTTGGTATTGCAGAACACATCGGAGCCCCATTTAGCTGACAACAGAGTGGAGATATGTCCTATTTTCTTCCAGAATCTGCAAATTAAAGTTCCCATTTTTCCTACTTCTAATCTCAACATTAGACTGATAAGTTTTTTACAGGTGAGAAACAATCCTCTTTAGACATGTTTGTATGGTGTTCGGATCTCATATTTCAGTTGTTTGATGAAATTCCTCAATGAGATATAATTCAAATGTATACACTTCAGATTTATAATTCTACTAAAAACACACTAACTTTGAATTTAGAATAATATTTTTTAAAAAATGTGCAAATTCCATATAGTGTAATGGCATAATTATAATAAAGTTATTAATCAAATACAAAGCAGATTAATTTATCAATTTTAGTGGCAAATGATGAAAACTGTAATATGCTTAGACAATTTTAATATGAAATATATATATATATATATATATTGGAGCATACTATATGATTTTTTTTAAAAATTTATATAAATATAGATATTTACTTTCTTATTATTTTTTACCTATCATTTTTGTTATTTTTCACTAAAATTAAAAAATAATAAATAGATTAAAATTTAGTATTAAATTACGTAATTAAAATTAAATTATTAAATTTAATGAATTATAATTTTATAATAAAAATAAATTAAATTAAAAATTTAGAAGTGATAAATAAATAAAATTTATATTTTATTAAAATGTAAAGGAAAAAAAGTGTAATAAATAGGTTATAACGAAATGAATGTCCCCGCCAACTCAGTCACCCATTTATCTGCGCTCCCACTACTCAGACCTTGACTTCCTACCTTTTTCAAACTATCCAACGATCACAATTACATCCCACATTTGCCCTTCTTTTATGGCATCTTCTTCTCTCACTTTCTCCACTTTGCGTGGTCTTTCATCCCCTCTACCAACAGTGCGTAGATTCTATTCTCCTTTTTTATCTACCCACTTCCAATTTCATCTCAAAACTTTCAATTACACGGCTGCCGGAGTTCCAAGCGTAGCAAATTGCAAGAGATTTGATTTCAAAACGAAAGCTTCCGGCATGACGACTGCGGCGGCTGCCGGTGAGAAGAAGGTGGTGAAGGTTTTTGACTCGGAGGATGATCTGGCTGTTTCTCTCGCTGAGTACACAGCTAATCTATCCTCAAAATTTGCTAAAGAAAGAGGCGCTTTTACTGTTGTCTTGTCTGGTGGTTCTCTCATCAAGTCCCTCAGGTCATAAGATTTATTGTTTTCTCTTGTTTTTATTGTGAAGTAAAGTCTAGAACTGAAAGGGGATTAATAAAGTTTGAATCTTTTGATGTGGGAATTGAATTTCAGGAAGTTATTGGAACCTCCTTATATCGACTCAATAGACTGGCCTAAATGGCATGTTTTGTGGGTGGATGAGAGAGTAGTGCCTAAGGATCATGTGGACAGTAATTACAAATTGGCATATGATGGTTTTCTCTCTCAGGTATATTTGTGTTTTATTCTTGTTGAACCTTTGATGGACTTCTCATTCATTCTGTTTCTCTGTTGACATACCGTGTATCCCCATTGGACTATTTTTCATGTTCGAGATTAACGTCTTCTGTTGGGGCAGCTGCATTTAATTTATAGGTGCTTAACGATTTTCGTGTTCTGGGATGGTATCTGGCTGTGAGTGTGGTATTCACCTCTATAATACATATGTCATTGTCATACTTTGATTTCTGAATGCCGAACATGTAATACTCGAGCAATAAAATTAGTTGTATGCTTGAATACGAACTAGGATGTTATGGATATGATTGTTTTCATATTTTTGGCAGGTGCCGATTGTTCCAGGTAATGTGTATGCCATCAATGATGCTCTGCAAGCTGAGGGGGCAGCTGATGATTATGAAACCTGTCTTAAACATTTAGTTCATACGAAGGTGTTAGAGACATCTCCGGTTACTGGGTTTCCAAAATTTGATCTGATGCTTCTGGGTATGGGACCAGATGGACATGTAGCTTCTCTATTCCCTGGGCATTCACTTGTGAAGGAAAATGAGAAGTGGGTTACCTGCATTAAGGACTCACCAAAACCACCACCAGAAAGAATTACTTTCACTTTCCCGGTGATAAACTCATCTGCATATATTGCTCTTGTGGTGTGTGGTGCAGGTAAAGCTGATGCAGTCCAAAAATCATTGGGAAAGGTTCAAAATACAGGCATTCTGCCTGCTGGTATGGTTTCAGCTGAAGGGGAATTGAAGTGGTTTTTGGACAAAGGTGCAGCTTCTAAGCTGTGAAAATAATAATAATAATAAAAATAAGAATCTTAGCGATTTGAGTTTGTCAAAAAATAATGCTGGGATCTTTAAGGAATAAAGAAGTTAGTATTTTGCTGCAAGTGGTTGTCTAATTCATGTTTTTGGTTTTCGATGGTCTAATGTCCAGAAAGAAGTATTTTACTGTCTTTCAAAGACAAAATTGTTGTTTTTTGAGGTGAAAGTTGTGGATTTCTTTGGAAATGCTTTGATGGGTTTCTATGGTATACTTCAATTGTTTGATGAAATTCCTAAAAAGATAGAATCTGCTTCTTATGCTCTCGGACCAGATTGATAATCAGCACTCTGCAGATCATACGTCATTCTCTAAATGAGTTGAGTTTTCATTGTATGGCTATATGTTTTCTGGTGACTTGTTCAACAAATATTGCTTGAGCTGGTGCTAATCAGAGCAAAAAATTTTTGACTGATCTATTTGATACGCGTTTTACTCCTTTTTCTCCTTTGTAGTTGTATTTTCTCTTCATATTTTTTAGTTTATCCATAATAATTTTTATATCTATACAAATATAAATTTTAATATTTTATAATAATTTTCATATTAGTCTAAATATGAATTTTCAATATTTCATAATAATTTTTATATCGGTCTAAATATAAATTTTTCAATATTTGATTGGTTGTTTTTAATTTTGTATTCTTTTAATTTTGTATTCTTTTTTTTTCCAATAATCTGGTATCTAAAATTTTCGTTTTTCATATTTGTTCATATCTTATTTTGTTTGTTTTTATAGATTCAATTTGTTGGTGTTAATTAAAATCGAATATAATTTAAGTATTTGTTATGCAAGTTTGTCTTCCACTGAGGAAGAAAGGTTTTTTTCTATAAATAAAAAATAAACTGAGTTTTCCTTAAGTTTAATTAGAATTAAAAAGAGTACAAGTACATTGATTGTTACCCAATAAAAGAAAAAATGATTTGAATCTTAACAATCACAAATTCACTTTATATTTTGGTTCTATAAAAAAAATAATTGTTATAAATTCAAACAGAAATTACTGGTTTTATATAAAACAATCTTCTTCAAAAACTTTAATAAATCTTTCGACGGTTGTAGTGCTCTATACCATAACTGCATACTGAACTGCATATTAACAATATTTTTTTGTTGAACGGTAACCTTTCTCAACCTTAAGATAGTGAATAATTATCAATATCTTCAGCTATAAAATCCCAATAATGACAAGCCCTTCTTCACTACTCAAAACATTGCTCGCAAAACTTACAATAAAATTTTCCTAGCAAAATTATCTTTATAAACTTTCATAATTTCACCACCATGGGATCTAACCATTTCATAATCTTCGGTTTCTACATTATCCTGACATTTTCAAGCATCGATATTGGCCTAGCAGCTCGTCGTCTTCTGCATTTCCCATTGATACCAGGCTTACCAGGGGCAACATTGCCTTCTATTCCAGGCTTGCCAAATATGCCAACAATGCCTGGTATCCCAGGCTTGGCAAATATGCCAACTATGCCTACTTTTCCAGGCTTGCCAACTATGCCTACTTTTCCAGGATTGCCAAATATGCCAACATTGCCAACTATTCCAGGCTTGACAAATATGCCAACATTGCCTAGTATCCTAGGCTTGCCAGATACACCAACAATGTCCACTCTTCCAGGCTTGTCAAATTTGCCCACCACTTCAGGCATGCCGGCATTGCCTAATAATATTCCAGGCTCACCAACAATGCCAACATTTCCATCCATGTCTGGTACGACCCCCCAGGTCGGATCACCTCCTATGCCTAGCATTCCTTAAACCCCAGCTATCTCTAATCTTCCACTTTCTTCTCCTCCAATTACCACTTCGCCTTGATCACGCCACGTTATGTAGCAGATGGTAGATGACCACTATTTTTAGTTGAATTCAAGAGGAGCATTATGCAACCCTTTGTTAGCTCCTTTCTATATCCGATTTCTGTAATTTGATGACCATTGCTTGTTTCATAGATGATAATGGAATTCTATTTAATATTATATTCTTTTCTTACTTCTTTAATTATATGTTTGTTATAAATTCGAACAGAAATTACTGGTTTTACATAAAACAATCTCATTCAAAAACTTTAATGATATTTGGATGATTGCAATATTCTATCCCATAACTACTTACAGAACTTCATAGCAACAAATTATACATTTTTATGCATAGCAACATATGCATTTTTCCACGCCACAGAAGACCTTGAAGCAGCTGCAGTATAAGCATGAAAGGTTGCAGACGTGATTACTATTTCCGAGCTGTTGTGGTTTCAACTGGTATCCAACGGCCAGAGCAGATCTCTTATTGTAATTCAATGATTCTTTTGATTGTCTTTTTGGTTGTGCCGTTTATCGATGATTACTTTTAATGGTGCATACAGAAATTGATTTCGAAAGTGATGTAAATTATTATATAGAAAGAGGAAACATTTGTTCATCACATTCGTCATTTCTCTGCATAACCATGGAGGAGGAGGTTATGGGTTTGGTAGAAGGTGCCTGCAAGTCTGCTGCAACTGAATCTGGGGAGCATCTCATGCGGATGAATTGGCCTGCAGAATATGGAGCGCTTAGAATGGGCCAATCGTTGTTAGTGTTGTTTTTTTATTACGACCAAAATTATTTTTATCATAATTTTTATTTCAATTATCCGATTACTTATTATAATATATTTTTGAAAAACTCGTTTCGAGATGAACGACTTATTACAAGGGTTTCGTCCATGTAACTGACCCATTTTGGATCCTAAAAATAAAGTTTTTATCATAATTTTTGTTTTTTTATCACAGGATGAAAGTTCTTTTCAGATGGGCTTATGTGCAATCAATGTAAACTGCAGGGGCTTAAATGTAAGTTGCCAAAATATTTTAAAAGAAATTAAGAAAGCAAAAAAAAATTATTCACCTGTTTTTTTTAAGCACTTTGATCATTGTCATTTTCCACGGTTCTAAAATCTCTCTTTTTAGGGTTTAAGCTTTCTACAGCTCTGCTTCTCTCTTACCTCTTGCTCACACAGCCGAAAGATGTCTGTTTGCCGTCTCCTCCGCCGCTCCTCCGCCCCCACCACTTCGTATCAACTGTTAATTCGAGGGCTGCACCATCTCACTGTCTCACCTCCGGCTTCTACCGCCCAAAATTCTACCTTTAATTACCAGATTTCATATTCCCCTCTTCTGCCAATATCACGCACGTACGCCTTCTCCTCCGCGGAGGAAGCCGCCGCAGAGCGTCGAAGACGGAAGCGCCGTCTCCGCATCGAGCCTCCTCTCCACGCCCTCCAGCGAAACCCTAACCCTCCCCCGCGTGACCCGAACGCGCCTCGTCTCCCCGACTCCACCAATGCTTTAGTTGGGCCCCGGCTCAATTTGCATAACAGAGTGCAATCCCTTATTCGTGCATTTGATCTGGATAACGCATCTCTTCTAGCTCGTAACGCAGTTTACACCAGAACTCGCCCTACTGTATTCACTTGCAATGCTATCATTGCTGCTATGTACAGAGCCAAGCGGTATGATGATGCTATTGCTCTGTTTAAATACTTTTTTGAACAGCATGATATAGTTCCTAATGTTGTTTCTTATAATAATGTGATCAATGCACATTGTGATGAGGGGAGAATCGATATGGGGCTCGAAATTTATAGGCATATAATTGCAACTGCTCCATTTAGTCCGTCGCCTGTTACTTATAGGCATTTGACTAAAGGGTTAATTGATGCTGGGAGAACTGAGGAAGCTGTGGATTTGTTGAGAGAAATGTTGAATAGAGGGCATGGAGCGGATTCTTTGGTGTATAATAATATAATTAAGGCGTTTTTGGATTTGGGTAATTCGGAGAAGGCGAATGAGTTTTTCAATGAGTTGACTGAGAGGTGCTTGTGGTATGATGGGACTGTTAATACGACGTTTATGGATTGGTGGTTTAAACAAGGAAAGGATAGAGAGGCTATGGAGAATTATAAATCTTTTATGGACAAGAAATTGAAGATTCCACCTCCAACGGGAAATGCCCTTTTAGAGGTTTTGCTTAGGTATGGGAAAAAAGAGGCAGCTGTGGGTTTGTTTGAGTTAATGTTAGATAACCATACCCCGCCGACAAACCAAGGTGTGAATTCAGAAACATTTAACGTTATAGTGAATGAGTGTTTCAAGGAGGGAAATTTTGAAGAGGCAATTCATACTTTTAGAAAAGCAGGGACAAAGGTTGGGTCGAAACCTTTTCAAATGGATGTCGCAGGGTATAATAACATTATTGTAAGGTTTTGTGAGAATGAGATGTTATCAGAGGCGGAGCAGTTCTTCACAGAACTAATGTCCAAGTCCTTGTCCCCAGATGTTTCAAGTTATAGGACGCTAATTGATGCTTTTTTGAAGGTAGAGAGGATTGATGATGCTTTAAGATTATTAAACAAGATGGTGCAGGATAATTTATGGGTGGTAGCAAGTTATGCGACAAGGGTGTTCAGTGAGTTGATTAAAAATGGCAAGGAAGTGGAGTGTGCACAAATTTTGACGAAAATGGGAGATAGAGATCCAAAACCAGACCCCTCAGTCTATGATGTTGTGGTCAGAGGGCTTTGTGATGCAAGTGCATTTGACACAAGTAAGGATATACTGGAACAGATGATGAGATACGGTGTTGGTGTTCCTCCTGCATTAAAGGAATTTGTGAGGAATGCTTTTAACAATGTTGGGCAGGGCCAAGAAATTGAGAGGATTTTGGATGAAAGTAGGTGGAGGAACACTGCAGGACCCCCTCGTGTTCAAAGACAACCTCGAATGCCATGGGCACCTCCTCAAATGGCTAGAGACCAGCCATTAGGACAGTCTTCATCACCTGGGCAAGCACTGCCAGGTCAACCTCAGATGTTGAGAGAGCAGCCATTTGATTACCAGCAAATGGCAAGACAAATGCCATCAGGAGCACCTCAAATGACAGGGCAACAACCATTAGGACCCCATAGTACTATGGGAAAGCAAGCATCAGGGCCTCATCATAATCAAGGACGGCAAACATTAGGGCCCCATCAAATTGCAGGGCAGCAACCATCTTGGTCTTCTCAATCAGGACAGCAGCCATCATGGTCCTCTCAAGCAGGACATCAGCCGTCATGGTCTTCTCAAACTAACCAGCAGCCTCCATGGTCCTCTCAAGCAGGACAGCAGCCTTCTTGGTCCTCTCAAACAGCCCAGCAGCCATCATGGTCCTCTCAAACAGGACAGCAGCCTTTATGGTCCTCTCAAAGAGGGCAGCAGGAACCCTTATCCTCTCAAATTGGGGATCAACAACCATTTCCATCCCATAACATTGAAAGACAACAGTCATCTAGACCATATCAAATGGCAGGGCAGCAACCTTCATGGCCTTCTCAAATGGGAGGACAGCAATCTTCATGGCCTTCTCAAATGGGAGGACAGCAGCCATCACAATACTCACATTTGGGAGGGCAGCAGCCATCACAATACTCACATTTGGGGGGACAGCAGCCATCACAGTCCTCGCATATGGGGGGACAGCAGCCATCACATTACTCTCATATGGGAGGACAGCAGCCATCTGAGTACTCACAAACGGGAGGGCAACAGGCTTCTCAGTACTCGCAGATGGGAGGGCAACAGGCTTCTCAGTACTCGCAGATGGGAGGACAACAGCCATCACATTACCCACAAATGGGAGGACAACAGCCATCATGGTCCTCTCAAATGGGAGCACAGCAGCCCTCGCGGATTACACAGATGACCAGACATCAGGCACATGAATCACAGCAAATGTCAGGAGAGGTACCATTTATTCCAGTCTATATCTCTGAAGGAATTAGATGTATTATTATTTGTTAATCATGGGATGTTTCTATTTGAAGAGTTGACTATTAGGATGTTGTGACTGGTAAGTTGCACATGGAGGAATATGGGTTGCCTTGTTTCTGCTACGAAACCCCTGCATGGAGATAAAAATAATAATAATAATAATAATAATAACAAAAAATAAATATATAAATAAACAATAAAAGAGAGAGCACCATCCTGAAAGCTTCTTTAAATTTGAATCATCAATTTTTATTCATTTCATTTGTTGGGATGATTTCAGGATGTGGTTGGTTGTGATGAATTTGTTTTGGAGCATGTTTTCTCTTGTTCTTAATATCATTCATGATTTTAGTTGATTATGTGTCAACTCTTATATCTAGTAGATTAATTCTAGATATTGACTATTATTCCATCATTTATGCAGTTTAATTTGGAGATGGGACATCAACCAAATGAAGCCCCAGAAATGTCAGGACATCAACCCAATGGAGCCCTAGAAATGGCAGGACATCATTCATCAGAATCTCTCGAATGGCAAGATACCCACAAGCGGGCAGCAGCTTGATTCTTAATTAAGACAATGTAATTTAACCTTATTTTTATAACGCCTGCTATTTTATAACCTGATTTTTTTTTTTTTTTGGAGAGGGAAAATTGCTTTATCATTTTTTTTATGGAGTCCATCTTGGTTGACTCACTTCATGGGAGCATGGCAATGAGGTAGCATCTAGGATTATATATTGATTCAATGAGCATGTCCAGCATATATGTTTATGTATCCATCTAATTATTATAATAAATTTTTGTATTTTCTTAAAACTTGTGCTTATATTTGCACATATTTGCCAAAGGAAACCCCAAATGTGTGATTGTCTTGTAGTGGTAAATTACTCGGCTTAGCAATGCTCTTCATTTCAAGGTGTTTATTGAGGACCCCCCAGAAAAAATTGCAATTGGTGGCTATTGGGTTCCTCTGTAATTGGTTAGATAGAAAAAAATCATTTTGAAGTTTTCTTTTTTCCATCACTTGACAACTGATTTTATTTCATTTTTTGTTGAGACTGTATTATCCTTATAAAATTTTATTATTTACAGAATAATTGTTTCTTCAAACTAGGTATTCATGACAGATGATGGCTATTTTGTTTTAGGTGTTGGATAAGTTGAAAATTCCAGCTGTTGCTAGTTCTTATGGTACTCAGTAGTTGTTGAATTGGAAGGTTTCATTTTGAGGTTTTCCCATTCCATCAGTTATAGCAGGTTTGACTTTATGTTTATTTAGACTAATATTATTTATTTAAAACTTTATTAATTAGAAAATAGCTGTTTCTTCAGATTAATTTTTGTACATCAACGATCTATTTGTGGTATGTAAAGAATAAGATCACATTAGATATTGTAAAAAACTAGTTAAACTAGCTAAGTTATTCATATATATATATATATATATATATATATATATATATATATATATATAAAGGCATGCATCAGAATTTGTATATTATCTTTTGTAAGGAAAAAAAATCACGCAAAATATATCGTAAGAATGAATTATACCCTTCATTATTAACATTGAAATAGCAAATACAATATAACAATATAAGATGTCTTGTTTTGGTTGCAAATATTTTTATTTTTCTTCAATTTCCATATCATCCCTCATTTAAAAATGTCCTGATGGATGTACTCAACAAGTTGGCTTCACGTTCTTATTTAGATGATTTAATATTCTAAAACGAAACCTATTAAGATTTCATTGGAGTGATAGGACTTGCTGTCTTCTCTATGACGAAGCCCAAATGCAAGTTATTTCGAATTAGATTAGATAAATTTCAAGAAAACGATGGAAATCTGTGTGAAGTCTATTTGCATGCAAAATTCCTATTGGATTCTATTCAAGCATCCAAAGGCTCTAGTTCGTGCTCATTTATGAATCAACCTAATAATAGACTGGCACGTAAAAAGATCGGTCTCCACATTAATTAGTAAGAATCAGCTTTCATGCATTACATCATATTATTAGCTCAATCAATAAATGGATATGTTAAAGATCTATCAATTTTCATTTCTCACAAGTCATACAAGAATGATTCAAGGCCTACAAAAAGACTTTCAGGAACCATTAACATGAACATCTTAGAATGTTGCTTTTCTTTGAAAAGCTTGGTAATACTCTCAAAATTGGATTTCACAAAGAATTCTATTATCTATTCATAAGCTAACTGTACAAATTGCCCAAACAAAATCTTTTGGCTCCAAGAATGTGTAAGAGCTCTGTAGGAAGGATATTGATACCTAAGACAATAAAAGAATAAGAAGATCAAAACTCCATTACTGTGGAGGTGAGCTTAAGCAAGGGCTCCAGTGCACTTGGATGAAATTTCCGTGCAAAGAGGTAACAAGTTGATGTCATCTCTGAATTGTATAAACATTGCGTCTCATTATTCCTAATCGATTGTATAAAACTTTCTGTAACGTTAATTCCCATGTATGTCGCTGGATGAGGGCCACCTTGCGACCAGTTGACCCATGTCACAGTCCGATTTGCATTACGCAGTCCATGAAACATGTTGAGGTAAGTAGGAATGTAATGTTCATCAGGATAACATGCAGGCCTGCAGTATTTCTTGAAGATAGAATAGTACTTGGTGTCTGAAACCATATAAACAGCCAGAGCCCGCTGAATCTCAAACCATTGAGACCCCTTCCTCCACTGATAGAGCTTAATATCAGGAAGCATTTTACGGTTGTAGCGGCCACGACCATAGCGGGAAGGATCATCAAATGAGTCAACGAAACTGTACTTCGAGTTGATGAGATACCGATAAACAGTTTTGAAATTATAGATTGGGATGCAGCTTTCGGAGAGAAGAATAAACCGCTCATTTGAGAAGTCCAGCAGGGCATTGGATAGAAGGCGCTTCTCAGCATCAACCAGTGATACTGATCCCCATTTAACATTCTGGGGAAAAGAAAAAATAACATACATAAGTAAAAGTTGTCAAAGAAGCTTCACCCTAAATGAGTATAAGCTGTCAAAGGAAAATGAGGGTAGAGCTTTTGCCAGATAAAGAAAGAAAATGCAATTAATGCACAACACAGAAAGCTAAAATGCAACAAATCAGTGATTTCTGCTCATAACGTGACACTTCACACAAACAAGTGTTTTCGGGCACTGAGGTCTAAAGGAGTTCATCTGAAATATATATCACCACGAGAAATTCCATTATTGAAGAAAACAGATCATTCCTTTTTCTTCTTCACCACTTCGCGTCTATATGAATTGAGGTTCAATTCTTCAGTGAGCTCAGATGGTATTTGGTGAGGTTAATACATTTACTGGTCACATGTAATGTGCCACAGGTCAAAAAGAACGTCATCACAAAGTTGTCCCAGCTACTTCACTTGAAATGTACATTGGTTGAAAATTTTATGAGTAGAAGGGGCAGATATCTCATTTCAAATTCAACAAGGAAGTGGCCCAAAGACTTGATCTCAAGGTTTTTTAACAAATGAAACTACACACTGAAGAATCTCAGAAAAAATAGAACCAAGGACAGCTATATCAAGGAGATATACTCTGTCAACCATCTCAAAGAAAGTACCAAATAGCAGAACTGATCAAAGTAGTGGCAAAATTTTTACGTCAAAGAAATGGGCATGAAAAAGCAGTTTGATTTAGTAGCAGAACTTAAAAGAAATTATCCCCATACCACTACCGGTAATGAAACAATATACATAACCCAGGTAAGTGGCATGTATACATGGCACATCTTGTGAAACACACAAGCCCCAAGATCCCAAGGAACACATAATCTGTAGAAGTAAACTCTGAAATAAATTTGATTAATGCATTTGGATCCAATACCAATCCTGAAACTTGTCAAAGACCATTTCTTCATGACTTGCACACAATAGAGCTATTGAAATATAGAAGCAAACCATTGAATAAATTAGAAAAAGAAGAGGACACTCCCAGAACAAATTTAATCACCTAGCCAATTCAAATCAAATAAGCCTCAATCTCAAACTAGTTAGGGGTTAGTCGCATGATTCCTTTGGAGATACTGCATGAGAACACTGCCAGGACCTGAAACTTCATCCTTGCAAACAAATCAAGATTCCTACATACAACAGTCAAGAATACGTCTCAACTGCTTATGATGATACACCTTCTCATTCTTAACGTATCATATATAAATGCTTAGAGGACATAAATTAGTTTTAATATAAATCTTAGGTTTCCTTGTCTGTGAATTGGATTAGCTCAATTAAATTTTAAGGAACATATACACCACTAAGAGATGTTTCCTGCAACTTTCAATCCTACTTCTTGCTAGTGACCTTGCTAAGAAACTAACCAATCTCAATCTTGAATCAAGAAACCAACAGCGTATAATTTCAGATAAATTCAAAGCCAAAATGCATCATTCCCCAAAAATATCAGTATCAACAAGAATAATCAGAAAGCAAAAAGGAAAGCCAACTAGCCAAAGTTCATACCTGACTTGGAATCTGCCTCCTGTAGAATGGAGACTCGCTTGAAACATTAAGCACATAATTACGTGGAGTGTGGACATAGATTGAGAAATACTTTTCATGTCCTTTTAGGAATCTCTCCCACAATGGCATCATAGGCAAAGGTCCTCTAGTCAAAAACATGAAAGCCACTTTAGGTACTCTATCGAAGGGGTAATCTTTCTTAATTGGCATCAACGAAGCCCTCCAGAAAAGCTCACCGTCATCCATTCTATGAGTTAAGTTTTTAGGATGAAGAAACGTCTTCATACTCAGACAATCAACCCTCTCACAAGGTCTCACAATTGTGAAATTATCACTACTGATTTTTGTTGCTGCTATGTTGTTAGTGAAAAATAACATGGCTTGCGTATTGAAGTATTGAGTGATTTGAGAACTTGTTGCCAAACCAATGATAATACCCGCAACAAAAACAACCAAAAAAGACAATACTTGTACAAGTTTAAGCAAACCCACATGCCTATCTTGTCCCTCTTCCTTGTCAGTAACTCTATGCCTCCCCATTTTCCGGATTTCCATTCATTCAGTTAGAAGTTTGGAATTCAATCCTAAAAAGCAACAATCTTTTTCTCTGATGATTCAAAAATTTGACAGCTTTAATACAAAATCAAATGCCCAAACACTAAAAGGAATCGAACAACAAAGTCCAGAAAAACCTGAGCACAAAAATTCAGGCCATAGAATTCGACATCGAATTAAAAGTAGATGGAGGAAAACAGAAGAAGATGAGTTGAAATCAAGAATTCGGATCTCTGATATTAAAGGCAGGGGATCACGCAATCAAAAACTAGGGATTTTGAATAACGTGAATAAGATAGGGAAGAAACGAACAGATTTAGAAAATCAATATCATTCTCATTTATATATGGAATGCAAAATCACCTACCACGAACAGAGACATTTATGTAGAAGGTGACAGCAATTTGAAGTGGAAACGGAAGTGGTGGCCTGGTTGGAGAGATTGTGATTCAAACGACGTGTCGTTTATTTACAGGACGAGAGCTCAAGGAGGAAAGGGATTTTTCTTCGGACGCCGAGAATCAGAATTGGAAATGGACACGTGTCGATAAATTTTTGGATGCACTTACCTTAACGGGAAACATTGTTCCTGATGCTGTGGTTTTGTTTGTTTACTGTTTCTGCTTTGTTTGGTTGTGCTGGTTTTAAAACGGAAAACGGCCTGCACGTGATAGGGGGCCTTTCGTCACGTGATTTTGATGTTGGGCTTTTTGGGCTTCTAGCCCATAAAACATTTGCATCCCCTCTTAGAATAGCATCACATTGCTATTACACAAATTTCTCAAATTTTAATTTTTTTATAGGTTTACTTATTTTTTTTAATTGTCTTTGATTTTTTTAAATTATATTATATGAGTCTTATCATCATATCTGAAAACTATTGACTAGTTTAAGCACAAGCTAAATATAAAGCAATCAAGTTAAAATTAATAATAATTTATAAATTAAATAAATTTCGAGTGTCGTAAATTTTAAATGTTTATTGCAGGACTTCACTTGATCAAGTTAAAATTAAATAGATTCCAATCACTTTTTAATTTTAATAATAATTTATAAATTACATAGAATTAAATAAATTTCAATCACTTTTAAATTTTAATAATAATTTATAAAGTAAATAGAAATGACAAAATTACCCTCGGCACCATCCAATATATAGGGTTGTTGATGAGTAATGTGAAAGGTAGAAGTTCCCTAAATATGAAAAAGACTTATATGTGGACCAAAATCATGTTAAGGGAATAGAAGATATATATATATGGACGTGGACCAATTAATTAATTAATTGATTAATTATTGTAAATAATAAAATTTTTTTGCCCTAAATACGTGGAGCATTTAGGTTGCAATCTTAATATGATACGGAACTTATTAATATATTTTAAAATAAGAACTCAATTAAGAGAAAAAAAAAAAACCACACTAACCCTTTATTTAGATCGATGTAAATTGAATTTACTTTAATGAAAGAAATAAAAATCCAATTTATTATGTTTTCTCTTCAAATTAGAGAGAAATATTTTGAAGGCATAGAGTAAGTTGGAAAATTCAAGGCCTGTTTATTTATGGAAACTGCTTCAATTTTTCAAAAAATTTTTATACATAAAATAGAAAATAGAGATCATATTTATTTTCATCAGTTTTCTAAAATAGAAAACAGAAAATGAATATACATATACATAGGTATGTATGCACATACATACATATATATATATATATATATATATATATATATATATACACACACATATGTGCATACATACACACATACATATATAAATGTATGTATGTATATATATATATACACACACACAAATAAACGCTCCAATTTTTCATTTGTTGATAAATAAAAGCATTTTTTAAATTTTTTTTGTGAAAAATAAATATTTCAATTTTTTAAGAAAATAAAAAATATAAAACTGTTTTATGTAAGTAAATGCATCCTTAATTTTCCTTTATTTACTCTTATTTATTTGAAACAACAAACAATGAAAAGTATGATAAGTTCTAATTATTTTTCTTTCAATTACTCTCAATTTCATCTATCCACACAAAGAGTAAGAGTCAATATTTTGAACTCCTAATGATTAAGGCAACGTGATAAGTGATTGATTTATCTCTATTATGGAAAATATATAATTTTTATTCAATCTTTTCCTTTTAATTTGTTCACAAATATTATCTACTTTTATTTTTACATTACAGTAATTTATAAATTATCCATTGTATCTTATTTAATTTTATTTTAATTTTTTTCAAAATTTATATACAATATTATTATAATCATGATTTTTAAATTGTACATTATATATTTTAGAGTGGATATGATAAAAATTTATAGAAAATTTTTTGTTCCATAATTATAATAATATAATTTCTTAATTTATATAAGAACGGACAAAAATTATAGAATGAATATCATTTTCTCTCTCTCTCTATATATATATATATTGTTCTATTCAATAAGGAATATATATTTCTTGATGTTTGATAGGTAAGTAGGACCAAAATAGTTTAAATTGTTAAAGAAATTTAGGGGATAAATTAATTTACGTGCTGACTTTTGGTATTTTGTTTTAATAAGTATATTTGTTGGCAAGACTGCAATCTCTACTTTTTCACAAAAATGTTCCCAATCTTTTTGCTTCCGTTATGAATTTTACTACCTTGCTGTCCTTCATAGCCAGGAAATAATATAGATTTTGTAATGCATACCAAAACAAACAAAAACAAAACACTCCTATTCCATTTATTTATTATTATAATTGATTTCATAATTTTCGTTAATTTTAGTTATAAATTTCATTCAATTTATAAACAAATCAAATTTTATTAATGATAAATTTGAAGATTTTATAAAAGGGAGAAATCGTTTATTGTAGTCGAGTTTGCGCTATACTGGAACGAGGTTGGCAATAGAATTTGGTTGGATCAAGCAGTACTCGAAACTTGCAAGAAAGCTAGTTCGAATAGATCGAATATTAACATTCTGAAACTTAAGTTAATAAATAATTTGGAGAGAGAGAAAGTAGGTGAGAGTGTATCTTAAAAGTGCAATCTGTCGTTTAAGTATATGATGATCTGATATTTATATTGAAAACTACTCAAATGGTTTATTCAAGTGTCAGAGTAGATATTCAGCAATGTGATACGAAGCAGGTAATAGATGGGATGAATGCATGTATCAGTAGATTATTGAAAAACGTATCTTGTCAGTTCGATCGGATGACCTTTTCCCTATGGTTTCCATATATGTTTGCTAGGTTTAAACTTGGTTGGACTTTCCTATTAGTTGAATCTTTGGATCCGAATCTTAGTTTGGCCTATGATTGTTGAGTTAGACTTGTTGTATGATAAATTAGATATTATCAATTCAAATCGTATTTTTATAAATAAATTGAATATGATCCATAAATTGGATTATAATTTGCCATTATTATAATTTGTTCTTAATTTCATTCAATATTCATAGTTTCAACTTATTTACATATATCGATAAGTGTTTTAGCTTTGAGTGCAAATTAAGCTACATTAAAGTTCCATGGTGCATTAGTTAAAGTGTATACAGGAAGTGACAGTGGAGCCATAGCTGGCCTCTTGCTCAAGAAGGCAAATGCATGTGTACTTGAATATTCAATCTTTCAATTATTATTATTATTATTATTATTTTAACTCATACTATATATAAATTCAGCAAATTAAATTTAATAAGATTATGGCCACCAACTATCCAAAATTAATTTTTTTATATTAATTTTTTGACTTTTGACGTGACCTTCATTCATTATGTTTATGACATAATTGTATGATTAGACAGCAAATTATTATTTGGAAAAAAAAAGACAACAAATTATTTAATGCTTTCCAGTACAATAAAAAAATTTATTACTAAAAATGAAATTCTCTTTCTTTAGCAATTTGACCATATGTTCTATTATTAACAAAAAATTTGTTATATTAACTTTGAAAAAATAATTTATTAATCCCCATTTTTTGGATTATATTATATTATATTATGCATATCAAAATTTTTTATTATATAATTATTTTTATTCTATGTACGTCCATAAAATATTGAATGGATTTCAAGAGTGTTCTCACGTCTCTAATTTTAAATAGTGGAAAATTAATAAATACGTTTTATAACATATAATGCAGAGGGATTAAATAAGTAGGACAAAAATACGTTAGAAAATAACTGAAATAATTAAGTTGATAATGATTTTTTCTTTTTTTCAATAACTAATGAATTTAGACATTTAGTAATTGACGATAATTAAATATATGTGTGAAATAAAAGATAAAAATTAAATTTAACACCATATTTTTCAAATGATATATGATAAAATAAATTAAAAATGTATAAATTTATTTGTTTACTTATTTTAAAACCAGCCCTTGATTTATGTTTATACATTTAAATTGATTTTCTATATTTTTATTCTAATTGTTCTTTTTCTCATTTATATATGTTTATAGTTCTTGGTTTTAATGATTAGGTTATAATTGCAAAATTGTTTTATCTATTTTTAAATTTAAATTTTATAATTTTTAAATTTAAGTTGCACTAGCCATCATTCCCCTCCTTTTTTTTATGTTTTTCAATTTCCATCATTTCACCATTAATTAGACAAATAAAAATAAATTATGTTCCACACGAGAAGGTTTTTAATATATATATATATATATATATATATATATATATATATATATATATATATATATATATATTTTTTTTTTTTTTGTTATTCCACTTTATCAAATGAATTAGTTTTGTTTATTACCTTCAAGTGTTAATATATTATTAGGATTTTTTTAAACTGTCAAATGATGCCAAAAAAAAATCTATCAAATAATTAATTATTCAACAAAAACCGAAAAATTTTTATAGATCAAACTAATATAAAAATGTCATAAAATAATTCAAAAAATAAAATAAATATTTATTATCATATATGCGATGCGTATAAAAAAATTATAGATATGATATTGGTAAGAATTTTCATTTAGTTTTAATAGAGTTTAGATACGCTCATAACTCTATCTGTATTAATCCTAATCGATTTAGAATTATTTAATCCTAATCCAAAAAGGATTACGACACTTATAAACATTTATATATAAAGAATTAGAAAACATATTTGAAGTTAGTCAACTGATTTTATATATGTATTTGACACATAAAATATTTAATTTTTCTGTGATTTCGTTTTATCAAAAGTTTTGTGATATAAGGAGTAAATATGTTTACTCTAAATTATTATTATTCATGTGTATTTGTATGTCTGTTTAATAATATATTTTCTCTCTATTTCAAAATTTTAAGAATAAAATTAACAAAAAAAAATAAATAAAAATTTAGCGATGTTTTCTAACAACTGCAAAAAATAATATTAAACCTTAAACAAAACTGTATTTGATATATTTTCATTTATAATCAAATCAAGGAATTAATTTTAAATGGCTAAATATATAATTAATTATAAAAAATTAACTTAACTCATAATAAACTAATTTGAAAATTATGTATAGATTCAGACAAAAAAGGAAAAGAAAATTTCCCTTGCACATGAAATATCCATAATTTGAGCTAACAAATCACGTGTGAGTCTGTCTTAACTTAACAGCTAGTGCTCCAGATAAGTCGTCGTTTTGTCCATGAATAAGACAATGACAAATGTGATAAATACCATCAGCTCTATTAATATTAATATTAATATTAATAATTATCCCACACAAATTATTAATTAACTTAATAACTTATTGAAAAGGCAAAGAAAAGCTGCCAGTGATTCCCATTCTCTCTTTCTTTTTCGGCTGCACAATTTCAGGGGCAGCTTGTGATTCTGGTATCATATAGGAAATGAGGTAAAAACCTTTTCTTTCCTTTTCACAGGGATTGCCACATAAAAAAAGATCGTTTTCTTTTTGGGATAATAGAGGTACCCAGATAAGTATTTTCTCAGAGAAAGGGATTGCTTTGAAGGAAGTTTCAAGATGGATCTTAATGGAGAGGAAACTGATTTAGAGAGAGAGGTATCATTTGGAGGAATTACAGAGGATAAGAAATTGAGTTCTATTTGCGAACCTCTTCTTCTCAGGAATAGGAAAAACAATACTTCTCAGATTGCCATTGTTGGTGCTAACGTTTGCCCTATTGAGAGCCTTGATTACGAGTACTTTTTCTTCTCTTCTTTCAATTTCTTTTTGCCTTTTTGTTGTTCTTTTACACATCCATTTTCACTATGAATAGCCTATGTTTTTCGAGGCTTGGCCTATTGTTTATTGGATTTGAAATGAATTCTTTATCTTTTAGCTATATGTGTGTGTTGTTGCTATTGGATCGATTCAAGGACACAAGCAGGAGTTTGTGGGAAATAATGAAGTTTTTAAATTTTTTGTTATTGATATGTCGGTGGCTGAGGGAGTTTCATCTTGTTTTGTTTCTAGATTTAAGAGCATCAAGGTTGTAGTAAGATAAAGTAGTCTGATCACTATCAGCTAGGGAATTATTCTTTATCATGTCATTTTTCAGATTTGGATTTCAAATTGATTAAATTAGGTTGACTAAAAACAGCTTTTTGCCGGAGGAAATTTATTTATTTATTTGTAAAGTTAGGGTGCTTGTCTGTTATGCTGCTATTCTTGTAAGACACACTAAGAGATTATTGTGTGCATTCCACCTCACCTTTTTCCTTGCCTGTGTCCAGGATCGTTGAGAATGAACTTTTTAAACAAGATTGGAGGTCTAGAAAGAAGGTTGAGATATTTCAGTATGTTTTCCTCAAGTGGACGCTGGCGCTACTTATTGGGTTGGGTACAGGACTTGTTGGCTTTTTTAGTAATATTGCTGTCGAGAATCTAGCTGGTTTCAAGCTTCTGTTAACTAACAGTCTCATGCTTGACGACAAGTAAGCCAATCTATTACCTGCTTTGCAGTTTCCGAATTCCCAATTTGGTCTCACTTTATTTAGTAGATCCTATATGTCAGTGAAAGTACACTCAAGGCAACTATTTGCTTGGCATTAATGGCAGACAAATTTTGTTGAACTGAAAAAGTAATGATTGTGGCTATGTAATAACCAATCCTTTTCTGTTTTTTGGTCCCACAATTTAATTAATATTTGCGTAACATCTTGTCTTTGGATTGCCTATTCTTTTATTACTATGTGATTTTGGGCATCACACTTCCTATGTTCCAAAGTATTGGTTTTCTGTTCCTCAAGTATCTGCTAGAATTTGCACAATTGAAATAAGAGGATGCAATTGATACTGTTGTTTATGCTAAGATAGCATTGCCAGTATATGGTAGTAAATGTGCATGCATATTTTGATTTGGCAGTGGGCAGTTGCTAGGACTGTAGGTCTGTACAAAGTTGAATTCAAGATTAAGTGTGCATGACACTGATATAAACAAGTATAGTGAATATCATGTTCCAATAATTATCCAACGAGTTCATGGCCTATATTTTGTCATTTGAATTTTGTACTTGACTTATAATTGATTTCTACTTAACTAGGTTGAAACTTCGTCCTTTAATTTTCTGATATTTTGTTGCACAGCATTTCCTTGTGGACTTTAATTGATATTATAACTATCTATTGATCTTTATTTCTTCTTGAAATAACTTACACACTTAGTGAATTACATTGCAATAAAATATAATGCTGTGGAGTAACTATGAGATTGTTTTTCCAGTGCAGGTATTATCTGGCATTTGCATCATATGCCGGTTGCAACTTGATTCTAGCCATTGCTGCTGGAGCTCTGTGTGCTTATATTGCACCTGCAGCTGCAGGCTCTGGCATTCCTGAGGTTAAAGCATACCTCAATGGTGTAGATGCTCCTTCTATTTTGGCTCCAAGCACTCTTTTTGTGAAGGTGAGGCAGAAATTATATGCTCTTTGTCTATCCCTCTCTTGCACATTTACTTGATTGACATGTCTACTATTAACTAAGTGTAAATGACCTGGATCCCTTGGAATATTGAAATCTTCATGATATATTACGTTCTATTTCTTGGAAGAGGTCCAGCCTTACAACTCTTTTATATCTTTTGATAGGCAATGAAGTTGCAGGAATTATCTCCTTAGTAATGCACTCTTTCCTTCTTTGTTTTCTGAATGATATGAAACAATGACTTTGCATTGGTGATCAGGAAATAAACCATTCTTATGTTAAACCTGGTTCAAATAATTAAGTGTGTAGTTGAACAGGGATTTGCAGAAAAAAGGACGTGACTAAAATGCTTTAAAAGGGAATGTTTATCTTTTCCTCGTATGAAACTGTTTCAAATATCATTTTTGAGAAACCAACACAACAAAAAGTCATTTGAGAATAACAAGGAGTGTTGCTACTCATCGTGCTTAATTACTATAATTATTATTGCCAAGTCCATATGGATATCATATTGAACATAATGCCTATTAAAATGTGGTTTGGTTTTCCAAATGTAATTTGGAAGATCGGAGGTGGATATTCTGCCTCATGAAAGAAATTAGTGATGAAGACACATATGTTTCTTCAGTTTCTCTTAGTGCGGCCATAAGAAACATAAACGAGCATTAAAATGAAAAAAAATTGCACTACTTGCTCTTATATTGATAAGCTTTGGCAATGATATTCGTATTGCTGAGCATTTCCTACAAGAAATAAAATACTGTACTTCTGCCTTATGTGATAGTGATATTCTTATTTTTGGCTTTGGTTTCATTGATTCCTTTCTTCCCCTTCTGACTATGTCTAAAAAAAATGATTTGGACTGATTAAGATATATATTTGCATAAACCTTTTTGCTGTTTTATCTGGATCATAGAAGATCATGGATCTCTAGTTTCCTATGAAAACTGGAGTTTAGTTGAAAAGTAAATTCACGAAGATTCTAAACTTTTTTAGATTTTTGGATCCATTTTTGGAGTTGCTGGTGGATTTGTTGTTGGTAAGGAAGGACCTATGGTACATACTGGTGCTTGCATTGCGGCTTTTCTTGGACAGGGTGGTTCACGCAAGTACCATTTGACCTGGAGATGGCTTAGATATTTCAAAAATGACCGGGATCGACGGGACTTGGTCACTTGTGGTGCTGCAGCTGGTGTAGCAGCTGCCTTCCGTGCTCCTGTTGGTGGAGTTCTCTTTGCCCTTGAAGAAGCTGCTTCATGGTATAATTTTTTTCACCTCTCCCTTGCACATCCTTTCTTTGGTGGAGCAGCTTTTAATTTCTTTTGCCCTACTTACCAAACTGCTGTCCTTGCTTTTATATTCTTGCTATGTGATTCGGAATTGCATATAATTCAGATAAAATTATATACTTCAATTTTGCCAAATCAGAACTTCAGAGCCAAAAGAGTTTTTGCAAAATGTAATTTTTATTTTCAATAAATTTTTAATTGCCTGTTGCTAGTCATGAATTGCTTCTTAAGTTCATGCAGTACTGTTTGTAATTCGACGACTGACAGTACAAAAGTGTGGATTTCTTCAGAATGCACGAACTCCTAGCCACACTGAGTTGGTTCAGTTGTTTGACATTTATTAGCCAGTAAACATGGGCTTGTTCAGAATTGGAGGGCTACCAGAAGTAATGGTGCCATCTGTTTCAGTGTTTAAAGGCATATATCATCCATTGTAATTTACATGGATTTCATTTCTAAATACAGTGTTTCCTCCTCCTTTCACGAAATAGAAACTTGAAGGAGTATTTCATTGCATTTAGGATTTCCTTCATTTCCTAGCCTGAGTTCAATTGTGTTGTTTTCTCATCATTCAGGTGGAGAAGTGCTCTTCTTTGGAGGACATTCTTTACAACTGCTGTAGTGGCAGTAGTTTTGAGAGGATTCATTGAATTTTGCCGTACTGGAAGATGTGGGCTATTTGGGCGAGGCGGTCTAATTATGTTTGAAGTAGATTTGGCCAAAGTTGCTTATAGCACACCAGATCTTGTGGCAGTTATAATTCTTGGAGTGATTGGGGGTGTTTTTGGGAGCCTCTACAATTATTTGGTCGACAAGGTCCTGCGCACTTACAGCATAATAAATGAGTATGTTCCGCAAACTTCTTTTTGAGATTGCTTTTCTGTTTACATGTATCACTATGCTGTTGTGGTTTACTGAAATTTGAACCACTCTACGAATGTGAGACATGTAGACTCAAAAAATTTAGCACAGCACTTTTGAAACTATTTTATCATGCATGGGTTAACTAATTAGCAGATTGAGTCATACCACAAATGTTTGTTATAATTTGAAACAATGATAGAAGTATTGATTAAAAAGTGATTAGAAACATGTAATATGCAAAATAAAAAATTTATTGTATAATTCATCCTCCAGCAAGTACATTTTGTAGGGTAAAATGTTTTCTTAGATTTTTTGTTTCCCTCCATTGATTGTTTCATTACAATTTATATTAGGAGTTCCCAAGTGTTAAATTTAACATCCAAAGTATCATTTAAAATGTAATTAGCTGACTGAGTAGGCCAATTTTACTTTTTTTGTTGCTGTTATTGAATTTATTTATTTATTAATATACAGGAGGGGTCCTATATTCAAGGTCCTGCTCGTCATCATAGTTTCCCTTTTGACTTCATGTTTCTCTTTTGGCCTTCCATGGCTTGCCCCATGCCTTCCCTGCCCACCTCACTTGGCAGAGCGCTGCCCCACTGAAGGTCGCTCTGGAAACTTCAAGAATTTCCAGTGTCCATCAAACCACTACAATGACCTAGCTTCCCTGTTTTTCAACACCAACGATGATGCTATCCGCAACCTATTTATGTCTAGTGCTGAAAAGAAATTCCAGATGTCCACCCTTTTGGTTTTCTTTGTTGCTGTGTATTTCCTAGGAATCATAACTTATGGCATTGCTGTTCCCTCTGGGCTTTTCATCCCTGTCATTCTTGCTGGGGCCTCTTATGGTCGGCTTGTTGGAAACCTGCTTGATACTTTCTCCAATCTGGATATGGGTCTGTTTGCTCTCCTTGGGGCTGCCTCTTTCCTTGGGGGCACCATGAGAATGACGGTTTCTCTCTGTGTCATACTTCTTGAACTCACTAATGATCTTTTGATGCTTCCATTGATGATGTTAGTTCTCCTTATCTCAAAAACTGTGGCGGATACTTTCAACAAGGGGGTTTATGATCAAATTGTGAAGATGAAAGGATTACCTTATATGGAGGCTCATGCCGAACCATACATGAGGCAGCTAGTTGCGGGTGATGCTGTATCTGGTCCATTAGTCACATTTTCCGGTGTGGAAAAAGTAGGGAATATATTACATGCTTTGGAAACAACTGGTCATAATGGTTTCCCTGTGATTGACGAGCCACCTTTCACAGATGCTCCGGAACTGTGTGGGCTGGTTTCAAGGAATCATCTGCTTGTGTTGCTCAAGGGAAAGAAGTTTACAAAGCAGAGGGTCATGTCTGGTTCAAACATTATGAGAAGGTTTCGGGCACATGATTTCGCAAAGCCAGGGTCTGGGAAAGGGGTCAAGCTAGAGGATTTGGACATAACAGAGGAGGAGAAGCAGATGTATGTTGATCTCCATCCCATAACTAATACATCACCGTACACTGTACTTGAAACTATGTCTCTTGCTAAAGCTGCTGTTCTCTTCCGTGAGCTTGGACTCCGACATTTGTGTGTAGTGCCAAAGACACCAGGGGTAAGAACATCTTTTGTTTCTACCTGAATTTCTTCAAAAGTTTATGGATATGCTGATGAATTATTGCCATTCTTTATTTGTGCTCTCCGCAGAGGCCTCCAATTGTGGGAATCCTTACACGGCATGATTTCATGCCAGAGCACATATTAGGACTGTACCCGCATATCAATCCCCACAAGTAAGCAAAGAAAGCTGGTGCAAATATTGAGCCTTTCATTAATGTTTATTGTACCGTTATCAACCTGCAGTTGCTTCATTTGCCATTACCAATCTATAGAGATCTTTTGGATATACCATAATGATTTTGCTGTATTTAAAAGAAGATATCAACTTTTATCCAAAGCTATTTGGGGTGGTTTGGAAGACAATTTCAATGTACATACAAGAAATATGATTCATTTAGTTAAATTATTTATGATTTTCATGCAACAGTATGGAATTAAGTAATAAATTTGGCCCAATACTGCTTTGTTCCTTTGAAAACTTTTATTTGATGTTGAACTATGCATATTTTAACGGCCTATAAGTCGCACATTGATCGAGTTAGGTGGGTTCGAGTTATGTTATGACGAGTTAGATTACAAACATGCCGGTTATAAACGAGTTGGATCGGGTTGGTAAATGGCTTATTACATTATTTTTTAATAATAATGACTGTTGAACATTAGCATGTTTGGATGGTTAGTTTCTTAAAAGCTATTTACAGTTGTGTTCAGGTGTACAAAATAGAAATAAGGTAATTTATAAGGAGGGGTAAGGAATCTTAACCTGCAACGACGTTCCGAATTCGAATTTAGTCGATCAAGTGAAATTCGAATATCAGATGGTTAATAAAAAAAAATCATCTAGCAGGTGTAGCAACCGTATATATAAGACTTTTCATTATTCGTACCATTGGAATACAAAAGAATGGTAAAAGTACGGGTCTCTGAGTTCACTCTCGAACATTCGAATAAAAATGTAATTTGGATTGATTTTTCAGATCAAATCAAGTTGAGATATATAGAAATTTCGATTTTTAGATTATTCGAGTTATTCTGAATTCAATTTCTTTTTTATATTTTTAGTTTATTTTTTTCATTTGTGAATGTAATTGTTTATCATTTTCTAATTGTATATTGTCTAAAAAATAAATTTTTATTTTCTATGTATGTTTAGTTTTGATGGAATTAAAGAGATCATATTTTATGTTTGGAATTTAAATTTCAAGTTATTTTTTTAATTAATTTGGAGTTTAAAAATTTAATGTAATTTATCATTTATTAATATTTATAAAATATAATTTTAATTTGTTCGGTTCGAATTTGATCCATCCAATTCAAAAGATTATGAAATGTTTGAGTGAGACTTCTGTATTTATTTCAACCTGAATCAAGTAAGATTTTCTCTTGAATTGCATATTATAGATTTTTGTTTTGAATTGACCTATAAATATAAGTAAAAAATATATTCCATCCATTTTACCAATTTATCACTTTTTATGAAAATATTATTTTATTAAATTATCATACTGAAAAATTCAAGATAAAGTTTATTGCATATATTTCAATGTCCTTTTATTATTAATAGTAAAATTGGAAAACTTTTTAATTTAATGAGTCCACCATTATGAATATTATGATAATATCTTAAATTTTTAATATAATTTAATAAAAATTTATGATTATATGAATATTAATAAAAATGCCTAAAAATGACAAATTGGTGAAGGAAAAAAGTAATTAAATTCAATATTTTTTTGAAAGCATCAATTAATTACTTGGAGTTAAATAATTTTACCCAATTTTTAAAACAAGTTCTTCCATCACTTACCATACAATAAATAAATAAATAAAAGCACCCTTTGCAGTTTTCAAATGCATTTTGAGTGCATAATTGCTTCCATTTCACAATTTTTGATTTGAATCTTCCTTCTCCAGATCCAATCTAGGGTTTTTCTTCTCTTTACCTTGTTTGAAATCGATCCCTATTCATATACGCACAAGTTCCACTTGTTTCTCTTCGAATCTGAAATTTTTTTTTGACAACTCAATTGATAACTAGATAGATAGGCACGTAGGGGAAATGGAAGCGATCGAAGAATTGTCGCAGCTATCGGAATCTATGAGGCAAGCTTCTTCGTTGCTTGCCGATGAAGATATTGATGAAACGACGACGTCTTCCTCTTCTTCCAAACGATCCTCCACTTTCCTTAATGTTGTCGCTCTCGGCAATGTCGTAAGTTCCTTTTGTTCTGTAATTTGTGTGTTTATATACCTACCTGGACTTGCATCTGTTAGTATAGTCCTAGATCTTTGGATCTGTTAGGTTGTAAAATCTTGGATGGAATCTACTGTTAACTTCTCCAGTAATGGATGTGAATCGTAAAGTCGTGTTTGGATTCAAAATTAGAAACAGTCAGAAATGCCTAGGAGAAAGTGAGTTAATGTGTATTTATGAGGGAGATAGGCAGTGTAGGGAATGAGGATCAAAGCTCGACAAATGTGATATGTAACATTGTTTTTAGTCCTTTTTCACTTCTTGAGTGGCTCATTGGTTAAGAAGACATCAGACGTGTTTGGAAATGAATGGATTCGTTAGTGCAAACCTTGGGATTAGTAGCGCATTGCTTCAATATAAAATGCTGCATTGCTTACATTACCTTTATTATACGATTTGGTTTATTGCTATTTTCATTTTGATCCTGTAAGATAAATCACATCTTCTCATGCTGTGGAACTCTTGAGCAGGGTGCTGGAAAATCTGCAGTCTTGAATAGTCTTATTGGACATCCAGTTTTGGTTAGTTCATCTCTGCTTTTGCCTTCCCGTCTGTTGAATATTTGTTGTCCTTTATGGATAAATGCTGACAAACCTTTCTTGTGTTTTGCTTTTATTCGCTTATTGTAGCCAACTGGTGAAAATGGTGCAACTCGGGCACCCATAAGCATTGATTTGAGTAGAGATAGTTCTTTAAGCACCAAGTCTATCATTTTACAAATTGACAATAAATCTCAGCAGGTTTCTGCAAGTAAGGCAGTGTAGTGTATTACCTTAGAATTGCTTGTCGTTTATGTGGTTGGCTTAGATGTTGACTCCTGTTATGTTATTGATGTAAGATTATATCACATCTGTAAAATTGTGAGTTTGCTATTGTCTGAGTTGATACAGTGATATTTCTAATTGTTGCTGGGTTTTTCTTAATTTGCACATTACAGGTGCTCTTCGACATTCTCTCCAGGATAGACTAAGCAAGGGTTCCTCAGGCAGAAGTCGTGATGAAATATATTTGAAACTTCGCACAAGCACAGGTTAGCCTCATCTTATTCTACTTTTTGTTATATAATTGAAAAATTGACCTGATCTATGATTTGTATATCAAGAAAAAGAAACCAAAGAAATTGTTTGATGCACATTGAATATGACTTATGCCATCATAAATTCCTGAGTTTCTTTTAAATTTTTGTGCATAATTTGTCATACCAATAATTGTGAATGTGCATTCAGTAGTAAGGCCCATTGCCTTGTCTTACGTATGTCAGTATAGCATGATCCTTTTCTATAAATTGATAGTCAGTTAATATGCTACTTACCCACAATTGGTATAATTGATGGCTCTAAATCTATTTTTCTGGTCATAATTTCAAAAAGGTATAGGGCTAAATCTCTATGTTAAAGAATCAACTAACTAGCATTACTAAGAAGAATTACCCTTTGAATATTCGCTGAGTATACAAGGACATGATTGTCCTCTTCTTTAGTGCATAACCTGTCCAAACTCATGTTCAATGCAATGCACCTGGTTTAATTCTGTAGTGCTCAGTGATATGCAAACTATGTCTTGACATCTTGAAATGCCTAATTGGAAAAAAAAGAAGAAACTATACTAAGAGATGGAGTGGTGGACCATTGTAACTGAGTTTTGCAGTCTGCATGGGTAATTCAATTAAAAAATAATGGATTTGTAATGAATTCATTTGCTTATGAATTCCCATGCCTAAATTAATTTTGCCGCATTGATGTTGAGGCGTTATTCTAGAAGCATCAGTTTTAAATAGAGTCTGCAATGCCATAGAATTGAAATCATGTGAGTGCAAATTAATACCTTTTAGGTGGCAAACATGATGTTTCCTTGCTAGTAACCAACTGTTCTAGATTTTGTGGAATTATTTTCCTATATCTTTTCCTAAAGTGGAGCTTTGAAGATTTTGATATTGTTTGTTGATCCAAAAATTCCAATATCTAGTACTAGTTGGATTTTTTGTATGTGTTCGTATGTGTTGCATTTGTAACTGATATTTTAATTGTAAAATGTACAGCTCCACCTTTGAAATTAACTGACTTGCCGGGATTGGATCAAAGAATCATTGATGAGTCACTGGTGAGTGAGGTCGCATGTTGTCTTCTTTTTGGTATTTCAAGGCTTTTGTCGATTTGAAGACTCTTTCCAGCCTGGTAGTTATAATGTGAATATTTCTGATTCTTAAATGATATTTGAAGTTCATTCTGGCTTACCCCCTTGTTTTCTTTTTTCATTTATTTATTTTTCTTATACTAATGTCTCTGATTGGAAGCACCTCTAATATTGTAATTTAACTGTTGTCTCAGGTCGGTGAATATGCTGAACATAATGATGCTATTTTGCTAGTTGTAATACCTGCTATTCAGGCTCCAGAAATTTCATCATCTAGAGCGCTTAGAATGGCAAAGGAGTTTGATGCAGAAAGTACGTTCATTTTTTAGCTTTCATCCTCTAGATTCTTATTAAGAGTTATAATATTTATTTTCTTCATATTCTAGGTTTTATTTATTTATTTATTTTTTTGCTATGTACATTCATATAGATGTGTGTTTATATTTGTCTTTAAGTATTTAAATGTTGATTTAATTTATATTAATATCTGTTTATTTAGGTACTAGAACAGTTGGTGTTATCAGTAAAATTGATCAAGCAGCTACAGAGTCAAAAGCTCTAGCTGCTGTTCAGGCTCTCCTCCTGAACCAGGGACCTCCAAAAACATCTGATATTCCATGGGTTGCATTGATTGGCCAATCTGTTTCTATTGCTTCTGCTCAATCAGGAAGTGCTTCATCTGAGAGTTCTTTAGAGACGGCTTGGCGGGCTGAGAATGAAAGTTTGAAATCAATACTGACTGGGGCACCGCAAAGCAAGCTTGGGAGAATAGCTTTGGTGGAAGCACTTGCTGGTCAAATTCGTAACCGGATGAAACTCAGGCTCCCAAATTTACTTTCTGGGTACTCTACCTTTCTCTTTCTATTTCTTGGCTCTTACTCAAGTTAGCATATTTCCTTACTTAGAAAATCATTCCAAATTAATCGGCTATACTTTTTTTAGCTTTCTGCTATATATATGACTGGTTATCACTTTCTTATTCATACACTTTTGATGGTATAAAACGATCAAACATTATGTGTAAATAGATGATCAAAGTTAGTTCAAGCATTGGCCTTTTCGTCATGCTCTGTGCCCATTTGACTTCTAATATTGTCATACATTTCACAACTGCAGGCTTCAAGGGAAGTCCCAAATAGTTCAAGATGAACTAGTGAGGTTTGGTGAGTCAATGGTTAGTAGTGCCGAAGGTACTAGAGCTTTAGCTTTGGAGCTTTGCCGTGAGTTTGAGGACAAGTTTCTCCAGCATCTTGCAGGTGGCGAAGTGAGTAGTTTGTATTTAAAGAAGCATGTGCATTATTTTCCTGTCACTGCAAGAGATGTCGGTTATAGGATGCCTATTTCCTTATATACTAGATGGTTCTAGAATGTCACATGAAAGAAAATAATATTTGGAAGACTAAAGTTAGAATTTGGTTTTCTTTGGTCGTCTGCATGCTACCGTTGTTTCATTTGTATGCATTTGTGCAATTTAGATCAAATAGCCCGTTGTCAAAGTGCGCACATGTTTGAGAAGGTATAAGATAACAGAAAAGATTGAAAGATTGGGTCGTTAACATGGTCCATAAAGTTCACATGTTAACCTAACTACCAAGGTTATGCTCAATTAACTCATTGACAATAAATAATTGGTATATAAATAACATCAACTTCTCGTTTTGGTGCTCTGTTGATTTTTTGCCAGTTAAGTGAAGGTTGATTTCCTATTTTGCAATCTGCTGCTTTCAACTATGTTTATTGTAAGGCTACACTAAATGTTCTATTCCTAGATCATTGTGGTTTTACATGTTTGTTTGCAGGGCAATGGCTGGAAGGTTGTCGCAAGTTTTGAGGGAAGTTTTCCAAACAGGATCAAGCAACTCCCCCTAGATAGGCATTTTGACATGAGCAATGTCAAAAGGGTAAGTGTATTTTGGTTTCTGTATTCTACCTTTGTCTTTTTTTTTCTTCAGTAGTTAAATTTTTAAGTGCTTTATGATGGTTAATTTTTGACTTCAGATTGTCCTTGAAGCTGATGGCTATCAACCATATCTTATATCTCCAGAGAAAGGGTTAAGGTCCTTGATAAAAATTGTACTAGAACTTGCCAAGGAGCCTGCTCGCCTATGTGTGGAGGAGGTACTTTTGCAATAATTTGTGATGTTATACTTGAATTTTCTCCAAAGCTTACTTAACTCTTCTAGATTAAGGAACCATGTGTTTGTTTGATTAACACAATGTAAAAAAACTGTGATAGATAATGTTTTATTGTCATTCTAATGTGGTACACACGTATGCAATTTTTTTCTTGTCTAAATGGGTTCTCACGATGGTATTCTAATGCCTGTGTCAACACTCAACCACTTTGAACCATTTTGCAAATTGCTGATATGTGATGTTTAATGATAGTAATCATATTTGCCTTTTCACTCTGGTGGGCGACATGATTATATCTTGTGAATTCAACTTGAATGGATGCATCAATATTAAGCTAATGTTGCTTTGTTATATTCTACCATTAAGCAGAATTAGGTGCTTATATTGTTTCAAAATATTTTTCATGGCTACTGGTCATCACAAGAATCCGAGAGGCTGCTAGTCTATTTGCTTAACTTGCACAATTTTTATGAAATCCCCCCTCATATTTTTGCTATTTCCCACTTTTCAAATTCTGGACTAAAGGTTGTCTAACCAAGGAATCATACACTTACAGTTACAGTTACATCTAATCTGAATATTTACCGCATGGATCTTCATGTTCTTTTTCCCACTATAGTGTAAACTTCTCATCAAGCTGGTTTACCATGATAGGTGCATCGTGTACTGGTGGATATAGTGTCAGCTGCTGCAAATGGCACCCCTGGTCTTGGGCGATACGCTTCTTTTAAAAGAGAGGTATGATTGCTTCTATGCATTCTCAAGTGCACTTTACAGGGTATTTTTAACAGAGTATGATTATGGTTCTTGGTTATAAATATTTACATCAGATAATTACAATTGCAAGTGCTGCGCTTGATGGGTTTAAGGGTGAAGCCAAAAAAATGGTGGTCGCTCTTGTTGACATGGAGCGTGCATTTGTTCCACCTCAACACTTCATTCGTTTGGTGCAGAGACGGTACGATCCAAATTGAAATGTGGACAGTATTGATGCTTTTGTTTTAAATTGTTTGGCTTTTTGCTCCCTCCCTGTCTCATATCCCTCTCCCCCTCCCTCTTCCCCCCTCTCTCTTTTCTTTTCTTTTCTTTTCTTTTTTTCTTTGTTTTGAAGTGCTCTTCTTTTTTCATGTAGCATTCTGCCTACTTTGTGGTTTTAAAAATTTGCCTGTCTCATTCTTCTCATCTATAATGTTGACCAGAATGGATAGGCAGCGTCGTGAGGAAGAGATAAAGAACAAATCCTCCAAAAAGGCAAACGAAGCAGAGCAGGCTATACTAAATAGGGTGTGAACTAATTTTATTCTCTAAACTAAATTGGTTTCTTGAATTTCATCTTATTACATGTTAATTTGTTGTTGTAATAATGTAATAATAATTAACTTCTTCTATCAGGCAACTAGTCCTCAAACAGGATCCCAGCAGGCAGGAGGAAGCTTGAAATCAATGAAGGAAAAATCTGATAAGGATTCACAAGAGGGATCTGCCTTGAAAACAGCTGGGCCTGGTGGCGAGATTACAGCAGGTTTGTGCTTGGGCTTTTGCATCTAATAACATTTGTAATATTTCTTGATTGATATGAGCTGATCTGACATGATTCATCTGCTCACAGGGTAGTTCAAAAATTAGTGCACGCATAATTAACTTGTTTGTCCCCTTTTTTGGTGATTAATGTGTTCTCCCTCCATTTCCTTTACTTTATAACCTCTATGTAGGCACGTCTATTACTTGCAAGGTTGTTCATACATTTTGTACACTGTTTTGAATTTCTTATGGAAGCAAAATCTTGGTATTGGTGGATATGGTATTCTTTGTTTTGGAGTTATTACTGGAATATAAACTTATATAACTTTTTTACCGCATGCATATGAGTTATTATTGCAACTTTTCTCTCAAAAAGGAGGAAGCCTATGTGTTGAAATTCTGAAAACAGAAGGAATTCCTGATATTTTTGGGGAGATGACATCAATAAGCTGGGTGCAGTAATCTCCAATTTACAACAACAGGAAACTTTAGCATAACAAGAGAATGTTTAAATTTCAACAGAAGGCAAATGGTAGACTTGAATATCAATTGACCAAATAAACAAAATTTACTCAATGCATTCAAGTATCAGACTTTCATAGACAGTATAATGATTCTCTTTCTTTAAAATCCTCTGATCGTTATTGTATTCAAGATTTAGTATTCATTATATATATACATTGGGTGAACCAAATATTTATATAGGATGGAATGATTTTTGGTAATGTTAATATGTCATGTATGTCATCTAGCATTACTCAGCTCAGTCTCTGCACTATGCCATCTCTTCTAAAAGGTGTTATTTTTAACTTTTTAGTTGATTTTAGGATTGTATTTGCCTGAAAAATTACAGTTCAATTTTGAACTATAGAGTGCAATGGTTGTGGCCTTTAAAGAAGCCTGAACTGCCCAAATCAATATTCCAAATTGAAACCACCAGATATTGGATGCATTGGCCCGTTAATTACTGAGCCCAAAATAATTTGCATTTTTTATTGGATAACTTGCCCTTCCTATAGGCTTATTCATCTCTCATTCTATTCTCTCTGAAACTTTGGCATTTCTTTGTGAATGTGCTTTGGACAATACAGTAGGCAATGCGGCTTTACTGCTTCACACTGATTCTACTTCTGTACTTCATATCTGCAGGATTTTTATTGAAGAAAAGTGGAAAAACAAATGGGTGGAGTAGACGGTGGTTTGTATTGAATGAAAAAAGCAGCAAGGTTTGTTTCTATTTGAGAATTTGTCCAATCTATAGAATCATAATATGCGATTGTTTATCTTTTAAAGTCAGCTTCTTTTAAATGGCTCTTTACCGAGCTGGTTGAGCCTTCTTATGACTTATTCAATTTGCTGATTTACATTACATTGCACTTGTTGAGTGCCATATTTTCTTTTCACTTATCATGTAAGATCTCATTGAGACACTTAAATTAACTTTGGTGCCTAAATATTTGATAATGAATAGCATGATAGGCAGATCAGATCTAATAATGACATATCTTATTAATGTATTATCTTAAATAATTTAGTTGTCAGAATTTTGCCAAATGGGTTTTGTTGTGTTTTTTAAAGCTGTGACCTATCTGGAAGGGATCTCTAATGCAAAAGCTAAATTTACACTTTCATCTGTCAGGTGTCTGGATACTTGCTTCTTGGTTTGATTGACTGATATCTTGTAATTAACTTCTATTGCAGCTTGGCTACACCAAAAAGCAGGAGGAAAGACATTTCCGTGGTGTCATTACTCTAGAGGTAAGAATCAGAATAAGACAAGAAAATTCTCATTGATGACAAAAAAAGGGACAAGTTCCATTTGATTGTAATAATTCAAGTAACCCAAAATTAAGATCACTATATGAAATTTGGACTGCTCGGTAGTTATGTTCTAGGTTTTGAGCTGGCAAAGGAATAAGATCAAAGATAAATGGTTCAACCAGAGTTAGCCAGGAATCAGTTTAGAAATATAATAAATATCTGAAAGTTAATAGTGTCTTAATAAAATCACAAGTGAATTAAGTGTGTCTAATAAAATAGCAAAAAGAGCATATTTTTTTCTGTGGGTGTGGTGGAGGGGTTGTTTCTAAACAAGATAAGGAAACTACTCCAATGATGAAATATCAAAATATTCTCTTTATCAGAAGTTGGTATTATTAATATTTCTGGAAAGCTTCGTGTCAGATCTAGGCTATCAACATGTATACAGGGATCGTGTAACAAGTTTTGGGACTTTTGTTTCTATATTAAGTTTGAACTAATAACATATCTGCATAATCTATTTTTTCTTCAGGTTTATGTCTTCAATTCTCAATCTTTTGCTTCATAAATTCAGGAATGCAATATTGAGGAACTTTCTGAGGAAGAAGAAGCCTCTTCGAAGAAGGATAAGAAGGCAAATGGGCCAGAAAAGGGTGCCAGTCTCGCTTTCAAGATAACTAGCAAGGTTCCATATAAGACTGTCTTAAAAGGTATTACCATTTTACATACGGCTTTCTCTCTCTTGGTACTTGTACTGCTCACCCTCTCTCTCTTGCCTCCACCACCCCCAAAGCTGATTGACCTTTTGATTGTTTTGTGTTGCAGCTCATAGTGCTGTTGTGTTAAAAGCTGAGAGTGTTGCTGATAAGAATGAGTGGCTAATCAAGCTGAGAAATGTGATCCAATCTAAAGGAGGTCAAGCAACTGGCGAATCTCGTCTTCCTATGCGTCACAGTCTTTCTGATGGTTCACTTGTGAGTTATCTAGGGTTCATTGTTTTCTGTCAGCCACATTTTTTTGTGTAACTGGATTCCATAAGTAGATTGGTGAACTTGGATCATTGTAGTTTCCATGTTTCATTAGTTTTTAAGTGTCAAAATGTTATAAAAGAAAATGTGCGCTTTTATGTTTCTTAAATGCCCAATCTTGTAGGACACAATGACAAGAAGACCTGCAGACCCTGAAGAGGAGTTGCGGTGGATGTCGCAAGAAGTTCGCGGTTATGTTGAAGCTGTTCTTAACAGCCTTGCTGCCAATGTTCCAAAAGTAGTTACTTTTGACAACAATAATTGTCTATCTTAGCATTTAGTGCTAATTACTTTACTAGTTTGTCTAATATTTTCTAAATTTCTGTGGTTGAGCAGGCAGTTGTTCTTTGCCAAGTAGAGAAAGCCAAGGAAGACATGCTTAATCAGCTTTACAATTCCATTAGGTTAGTAGTTCTCTCATGTGCTAATATATTGTCTATTGCATGCTAAATGCCAGTATCACAAGTTGCAATTCATCATTACATATATCTGACTAAAGGTTGCTAAATAAGCTTGCCATATTTGCTCAATAAAATTTAATTCTAGTACATTTGGAAATTTCATTTCTAGAATAATTTACGATGTAACATCTTTTAATATGATCCTCATTCTTGTGATTTTTTGGTTGTAGTTCCCAAAGTTCTGCTAGGATTGAAGATCTGCTGCAGGAGGACCAGAATGTAAAGCGTAAGAGAGAGCGGTATCAGAAGCAGTCCTCTCTTCTTTCCAAACTTGTAAGGCAACTTAGCATCCACGACAATCGAGCAGCTGCTGCATCCAGCTGGTCCAATGATGGTGGTGGAGCAGGTAATGCTGTCTGTGAACATTGCAATTGTTTATTGGTTTTTGTGTGCATGACACAAGCAAGCAGACACAATTGTCTTTATCTGCATGTGAAGATTTTTTTTTTCTGGGGTATTCATCCAAGGAACAGTTTCTTTTTCTGAAGAAAAGTTATCGTGCTAATGTTTGTGTTTAATTACTCGTGCTTATTTTTATTGTGCTCATGGCTGTTGAAATAATTTATTTTTTCTATATTTTGTTTTAAAATTTAATTCCTTTACCAAAATTTTGCCATATTCTTTGTTCTCAAAAACTTTTGGCCTTTTAAGATTTGATATCCTAATTTCTCTTAAACTGATTGTAGATTCATACCGATAAAACTAACATGCTGAGTTTTGTAACTCTTGTGGAATGTTAAATCTATCAGAAAGTAGCCCAAGAATAAAAGAATCATCAGCAGGGGAGGACTGGAGAACTGCATTTGACGCTGCAGCTAATGGACGAGGTGATTCATTTAGATCCCACAGTCGTCGATACAGTGATCCAGCTCAAAACGGGGATGCATCTTCTTCTGCAAGCAATAGCCGCCGCACACCAACTAGGATGCCACCAGCACCGCCATCGAGCTCATCATATAGATATTAGATTTAAATTTGATATTGGTTGATAATTCATGCAAATTCTTGCCGGGTGGTTACTTTGGATTCCCCCTCCGGATGGAGCAAATTCTCAAAGCTCACATCTTCTCAAGAATAGCTTTGTAGAAGTGTTATAGGCTTGTAGATATATATTTGCAGTAACAAGTGATTGATCTTGAGATGTATAATGTCCATTAAAATTTTCATATATCCCATTTTGTTGTTCGGTTTTTTCATTTTTCAACCGGATATTATAATTGTATTTGCTGTATTGAATTTTATTAGAATTTTTTTATTTCTTTTCCCCCACTTTTTTTTTCCTCGAAACTTGAAAAAAGTAAATCAACCGCAGAATCTCTGAGTTGCATTTATCTATGTACTCGAGATTTTCTCTTTGGAAGAAGAATCATCCTCTGGCAATCAAAGTATAAGGCTAAAAATTGTCCAAGTTACGTTACAACTTTGAAGCAGTTGATGTTATTTCGGACCAAATTCTTCTTATAAATTCAAGGAGAATGCAAGTTGCTATCAAATGTTGGACTAATTAACCTTATTCTAATTGACTAACTTAGAACGTCAGGTTACATTAATTTTTCAAAATGCCACAATCATTATACTGTACTAAGTCTCTTGCTCTCCCTCGTATTCGTTTACCGTTATTGTTGGTATTTTCCTCGTCAATATTAGCATTTGAAATTATAACGTTCACATTACACATTTCCTTCAAAACTGTCTTCTGCCATTTTCACTTTGGTATATCGCTGAAAATTTGCAAATAATAACTAAGGCCATATAAGTTGCTTGCTTAATTTGAAAGAGAAATACAATTATACAAGGATTGCCTATTATTGAAGACAATTTTCTTATTGTATTCTGTTTGAAACATGTAGAGAATAGTGAGCAACAAAATGCTCAAGAATTCTATGAATTTTTCTTTTTACATGTATCATTTCCTATCCGGAAGCTGTTCATGTACAATGCACTTTTTTTTTTGTACTTTTAACTACAGAAAAATAAGAAATATAATTACAGAATGATAATAATTACCGCCTAATTACTTGAGTCAATGCCTATTGAATACCCTCCTTAAAAGGACCAGAATCTTGTATAAGTTTCATTACAAGCTTAACCTACAAGGAGAATTCATCAATTAGAAACACAAGCAAAGCATACGCACAATAGTATGAAAGCTTTGATAAGAATCAAAGGATACGCAGAAACGAAATATGAAAGAAAAGGAATTCGTCTTCCAAATAAATACGAGTTTATGGCTGTTCAATCTTACATAACTTTGTCTATAAGAATTGTGCATGAAAGTCAGTAACATATCACATAATTCCTGGACCATATGGTCTAAAGCACATATTAAAGTAAACAAATATAATGACCTTGAATACAGAAGAGCAGGAGGTACAGAGCAGTTATTAATATGAAATAATATAACATTATGCATATGAATCCATGATGCTACAGTGTGTACCTGAGATGATTCTCGTACAAGAAATTCCCCTATAGCTTTCCTGAAAGGTTCATCAACAAGGTAATGGCAGCTATAAGTTGGAACAGGTAGATAACCACGCTGAATTTTATGCTCTCCCTGAGCTCCTGCTTCAACAGTGCTCAAATCAAGTTCAATAGCTGCTTCTATTGCCTGTGTACGAAAAATAGATTTTGGATAAAAACAAGGACTGAAATGCAAAGAATGCTTTTTACTCCAATCATTTCTTATAATAACAGAAAAAGAGAAATAAAAACTTAAGGTAACCAGATGGAGACCACTGGACCTGGTAATAACATGCTTCAAAATGCAGGCTTGGATAATAGGCCCTTGGGTCACATCCCCATAGACGCCCAAAAAGAGTATCTCCACCAATAATATTAAGAGCTCCAGCTACGAGTTCACCACCTTGTTCAGCAACAACAAGAAGTACTCGATCTCCCATCTTTGAACCCATATTGTGAAAGAAATCTCTGGTGAGATATGGAGTGCCCCACCTACAGAAACATGCACCGGATCAACAACGTTGATTACTAATAAATATAAAGTACATAAATTTTATTTGAAAGGAAATAAGAGATTAATGATATGAATCAAACTTGTTGTCGGTTGTGTTCCTGTAGAAGTTATAGAAGGAATCCCAATGTGTAGCCTGCCAAATGAAAATTAAAAGTGAGAATTGCAGCTATTTTAGTCCCCAAGCATAGTAGCAGAAATTAAGCACCAAAAATCAGTTCTCCATAACAAATGTAACTTCTGGCATGAAGAGCCAATTGTTGAGGGCTACAACTACTCCAACTTTTAGTATTTGCTGTTGGCCAGCAGCAAAATTTTGACACAGCAAATATTTGGTTCACATTTTCCATATGCATTATCATGTATGTATCTTGGCACAGTTCATTGGGAGAATAGCCTTTGTGACTGTCTTAGATTGAAACAATAAATGATTTCTAGGGAAGCTATGTTTAAGATATGACACTGAGAGAAATATTACATACTGCATAGAACAACTTCGAAAGGAATCTAGTGACTGCAAACGGGTGAATTTACATCAACTATTTAATTGTTTTTGCAATAATATATTTCTCAATATGTAAAGAAGGGCGCACTAAGACTCCTGTTCATCAGCAGTTTGCATATACACCATTGGAATCAATCTCCAAAGTCCAATTATAATTATAAGATTGGAAAACCACCACTTAGAAACTTGGGAAAGATTAAAATTATTTATTTATTTACATTCATAAACATGAAGGTCAGTAAAACTGCTCTTGGCAGACCTGCTCAATCGGCATTTCTAGTCCAGGGTTAGGCATGCAAAATTTCATATGTTGAAGATACTGCTTTCTTTTCTGAGTTATTCATCCTTTTGTGTCCCTTTTATATAGGTTTAGTAAAATAGTAAAGGACCAAGATAGCAGCAACCTCTACCATCTTCGGTCAAACACAATATGCCTGAAGATCCCAATATATGCTTTAGAATCTGTTAGATAATACTGTCAAGAATATCTCTATCTTTGATTATTTGTTGCTATCTGTGCATATCCATCAATTCTAGGAGACATCAAGACCAGAAAAAAATTTGACAGATGCACAATTGTACCTTATAAACATCAAATGCAATTTCACAACGCTGTAGATAATGTTAGAACTAATTGTCAAAATATTAATTGATGAGGTATATAACAACGTAAATTAACAGCAATAATCATCCCTTGAAAATGTAAGTTATCAAGTACCTTTATATCATCACCACGGAGCCGCTTCATGGTCAAGTTTTGTGCTGAAATCTGCATCAAGGAAGTTTGCACCAGAAGTGGTGAGTTGCATGTTCAGTCAGCTGCTAAGTAGTTGAGATTTCAACATAAAACAGGCCAGGAAGAGAGACATAGTCCAAATTTGTTTGTTAACAGAACATGTAAGGATTGTTGGTGACAAATCCAATCAAAGTTAACAATGTTCCTATACAGGTGTTTGAAAATGAGATAAACATTCTCCATCATCTCACATTCCATGCTACTTCCCTCTCTTTTTGGCCAGTATTTTGTGCCAGTTCATATTCATAATATTTGTCTAGTCAGTCAAAGGTTGCATGTTTACCAGTTTAGACATTTGAGGATATCATACTATCATAGTATTATGAAATTGCTGGAGGGATAATTCCATGAATCATGTCTTCGTCAAATAAAAGTAACCACATTCATTACTAAGTTGATCCCATGCCAAGGCCTTATTCTTCAAAAGGTCAGAGCAAGAGAAGACCAATATTCTTCTTAATCAAAAATCGAGTTCCATAATCATGTAATGAACCTTTTCTTTTGATATACTTGAGAAAAATAAAATATGACACAAAACAAGGTCCATGAAATGTGCAATAAGAACAAAACTCTTTTTTAAATCAAGCCAACCCACTCTGTTATCAGACTGTCTTGTAAGCAATTTGTAAAATTAAATTCTTTAGGAATATAATCACTATAAATATTCACTCATCATCATCATTATGGATCTTGAATAAATAATTTGCTACATAATTAAAACTTAAATATACTTACTTGATGCGGAATTAGCCATTATTGTAGAGAGAATTGAAATCCAATCGATCCTTCTTTATAAAATGATTTCTCTCCCTTAACCCTAATTTTATGTAACAGAGAATTTTGATGGAAAGAAATTTGCGTGAGTCTGCTTAACCCTAATAGGTGGAGAGAGGACCAATTTATATATTTTTAACTTTAAATCTGGTACGTCCATCAAATACCAGAATCAATGGCTAAGAATTAATCCACTATTAAATAAGAGTCCTTAATCAAATAGGAGACTTAATTAAATTAGAAAAACTAATTTAAATGTTAGAACATGGCACAAACTTCGGATCACTTCTAACATTCTCCCACTTGGTCCGACAGTTCATAACATTAATATTTAATAGTGTAAACATTAGGTGCGCATAAATAAATCTTATAATGCCATCATACTATCATAATTAACCTTAATATAATAAACCACATAGTGAGAGTTATGGCGGTCATACACTTTCAAATTGCATACTTCCTTCCATATACTACTGCACTCGTAACCTATCATATTAGGTCACATAAGATATATATAAACAACATAATGCCCACTTAATTGTCTTAAAAACGCTTGATTTCTTTTGCAAATCATTAAGTGTATACAAACATAAGGAACAAGAAACAACTTAATAAAGTCAGAAACATATCACATTAATGAGTTTAAGAGTGTTATAACATCATCATGATCAATCATCAGTACAACCAAGACCCATTCTATGTACATGTTCTTTAAATGTCTTTGGTTGTAAACCTTTTGTTAGAGGATCTGCTATCATGAGATCAGTTCTAATATGTTCAATACACACTCTATGTTTCTGAACCTCCTCCTTAACAACAAAATACTTTAATTCCATGTGTTTAGCACCTCTGAAATATTTATCGTTCTTGGAGAAGAAAACTGCAGTGGAATTATCACAATAAATTTTCAGCGGCTTGGTAATGGTGTCGACAATCCCAAGTCCTGAAATAAAGTTCCGCAGCCATAAGGCATGAACTGTAGCTTCATAACAAGCTACAAACTCAGCTTCCATAGTGGATGCAGCAATGACAGATTGTTTGGCACTTTTCCATGAAATTGCCCCTTCTGCTAATAGGAACAAATAACCAAAAGTTGATTTTCTACTGTCAAGACATCCAGCAAAATCTGAATCTGAATATCCAATCACTTCTAATTGATTAGATCTCCTAAATGTGAGCATGTAATCCTTAGTTCCTTGAAGGTATCTCATCACTTTCTTTGCAGCTTTCCAATGATCAATACCAGGATTACTTTGATATCGGCCTAGCATTCCAACCGCAAAGCTAATATCTGGTCTAGTGCAAGTTTGCAAGTACATCAAACTGCCAACGACAGATGCATATGGAATATTTTCCATTACCTTACGTTCCACATCATTCTTTGGACATTGCATAAGACTAAATTTATCCCCTTTCTGTAATGGGATAATACTTGCCGAACAGTTGTTTATATTAAATCTCTCAAGAATTTTCTCAATATAAGCTTTCTGAGACAATCCTAACAATCCTTCTGATCTCTTTCTGAATATAGAAATTCCAATCACATAGGATGCCTCTCCCATATCTTTCATTTCAAAATTCTTGAAGAGAAAATCTTTAGTCTCATACAAGATGCCCAAATCATTTGCAGCAAGCAAAATATCATCAACATATAGAACTAAGAATATAAACTTACTCCCATTGATCTTCCGATAAATGCACCGATCAACAGTGTTTTCATAAAAACCGAAAGATGTGATAGTATCATTGAACTTAAGATACCATTGCCTGGAAGCTTGTTTAAGTCCATATATTGATTTCTTAAGTTTACACACCATGTGATTCTTTCCTTCTATGGAAAAACTTTCAGGTTGATCCATATAAACTTCCTCCTCTAGATCCCCATTAAGAAAGGCTGTTTTCACATCCATTTGATGTAACTCTAAATTGTATTGAGCTACTAAAGCCATGATAATTTTTAATAAATCTTTCTTTGAAACAGGTGAAAAAGTCTCTTTATAATCAATGCCATCCTTCTGAGTATAACCCTTGGCAACAAGTCTAGCTTTATATCGTTCGATATTGCCATTCGAGTCACGTTTAGTCTTAAAGACCCATTTACATCCAACTCGTTTGGAACCTTCTGGCAATTCGACGAGATCCCAGACATTGTTTTCAGCCATTGATTTTAACTCATCTTTCATGGCATCAATCCATTTATCAGACTTATCACTGTTAATGGCTTGTGAAAACGAAACAGGATCCTTATCAACGCCACAATCATAATCTGACTCTTGCAAATAAACCACATAATCATCTGAAATAGCTGACCTCCTTGCCCTTATAGATTTGCTTAAGGCTATTCCTCGTGGTTCATTTATGTCAATTTGTGGTGGGTTAGATTCTTCATGGGGTACTTCTTCATTCAAATATCGTTCATTATTATTTTGTTCTTGCAATTCTGGAACAACATTTGGAACAATTGTGGATGTAGAAACATTTATAGGTAATGAAACATTAACTCTTAGTTCATTAATATCCACAATTTGTTTGTTAGTACTCCCACTAACTTCACCATTCTCAATAAATTTGGCATTGCCTGTTTCAATGATTTTAGAACTATGGTTTGGACAGTAAAACCTATACCCTTTGGATTTCTCAGGGTAACCAATAAAGTAACCACTAACTGTTCGAGAATCCAATTTCTTTTCATGTGGATTATATACTCGTGCTTCTGCTGGATAACCCCAAACATGCAGGTGTCTTAAACTAGGTTTCCTTCCAGTTCATAACTCAAAAGGAGTTTTAGGAACTGCTTTACTAGGAATCCTATTCAGCAAATACACTGCAGTCTTAAGTGCATACATCCATAAAGATTTAGGTAATGAGGAATTACTCATCATACTCCTAACCATATCCATTAATGTTCTATTTCACCTTTCTGCCACACCATTGTGTTGAGGTGTGCCTGGCATAGTATACTGTGCACATATGCCATGTCTTTCGAGAAGTTTTGCAAATGGACCTGGATTTTGTCCCGATTCATTATACTTTCCATAATATTCACCACCTCTATCAGATCTTACTATTTTCACTTTTCTATCTAGTTGCCTCTCAACTTCATTAACAAATACCTTAAGGGCATTTACAGCTTGAGATTTTTCTTTAAGCAAATAGACATATCCATAACGTGAAAAATCATCTATAAAGGTGATAAAATACTTTTCTCCACTAAAAGATGGAGCATCAAAAGGTCCACATATATCGGTGTGTATTATTTCAAGAAGCTGAGTACTTCTTGTGGCTCATTTCTTGTTATGTTTGGTTTGCTTTCCTTTAATGCAATCCACACATAAACCAAGATCAGTAAAATCTAGATTTGGTAAAATCTCATTCTTTACTAATCTTTGTAGTCTTTCTTTGGATATATGACCCAAACGTTTATGCCACAAGTAAGCAGAGTTTTCATTTGCCATACTACGCTTAATTCCAATACTCTGATGAACACACATCAGGGATGCAGAGAAATTCATATCAAGTTTCAATTTATATAAACCATCCACATGGATTCCAGAACCAATAAGGGAATCATTTTTATTAAATAAATTGAAACATTCATTTCCAATTCTAAAAGTAAACCCACTAACATCAAGTTTCGAAACAAAAACTAAATTTCTAGAAAGTGAAGGTACATAGAGAGTTTGTAATAGATCCAAGTGACATCCAGTATCTAAAACAAGTCGGTAAGTCCCTATGCCTTCAATTGGGGCCTTCATTCGGTTGCCCATAAACAAGAAATTCTCATTTGGGTTTATGCTCTGGATTGTAAGGAATCCCTGCAACGTATTGAAAACATGAGTAGTGGCACCAGAATCTAACCACCAAGTATTAGAAGGAACTTCAGATAAGTTTGATTCAAAACATACAAAAGCATTAAATGTACCTTTCTTTTCGAACCAAGCTTTACGTTTCAGGCAATCTTTCTGATAATGTCCTTCCTTTCTACAGAAGTGACATTTATCTACCTTCTTTTCCTTCTTATCATCACTGACCTGAGTAGCTTTAGTAGGTCCTTTCTTCTTAAATTTCTTGGATTTTGGTTTGAAAACTTTACCAGCTCCTTGACCCACTAAATTTACAGAATGAACTCCTTGTGCCTTTAGTCTCGTTTCCTCTTGAGTAAGCTTACTGGCCAATTCATTAACATCCCACTTATCCTTCATAGTGTTATAGTTAATTTGAAAAGGCCCATACTCTGGAGGTAATGAGTTCAGAATGAATTGTACCAGAAAGGAGTCATCCACTGCCATACCTAGGGTCTTAAGTCTTGCTGCAATATTAGTCATATCAAGGACATGTTGCTGCATGCTTCGCGACCCATCATACTTCATGGTCGTGAGTTCAGCCATTAAGGTCCCTGCAAGCGACTTATCAGCGGAACGAAAGCGCTCTTCCACAAGCTTAAGGTATTCCTTAGCTGTCACACTTTCTGGAAGAGTAGACTTAATGTTGTTGGCAATAGTCATTCGCATAAAACTCAAGCATAATTTGTTAGATCTGTCCCATGCTTTATGTTTCAACTTCTCAGCCTCACTGCTTGTATCAGTAATGTCAGCGGGCTTTTCCTCTAATAGTGCCAAGTCAATATCCAATACACCTAAGTGGAAATTGACTTGTTCACGCCATTCAGAGAAGTTTAAACCATTAAAGACAGTAATAGCAGAAGCATGCGAATGTAGGGAAACGGCTGCAAACACATAAATGCTCATTAAATCAACAAATTCAGATAATCAAACACATAAAATATATTGTAGGTTTCCTTTGGTAAACACAACAATATATACACATCATCATCATCATAATTAGAATGCCATTCAGACTTTATAAGGTAATTAAATATATCCTATCAAATATATATAGTATCTTTGGATATCTATAATACACTTGACAAGAAAATATTAAATTCCTACCTTATGATTCTTAGTTATAGAATATCAATTTGCCTTTGGGTAAATCCTTAATTTCTATCAACTAATAAATCATTCATAATGGTATTTCATAAAATAAATAAATTATATGACCACACTTTCAAAATCAATTTGGCTACTTTGGTGACTAACAAATCAATTTTAATCATAATGTCATATAATAAAATAAAATAAAATAACAACAATAATAAAATACTAATAATAAACAATAATAACATGTCCATAAGATAAAATCAAGTTTAAAGTTTTGACTATAGGTCAAAATAACATTAATATGATCCAAACTTAAGAAATCAAAACCTTAAAAAACTAATTTATTCATCATAGAAACTTTATAGACCGAAACGGTAATATGCCATAAACATAATTAATAAGCAACCAGCCACGCCTTTCTTTCAAATGTAAATGTAAACCAATAGCATATAGTGGCAACAAATAGCAATCCTAGTTGCACAGAGGCCAACGACGGTTTTTTTTTAATGACGTCAACAATTATGTTGACAATGGTGAACTCAAATTCTTATTCATAAGCATCAAATATCAATTAAACAAATATCTCATGCAGTAATCTAGATTTGCCCAATTTCTTCATCCAAATCATGCGACGACAACAAGCAATGATTTTTTTTTAATTAATTAGGGAAAAAATTAATCTTGATAAAAACCCTAAATTCATAATCAATACCCATTAATATCAACGGAATAAGCATCATCATAATACATAATCAATCATAATATATGAACAAATTATTTATTTAGAACCTATGGCTCTGATACCACATGTAAAATTAAATTCTTTAGGAATATAATCACTATAAATATTCACTCATCATCATCATTATGGATCTTGAATAAATAATTTGCTACATAATTAAAACTTAAATATACTTACTTGATGTGGAATTAGCCATTATTGTAGAGAGAATTGAAATCCAATCGATCCTTCTTTATAAAATGATTTCTCTTCCTTAATCCTAATTTTATGTAACAGAGAATTTTGATGGAAAGAAATTTGCATGAGTCTACTTAACCGTAATAGGTGGAAAGAGGACCAATTTATATATTTGTAACTTTAAATCTGGTACGTCCATCAAATACCAGAATCAATGGCTAAGAATTAATCCACTATTAAATAAGAATCCTTGATCAAATAGGAGACTTAATTAAATTAGAAAAACTAATTTAAATGTTAGAACATGGCACAAACTTCGGACCACTTCTAACACAATTTTCTTGATAATGTCATATACCCATTAGGCTGTATTTATGCAAAAATATAGCCTTATATGATCTGATTATGTAATTTTTTAAAATTTTCAATTGAATAACATACATTTTCTGCCTTCAACAGTTAGCTGACTACTTGTGTGTACAATAGAATTACTGATTAAGCTATAGACTAATCCATATGTAAAGACAACTGTAACTGGCATGAACAAATGTTGATCCATAGGCCTCTTTCAAAGAATGTAGCATAAAACTCAATTTGAATGAGAGAAATTATTTTTTCACAAACAACTACGAAACATGCATGTTTACCATATTTAGAAAATGGATGAAGTTAGAATGGTCCTGAGATCCAATGGCAAGGGTTTGCAAAGGGTCACATGTAATTCCTTATTTAAACCCATCTGAGTAGAGTATGTATGAGGAAGAGAAAAAAAAAAGATTTGCACCTTTTTGCGTTCTTGACGGATATTTTTCCTTTTACTTTGCTTCAAATCCATCAAGAACTCATCAAAACTGCAAATCATAACAGAGAACTTATGGCTTTGTATTATTAAATTTGCCTGGGGAAAAAAGGTGAAATTGAGCATGAACAATACATTACGACTCATAATGATGCAAAAGGGAAAGCAAACATAATGTATACCCTTAAAATGTTTGAGCCAATTCAAAAGTCATTTGCTTACATTAAAGATCATGAAGAACTCAGCATGAGAGTGGAAAAATAGCATTCTGATGCAATTTAATGATAATTAACAACTCAAGTTTTAATTAAGATTTTATAAAGATAACTACTAATCATTTACTTACATTAAAAATCATGAAGAACTTACTTTTTATAATTACGATTTTTCCAGTGATACTGCATTCCAATCCTCTGCAGGAACCCTTGCTCCTTCAGTTTGTGCCATTCATTTTCTGAGGGGAAAGTAATGTGCAGTGATGAGACCTGGGACTGTCAATGGCACAAAGGACTGTTAATAAGAAAGAATATTACAATTAAAAACAACAAATTGATTTATGGTTTTTACAGAAAATGAAACAAAGAACACTTTAGAAGTGCCCATTTGCTCCCACCATAATGTACCGGTTTGCTCTTTTGATATAAAATGTGACAATTACAAGATTTGACTAAAAGTAACACCAGCCTAGCAACCTGAATTACAGTTAAACAACTGTTAATAGAGCATTGTGTTTTTTTACACCAAAATTGGTGAGCAAAAAGACAACTTTGAAGAAGATATTGGGGTCAAAAAGTGAACAGAACAAGGTTAATTTTGCATTTAATAAAATAGGATAATTTAGAGACAGAAAAGAACGGTTCCCCCATATCTCACTAACTAGAAGGCATTTACCAGTTGTGAATATGCAACTTCTCTTCCATGGCCTAGCTGCATTTGTTCAATGAATAGTTGCAAGTGTGAAGACCTAACAGGAGACCATACTGTGACAGCAGTATCATGTACAATAACAGTGTGAATCTGGAATGCATTGTGTATTGCATGGTATCTTGGCCTATCTGGAATCAATGTTTTTGCCTTCTTGAGGAGAATCAGCTTTTCCTAGCAAGCTTGAAGGGATTAATTAGGAATGCAATATACAAGATTTTTTAGGAAAAATAGGCAGTACTTGGAGTTTTTTTGTGCACCATGTCTTCTGTAATATGATGTAGCTGACTGGAGAATTATATTAAGATTTTAATGTTCAAGTTCAGGCTTTGCAGTCACTTATGGAACAAAAATATTTTCTTGGCTTCTTTGTGGTTTCTAAATTATAGGCTTATAAGGTGGTGTCTTTATTTATCTCCAGCAATCATTGGAGGGCTCCACATCAGTAATCAGCTTTGTTTATTGCTAGTTCTTTTAACAGGCATCCTCATAAGTCTACCTTTGAAATACTCAACCTTATTATAGGTTCTATTATAAACAGAATTTATAGCTCACCCATCAATATTTATACAAAAGAATAATAAAAACTGTGTTAAGAAAAAGAAATAGAACTCGATATTAATTAAAAAAATTGAAGTTCATATAATGTTGTATGTATATATGTATGTAGGTATGCATAATGTTTGTAAGTATGTATTCATAAAAGCAGTTAAAGAATGTTTCATAATAAGCAAAAATATTTGCATGGAAATTTGCTTTTATATTACAACATTGAATAAAAACTGCTATAGCATCATTTGAATAATACCTTCGCTGTCAGATCCTTCAAGGCCGAAGCAATAATGTCAAAAACTTCATCTCTGAATGAGATATTACGGACTAAAATCCTTGGTCCAGTTACTGGAGTGAAAGGCACACAGCATTGAAACTTTGGATAGTATCTTGATCCAAAACCATAGTATGCATCAGCCCAAGAATGATCAAAAACAAATTCACCATAAGAGTGGCTGCATATCCAAACCAGAACAAATGAGATAACACCTAAGCGGAAGCTCTGAAAGAATGATAAAATAAACCATACAATAACTGCAGTGTGGACAACGTAGAAGATACTGAACCTCTTAAGATAGAGTGGAACAACACCTAAAATGTTTTCACATTCATCCTTAGCAACAATGTGGCTTGGCATCCACCCAGTTTCCTGGAATAAGTGTAAATAAAAATTAGAGATAAGTCAAATTTTCAAGCATCTTTGAATTATTCATACAGCTCAATGTCATCCACTAAATGAACAACTAAGGCTAAGTAGTTTTTTTGATCAGTTTGAAAAAAAGTTTAAGGTTCAAGTAATTCAGAGCCATCCATCCCAGTATTAAGAAAGGCCAAACATAAGATACACTCACATACAGCCCTTTAATTTCACTCAAATATGAATTAACAAGCCTTTTCTCAAGTAAAATCTTCCTCAACACCAGACCCAACCTAGAATGGTATGTGAAAAGGAAAAGACAACATCAAAATTATTCTCATCCAGCCAAAGCAACAGGGCATTTAAAACCAACCAGTGAAGATACGGAGTTTGAAATTCGGTATGAATTTTTGAGCCTTACCTTCACAGCACAACCTGACTCTTCTAGGCTTGAAAGAAACCCATGGGTAAGAAATGGATTTGCTTTCTCAGGGCCTGTAGCATCCAGATTGCAGGCATCCCATTCATCAGGTGAGACCTCAGAGATAGAAGAATGTACTGAAATTGATAACTTTTTAGGTGTCACTTGGTCTGCTGAGCCTCCCTGAAATTAAAATTCATAAGCAGGAATTAGCCATTAAACACCGGAGGAAAGGCAAAGCAAAGAGTAACGGTTACTATGGGCCCATAAGATGCAAACACCTCTGAGCCTGACCCTGTTAGGGTAAAATTTCCAAGTGAAACATCTGATACTCTACTCTCCACAGACTTCTTTGATCCCCAAAATAAAGCACTGACTTTGCATGCCTGCCCTGAACTAGCAAGTCTTTGTCTGGATAATGGTTTTTCCTATAATTACCAAAATCATGAGAATGATGTTTAGTAACTAGAATAGCATATGGGAAAGCATACACACAAAAGGAGGGCAGATCATAAGACAAAATGCATGATAATCTTCCGGTCAATTATATGAAAAATAATTTATTTGAGATGCGGAAAACAAACTCAAGATTAACCAAGCACGGTGAATTCATCCTTTTGAAAAGGGTCACACTCCATATATTTTGAAGGACTTTTAAGTGCATCATGCATTGAAGTTGAGGGCAATCAGATCATTAGTGGTAATAGTTCAATTTGAGATCTTTATTATGGATAAATCAACCTATTGGAGCACTCTATTCCCTAAATTAAATGAAGCAAACCATCACTGCTGACTAGCTCAGAAAGAGTAAATCAAGAAACAGCAAGATCTCCAAATATAAAACACATTCATATTTTAATGTAATCTATGAATAGAGATTTACGAAGATCACGGATCATATGTTAAATCTTAAGCGGATTTTTGTTATATGAACAAATGAGAAGGATATCACCTATGGATAGTCTAGGCCAAGACACTCGAAGACAAGAAAATTTATCTGCCATGTTATTAAAGAATTCAACTTTCCTCATCACAACTGCTTAGCAAGCTGAGAGAAACAATTAACCACTATCACACTATTAATGTTAATCTTTGGTTGAACATCAATAAGAATACGAACTGAGGTTGCTTATCAATGAACAATCATTCACTTTCTTTTGCAATTCCTTGGGATTTCGAATTTATACAAAATAAAACAAATAAGAATACCATGCCCAATTGTAAAAATTTCATCTTTATGGCAAAATATTAGTATAAGAAAAAAAATAGAACTAGAAATCACAGGAAAATAGCTAAAAATTTCATACCCAGTTCCCATATTGGCTCACACTGGCATAGTGCGATGGGAATTGACCGAGAAATGGCGAAGGCTTGCAGTAGCTCACTACTGCTGCCATGGCCACACACTGTCAGCTCCCAGTTGATTCGATTACTCTTTCAATCAAGTAAAATCGAAGTGAGAGTGAAACAAAAATCGATGAAAAATAGATAGTGTATGCAAATATAACGTTTAAATAGAATGCCACGTAGTAAGCAAAGCAATGGTGCCTGAATTTTTTTTTTCTTAATTGTAAAATTAATGACGTGTTATTTGAGTAAAACTATGCTTAAGATAAACAAGTTTAGTACAAAGCACAAATTATTACAATCTATTTGTAAAGTCTAAGCGCACCGTTTCTGTAGTGGCAGCCTAGTAAATATCTCAAAATCCAATGGTTTTCTCACTACAAGCCCAAAACCCTAATACCCGACTATATAGACTTAAGTTTCCCCTCCGCTGCGCCATTTATAATACTCTATTTCCGCATTTTGCAGCTCACAACCCTAACAATGGCAGCGCCAACACCAGTTCCAGCACAAGTCGAGTCCGTCCAATGTTTCGGGCGCAAGAAGACTGCGGTGGCCGTTACCTACTGCAAAAGAGGCAGAGGCCTCATCAAGATCAACGGCTGCCCAATTGAGCTTGTGGAGCCCGAGATCCTCCGTTTCAAGGCATACGAGCCAATCCTCCTCCTCGGACGCCACCGTTTCGCGGGCGTCGACATGCGGATTCGCGTCAAGGGTGGTGGACACACCTCTCAGATCTACGCGATTCGTCAAAGCATTGCTAAAGCTCTGGTAGCTTTTTATCAGAAGTACGTGGATGAGCAAAGCAAAAAGGAGATTAAGGATATTCTGGTCAGGTATGATAGGACTTTGCTTGTGGCTGATCCTAGGCGTTGCGAGCCCAAGAAGTTCGGTGGTCGTGGTGCACGTGCCAGGTTCCAGAAGAGTTACCGTTGAGTAGGATTTTATTATATATTGTGCCTTTTATGTTATTGAAAATGCTTGAAAGTTGTGGATTTTACTATTTTTGAGAACTGGGATTTTGTTGATTTTGGTGTATGAAAGTTTTCTTTCATATGCCTTATAGTTCGTAATTTTGTAGTGCTTAATTTTGTTTTCAGGATAATTTAATCGTTACAGCTCTTCAATTCGTGCGTTCTTCTGCTTGCTATCGTTTTCTGGTTTCTTTTTTATTTTTAATGGAAGTCTGATAGGATTGAATTGTATGAATTGGTAACTCAGTTAAGCTTTTGGGTAGGTTAAAGTTTCATGCTTGGAGTTGAAACTCTCCGCATGAGATGCTATTGCCAACACTAGGATTCGTTTTCTTCTTTTCATTGCTTTTTGAAAATTATAACATAATTTGCATTAAGAAATAATATTAGTTTCGAATTATGTATCTTTATTTTGATTGAGGTTCAAGCTTCATATCTTGAATCTTGAATGTGTTGTATGAGCTCGACTTTAATTTCCCTGCCCTTCAATTTTGCAAATTTAGGGGTTGGTTCTTGAGGGGTTCCTCGTTACATGAACTATTTTGTTGGTTAAAGCATGTTGCAGGTAGTGAAATTGAACTTGATGAGTGTAGAAAAGGAGGTATGATAATTGCCTGATTGGAGTATAGGTAGAAAATGATTGTTTTTGGTAAATTTTAGGATTGTTAATGCTAAGGTAACCTTCTCTCCTGATTTAATATTTCTGAAGTCCTTGTAATTGTTTGAATTATATTCCATTATTTTGTTGGTTAAATTTTAATATTCGGTTTTTATATGAACTTTAGTTGCATTCTTGTTTGATTGGTACCCAAATATCATCCCAAAACCATTCCATTGTTATTGAAATGAAAACTTTATGAAGCATTAGAGTTCTCGAAGAACGATTTGAGCATTTCACAAGTGAGGCTGCTTCCACGTAAATTTGATCTTCATGAAGTGAAGTTTAGTACCTAAGCATATTTCTGATGCTGATGATGGACTGAATCTCCGGCATCCGAAGGTAATTTACTAGCGTATTACAAGACAGATTAAATTGTTGCCCCATTCGGCAAGTTGTCTTTCAAGCAGTAGCAAGTGTAGGCATGCCCTTTTGATTCCACCTAAAAGGGCTATAAGTGCCGCTCCTTACCGTATCGGATATCTTCTTTGTAAAGTATTCTCCTAGCTCTCTTGTTTTCGTCTTCCAATCGATATCCATTGCCCCTCATAGCAAGCTCGGGCATTTTATGGAGATTATGTGTTGAAATTTAGTTTGAGCGCCTATTATTTGGTGTAAAATGAATAAGAAGAAAATAAAAATAAATAAATTAATTAAAGATTAAATGAATTAACATTTTTTGGCTAGCCGTCTGAGCACAGAAAGAAGTAGATTGTGCTCAAATTAAGATAAACCATTTTCTAAGCAAATATGTACCCAGAATTTATCCAACAAAGGAAAAAGAAACAAGAAGTTAGCACAAAGAGTTTATTATTCAATATTTGGCCAAAAATTCCTAATCTAAAGTACGCGTTTGGCCAAAAATTCCTAATCTAAAGTACGCGGATGATAAATTGCTGCTCCAGCCTCAAAGGGATTTGCAGATTTTCTGACCTTTGAAGTGAGGCCTGGAAAAGCGTCTTTCTTTGCCAACCACCGACTGCCTGTTCGGTTGCCTGCCTCCTTAACTAGAATCACTGCACCTGAGAACCAGTCCTCTTAGTTGAGAATCAATTGACCACTATTTGTTAAATTCAGCGCCCATTCTTTTTTCTTTGTTACTTGCAGGTGACCAAATCTTGTACATGAAATAAGCCCCTGATAGATGCAGATGCCATGGCATATTACTATCAGGTAAGGCATTTTTTCCTTTTTCCGTTTTTGGCTTGACAGTGCCAACTTCGTTAAAAGGTATGGTTCGGTAAAATAATTACTAACCACGATGACTATGACAAAATCACGGCTTCACAATTTGCCCATTACTCCAAATGAATGCCCCAGACGAATGACACAGTTAACAGAATATCTCAGTGTTCCAGGTTTACAAGAATAACAACAAAGGATAGTTCTCTACCTGAAGCCTATTTTCAGTGAAGAATACAAAATTCACTCTTGTCCCTACCCTAATATCGACCAGGACAAATTCTGGTTTGAAAGGTATAATACTTCCAACTGTAACGAAAAAAATGCTTTAGTGCTGATCAAAAACTCGTCAGTGGTAGATGCTCCATCATCTGCTTCTGCTCCAGCACTCAGACAGTTAGAGATGCTCCATTATCTGCTCCTGTTAAATTGAGTATCATTGTAGCTGCCTTTGAGGCCCTGATGATTCATAGAGAACTGGTTATGTGATAATCATCAAAGCATCCAGGAATTTCACATCTAGAAATAATCTAAAGTTACACGTTACATGTTAACAAAATGACATTTACAAATTTGTGAAGCTAAGGTTGTGAAAACGTATACTTTGGGCCCATTTAGGGGAAAACATGTTTTTGATGAGTTACAAATATACTAATCTGCATTTAGGAGCCAAGTCACTTACAACAGCAGCACCAAACTGTGTAGAATATAGGCGTAAAGCAGTAGAAACTGCGCATACTAAATCAGCAGCGACTAAAAAGTACCATGCCACACAGCCATGAGATAATAAATAGAGAAAAGGCAACTTAAGTACAGTATAGGTCCCTGCAACCAAGTTGTGCTTTATGGTGTTCTTCAACTTTCTGACTTTGTGCTACTACGTACTAATCTAACATGAATGGATAAAAAAATACCTAATCAAATGCAAGATGGAAGGAGACAAAGTTGAAATTTTCACAAGACTGACAAGGCTACGGTATTTAAGTGGTGAGCTCTCTGAATACTGAAGACACCAACACATGACATTAGTTTATTTAACAAAATACAGTTGCTTCAACATAGGCAGGCATCAGAGTCCATTTTGAAGGATTTAGAAACTTGAAATCTTAGCAGCCATTATTACTTTTCTTTTTGGGTAGTTAAGTTCATACCCAAAAGAATCAAATGAAATAGTCTACAACTCAACAGCCAGAACTGAAAGATTCAAGGCTCTCCTAAAATGTGTTCTGCCTAATACATATCTACATCAGGAAGAAGACCACATAATGGAGGGCTACAGCATCCACAAGTTTCAAAATATGGCACAAACAAGTACACTTGATGAGCAAATAAGTCCTCTGAGATTTTCAGTTAAAGTTTCATGTGAAGGATGTGAGACTGAACTTCAGGCAAATGGATCTCAATCTACTGATCTTTCAAAAGTTTGTCTTCTCCAAACTTAAATATTTATACGATGATGAAACATGCACAAACATTTGCTTAAATTGGAAACTATGCATTGAAAGTTTTATTAAAACACGATTGCAATGACATATATGGATTAAAGCATCTAGACCGCCTAACACAAAGAAAAACTGAATACCATGCATCAGGTGCTTGGTACAGTGAAGCTGAAGTGCCAAAGCATGATTGAAGCATTTCAGTGTGTATGACTCCTGGATTAAGTGCAACAATTGCCATCCCATCAGGCACCTCCTTTGCAACTGATCTGCTCAAACCCTCAACAGCCCATTTAGATGCACAATAAGGTGCAACCTGTTAAAATCAGATGTAATCTCAGAAAATGGACTTGAGAGTTGAGAGAAGTATGCCAATCCAATTACTAAGAAGAACCTCAATAAATATTGCACTCCCAGCACAAATCACAAACAAAACTTCCATAACATCCGTCCAATGAACTAAATTCCAAGCCTAAGCTTTTCTTTTGTTCAGCATTGTTGTCATTATTTTTGTTATCACGTTAATTTAATCTTGACATTTGAAATTAACAACATATATAGCTTGGTTTATTTTAAATTTCATTTAGCATGAACACGAAAATGAATCCATAAATAATCTCCAAAAACATTTTCAAGCTGAATTTGTCTATGCGCATATCACATTTCATGAACCAAGAAAAAGAAACAAAAAGAACTAACAGGAAACATGAAACCATCGATGTAGATCATCAATATAAGAGAAAATATATATTTACCAGGGCAGCACCGGATCTCCCCCAACCAGAAGACATGTTAACAATAATTCCTTGCTTGTTGGGTAACATTAAAGGGATGAAATGGCGCAAAACGTTAGCTATTCCTTTCACATTGGTATCAATCACAGTGTCAAACTCTTCTACAGGTACTTCCCATATCTTGTTGTTTCTGTTAATGGTGCCCGCATTATTCACTGTTCCAAAAAAAGTAAACTGAGAAATTGAAAAAAAAAATGCATTAAATTAACAATAAGTTCAAATTTTGATATAATACCTATGATATCAGGAACCCCCTTTTTCTCCACAACACTTTTGGCCAGCTCTTCTACGCTACTATTAGACCTCTGCCAATCCAATTGCCCACTTAATTAAACTATAAAAACAATTTCAATCAAAGAAAGACCAAAAATTTGTTCCAAATAATATATGAAAAGGTGAAAAAAAGGGAAATACCACGTCGGCGTTAAGGATGAGGTGGTGATTGTTATGTTCGGAAGGGAGTTCGGATTGGAGAGAATTGAGCTTATCCTGAGCACGGGAGCAGCCGATAACGGTGTGGCCTCTATTAGCCAATTCGAAAGCTAGGGCTCTGCCTAGGCCTTTGCTCACTCCGGTAATCATTACTTTCTTCCCGCCGGAGCCCACACCTCCGGCTGCCGCTCCGTTCACTACTCCAAACGACGCCGTAGTCATCGTCAACGGCCACCGCTTTGTGAAAAGTGAAGCAGTAATGAAATTATTTGCACGCTCTACAATAATTTCGCATTCTAGTTAATCAGTGGCTATTCTTTCAGTTCTTGTTCCAATTACTTGCTATGGGCTTTCTGCGGACACGTGGCCTCTTGGATTTCTCTAGTTATTTGGTTATTTATTTATTTATTTATTATGGGATCTATTTATAAAAATATTGAGGGGCCATTTTACAATTTGATTATATTCAATTGAAATTATTGTTGGCAATTTTCTTTCTAATTAGTGTTTGATGTATGAATAATATGATTAGTTAATTGGTTAATTAGGTGGGTAGGCATTGTCATGGGCAGGGGTGAGCAAACTTTGGTTAAAATCAAAAAAGGAAACCAAATTGATCAATTTTTTTAATTTAGTTTGGTTTTTTGGTTTTTTAATTCGGTTTTGATTTGAGATTTAAGAGAATTTCGGTTTTTGGAGGAAAAAATCGAACCAACCGAAATTCTATTTAATTGAATAATTTTTTGAATTTTTTAATTGAATAATTATTTTGTATATGTAAATTATTTTATTTTGAGTTGCAAATTATATGAGTACATTTATTAATTATTAATATCTATTTTTTATGTGATAATTTGAAAATTTGATGATTGAATTTAAGGTCGATAAAATGAAAAAATTTATTCAACGGTTTTTATTATATTATTTATTATGTATTTTGGGATTATATCTTTAATTTGAAATTGTATATTGTATAATTTGAATGTTTTTATTTTAGTATATTATGATTTGTAATTTTATATAATTTTTAGATACAATTATTTATTTTTTTAAAAAATAGTTTTAATCTTCAATTTTCTGTTAATTGAACCGAAATAATAAAAAATTTTGGTTCGATTAGTGTTTGATTATTTTATTAATTCGGTTCGGTTTCGTTGATCCAATTTATAAAAGATTTATTTTCGATTATTTTAGTTTGGTTCAATTATTGAACCAAGTCGACCGTTGCACATCTCTAATCATGGGTATTAATAAGTGAATTTAGAATGGATATGATTATTAGAGATAAAATTTTAAATGAATTTTGAATATTTATAAATATTTTAAAAATTAAACGATTCCTACAAATGATATGATAATTTTTAAAAGAATCTATTTATTGTCATCATTTTTATTTATTAAGCACTTTTATCCGTTAAATAATTAATATTATGTGGAATGTTGATGATAATATTAAGATAAAATGGTAAGGAATTCGAATATTCTAAACTGAAGTTTTAAGTCTAATTTTATTTTACCATTTTAATTATAAATTGATAATATTCTAATTTATATTAATCAACTATGAATTTAAAAAAAGTCGGATCATATTAAAAAAATAAATAAATAGGACAAAAGCATACAAAGATTAATAAAATTATTGAAAAAAAAGTATGATAAATTTAGAAAGTAAAGAGAAAAAATAAGTTATAATTTAAGGATCAAATAGGGAAAAAATTATAGTTTGTGGACCAAAATGTGGTTTTTTGACGAGTTCCTTTTTTTTTTTTTTTTTTTCTGAACCTTGCTGCTTGACTAGGTTGGTAGTTCGGTACTGGTAAATTCTAACTCTCCAATGGCGGCGATGAAAATGAGAGTATCATTAATCTTGGCAGCAGCAGCCACAATCACAATAATTTCAGCCTCTCTGAGTTGGGCATCCTCGAATGAGTCTGCTTTTGTCCAGAAAACCATCTATTCCCACAAGATCGTCATCTTCTCTAAGTCCTATTGCCCGTATGATTCTCTCTCTCTCTCTCTCTCTCTCTCTCTTTCTGTGCTTTTATACTTTTTCAATTCTAAGTAATGGGTAATCGCATTTCATCTTAAAGTTGCAAAATTTGCTAAAAATGAAGAAGATTGGTGTAGAATTTCTTCTTGATATGGGAAGATCTATTCTCTATATCACTAACTGTTGCTGGTGATTTTATTTTGATAATTTGTTCTGAAAATGGTAACTGCTGATTGAAGGGTGCCCTTAGGTTAATTTCTAAATTTTAGTCTTTTCCTCTTCAATATCAAAAAGAGATGCAATAATAAGAAAAGTTGAAACATTCAGCGATTATTGTACAGATACTGTAAGAGGGCTAAAGCTGTTTTCAAAGAGTTGAACCAGGTACCACATGTTGTTGAGCTTGATCAAAGAGGTTAGTTCACAATCTTCACTTTAATTTCTATGATTACTATAGCAACAGATTGTTAACATAACCTTTTAGTCCCTAATACACAAAATTGGGGTAAAATTTACAAGTTTTTGGATACTAACTAGACTTTTTCTTCTGGGATTTACAAATTTTGTGTACATTCTGCTTCTACAATCTTAGTTGCAACAAATCTTATTTGGCATGTGTAAGTTAATTCAGTACATTAGTCTATAGTTAGACATGGAAATAACCAAAAGTGTTTTGTTTTGTCTTACAGATGATGGGTATCTAATTCAGGATGCCTTAAGTAACACCGTTGGGAGGCGTACAGTGCCACAGGTTTTCATAAATGGAAAGCACATTGGCGGCTCTGATGGTAAGCTTTACTTGTAGAAACAAATTATAACAAAGTGCAAGCATTATTTGCTTTCCATTGAAACCAAAACTCGTATGAAAATAATAAAATAAAAATTGACATAATAGTGCATTTGGTTTGTTGATAACAGATACTGTTGAAGCTTATGAAAGTGGAGAACTAGCTGAGCTCTTAGACATTTCTGGAGATGATTATCTATGATCTAGTATTATACTCGCAGTAATTGTCAGAATAATATGTTTATGCAATTAAGATACATCATGTATTCTCTTTTCGACAAACAATGCAATACCTGACTGTTAAATTTGCAACTTTCTTATGGTTTCTATGGTGACTTCTATTTGGACATTATTGGTAAATTTTTGGACTTATACCTGTTGCTTCATTGATTTTTATCAGTGCAATGTGGAGAAAATTATCTTTTTCTTTTTTCCCTTATCATATTGCTCCATTGTAATTATCCAGGGATGGCAGCAGGTAAAGTTTCTTTAGGGTATTTGCTCTGCTCTGTGCTGTTCATTGAGAATATAAGTAGTCGTAAATAGGTTTGAAACGGGTTCGGGTATTAAAAATAAACCCATTGTAGGTTTGGGAGGGGTGCAGTTTGGTGTGTCGGGTCTTCACTGTCCGAACCCATTTGTGTTAAATGTATTATAAAATTATTGGTGTGAGAGTTTTTGACCTAAAAATTTAATTGAAGTTTGTTGGTAAGCTTTACTTGTAGGAACAAACTACAACAAAGTGCTGGCGTGTTTTGTTGTTCATTGAAACCAAAACTGGTATGAAAGCTTTTTGACATGATAATGCATTTGGTTTGTTGATAACAGATACTGTTAAAGCTTATGAAAGTGGAGAACTAGCTGAGCTCTTAGGCATTTCTGGTGAGGATGAGCTATGATTTAGTATTATACTTGCAGTAATTATCGGAATAACATGTTATGTAACTGAGATACTTCGTGCGCTCTCATTTCGACAGACAACATGAATTTGCTGTCAAATTTGCAACTTTCTCATTGTTTTGTGGGTTGATTTTAAATTGGCCATATGATTGGTTAATGTTTGAACTTATATCTGTTGCTTCATCAATCTTTACGTTTCCCCATAGAAAATATCCCCGAAAAGATATAATTAGGCTGAGAAAAGATTTAATTAGGCTAAAAGTGTAATTTACGTCTAAAGTTTGATAAAAAAATAATTAACCCTCAAACACCCCAACGTAATAAGCAAGCCAACCCAAAGCAAGATCCACCATTCCAATTTGATCCCCTCCAAAGAATTTCTTTTCTTTTAGCTCCTCTTCTAAATGCTTCAAATTCTCCATGGCTAGAGATATTCCTTCTTCTTGCTCTTTCCCCTCCTTCACGAGGACACCAAATACTATTGATTGTAAAACCTGCATTAAGGGCAACTTTTAGGGTACGAACACTTCCCATGTACCTAAGTTTGTCAAGCAAAGCAGAACCCTAATTAAGTTGCGGAGAAGAAACAGAAGCATACCTTATCATCGCCAAATTTAGCCCAAAATCGAGCCCTAGCTCGTTGATGAGGATCTTGAGGCAGCAATGGATACTGCTTCCACGTCTCGTCAAGGTATTCAAGAATAACAAGCGATTCGCATATCGATTTCCCATTATGAACAAGAACAGGAACCTTCTTGTGCACAGGATTGTATAGCAAGAGCAAGGAGCTCTTGGCAGAGAGATCTTCATATACTGTATCGTACTCAATTCCCTTCAATTTTAGCGCCCATATTACTCTCAAAGCAAATGGACTCGACCATGTCCTAAATACCTTCACTTCTTCGCCCATTTTCCCTTCTGTTTTCATCTCTTCCTCCCTCACTGCCATTTATAGCAAAGCATTTTGATAATTGTTTAATGCGCAAGAGATGACGCTTATTAGGATTATATTAAAAATAAATTATTCCGAGTAGTCCTACCAAGCCACGGCTTTTTAGGCGACGGCTTTCCTTTGGTTTTTTTTTTGATGGCTCATGAGTCATGTGTCGTGTCTTGGTCTTATCTTTTTCGGGGAGACAAAATGCTTAATACTGTAGTATACGAATTGACATTCGAATTTTGTTTGAAAAAACGTATATACTTCATTTCATAACTATTACATACTGGATGCTAAATTGACTGTTTAATTTCATTTATAATTATTGATTTTTAACAACTTTAGGCAAAAGTAATAGAATACATACAAATATTATTGAACTTAATACTTTTATAAATAAAAATAATTTTAATCGGTTTTTAACGAATACCTATATCTTATGATTTATGTGATATGTCAATATTTTATGCACATGTAAACTCATACCTAATATCGGCATCACATAACAAAATTTACCTTTGATATGTCCACTTGGTGGTTGACATGTCAACATTGACACGTTATATGTTAACGTGAAATTTGCTGCAAATCTATATGTTCATACAGTAGGAGTGTGCAAAAACTGATCCGATCGACCTGATTAATCCGAACCAAATCTACACATTCAAGTAGAATTAATTGGGTTGGTAGGATCGGTTTGATTAGGAGATTTATAGATTTTTCGGGTCGGATAAAAACCCTCTAAAATCGACTCGACCGATCAATCCAATTTATTAAGTATATAAATTAAAAAAACCTAATTTTTTTTCTTCATTTTCTCTTTTAAATTTTGTGATTCACGATCGTCCTTCTCAAAATCTTAAGTCTCCGCCGTCCTAAGATTTTCTGGCCACCTCCGTCGCCTCGTTGCCGGTCGGTGATCACCGCCGCTTCCTTCATCCAGTTATCCTTCGACAAGCCTAAGAAGTATGTCGTCTTTTAAAAACTTCTGGATTTGCTTAATTTTTTTGTTTTTCCTTGCTTGCTTGCTTGCATTTAGATAGATATGTACAGCGAGGAAAAGTGTATGCTGCCTTGAGAAAATCCATTAAAAAAAACTGATGATATTGAAATATAATGATTCATGAGAATGATCTGTGATGCTTGTTTCGCTACCTTTACAGATGTCACTGTGGGAATGTTACTTTTTCGGTGTGATTTATAATCTATCACGATCTTGGTATAATAGTTATACGTTTAAACTCCTATCATGTAGAATACAAATGTGCCTTGAGAGAACAGAATTGGAAATTGAAACCATGATCGTACTGATACATAATGTATGTGATCGTGATATTTATGAGGTAGGAAGTAGACATTAAGTATTCATGTATAAGTAAGTGTGAATATTCGTGTATTATGTAGGAAGTAGACACTGAGTAAATTTAAACATGATAGGGTGCTCCTAAGACTTCTAGAGCTTGACAAAGTGTGTTAGGATTGAATGTTATTTGTGGATTGAGATATAGAGATCTTCTTTCTGTGATATTAATGCTGGAAATGTCATAAGAAAGTTTTTTTCTAGTTAAATGAATATCTTCAATCGTGTTTACTAATTGAATATCTTCAGTAGCGTGTTCTGAAAATACATCCTTAAACATGAACTTTTATTGATAATTTCTGTATGTAATTTGTTTTAGTTGAAAATCATTTGCATGATTTGATTTCATATTTAGTTTAGTAGATATTGGGGGATGAGAGAGTTTTCCACAATTCACAATATCAATAAGAAGGGAAAAGAGCAGTTTGACAGTATTCTGAATATGCACCAAACCATACCGGTGATCTCTCTTAATTATTAGAAAAAGATTTTGGATTTCCACTCGAAACCAGACTAACAGATCATGGTACATGCTCTGAAAACATTCATCAGAGTATTTTTCAAATATACATATAGTAAATTAAATTCACCTTTTACTTGGACTTTTCCAGAATTATTTTATACTAAATATTCATGTGATGGTTGACATATCAAATTTGAAAAGTATAACTGTGAATTAATGAGTATGGATGAGTATGATTAATTTAATTTAAGTATATTTTAAATTTTATTTTATTTGTTATTTGTTTTTAATTTTATAATTAATTATTTTTTATATTTTATAAATTAGGATGACATGAAGAAATTCAAGCGTGAAAATAATGTCGTTCTTGGTATATGTTTGTTATGGTTGGATGTTAATTTGATTTTTTATGTTTATTTTTATTATTGTTGTTAGTGTTATTTGTGGATGTTTATTTTTATTATTGTTGTTAGTGTTTAATTATTATGCAATATATGTTTGTTGTAATTTTAAAATTGTTAGTTTGTTATATTTTTAAAATATATTTTATGGTGTTTAATTGTATTTTACTTTAAATTTCAGTTTAATCAATTAAAATGAAATTAAAATTTGGGTATTTCGGGTTGGTCGGTTCGCAGCCCGAAAATTATCGGATTAATCAGGTAGGGATCCGATATTTTAGTAGGATCAGTTCAGGTGATGATAATTATAATATTTCGGGTTAATCAGATAGGGGCCTGACATTCTAGAGTTCTCCTTTATAATTAAATAACAAATGTTAAAAAAATCTCTATTAGCAAATATGTAAAATACAACATCAAAATCTTGCTGTCCTCTTTTTAGTATACCAATTTTCCTTAAAAAAACTCATATAAAATTGAAAAATATTTAATAGTTTAACTTTAAGAATAATATCATGCAAGTATGAAAGTTAATAAGAATAAATAAATAATCATTTATACACGCAATATTTTTAGATATTGAAAAGTGTATCTATTATCTTATGAATTTAATAAAAAAATTACATAGAAAAGATTCATAAGAAAAACACATATATATTGAATAATATCTTATTTTGACCATTTTTTTTAATATTTACAACGAAAAGGTAATAATATTTAATTATAATTTTAAATATTAATATAATAAATCAAATTCAAAATTTTTAGCCATTTTAATATATTATCGACAATCAGAATATATTCTTATTCTGACCAATTTTCTTTTTATTTTTTTACAACATATCAATATAATAAATCGAATTTTAATATAGTATAGACAAATCAGTAGTGGTGAGTATGAACCGATTAATCAGTTTATGAGCAAAAAAATTAACCAGTCCATTAATATCGGTTTTCAAAATTACTAACCATTAATCAATCCGTTATATTCGATTAATAAGTCATTTGATTTCGATTTTTCGATTTGATTAACCAATAATCTTTGGTTAACTATTAAAATTTATAACATAAAATTATATGAAAAAATTAGACAAAATTCAATTTCACTTTTCAATGTGAAAAGTAATTTAATATAAAAATTATGAAACAAACATAATTTACTAGTCAAAATTCATATTTTATAAATTAATAGCTAATATTATAAAATATATTTAATATTTATTAAAAATTATTATGTTTGATTTTAAGTCAAATAAATTTTTTGATAATAATGTAATTAAATGTTATTAAGTAAATTTTAAAAGAAAATATAAAAATTTAAAGTATAAAAATACAAATATAATTTAAATATAGTTTAAAATATTATTTTATATAAATTTTAGAGAGAAATAAAAAAAATTGAAGATATATATATATATGAACTGGTTAACCGTGAATTAATGGTTAACCGACATTTAAAAGTTTAAATCGTAATTATTAATAAAAAAATTAAAAATTAAAAATTAAAAATCGTAATTGAATTGATTAACCATAAAAATTAATTTTATTTCGAATCGATTTTAAAGATTAACTATATTTTTTTTTCCTCATCCATGGGGATCAGACTATATTCTTATTTTGGGCCGTTTAGGAGATTATTGTGTTGTGAAATTAAGGACTTGAATTGGACAAAATTATGCATTATCCAAAATAGAAATGGGCATTTAAAATTCTAGAAGAGCATTTACAGGTACAGACTTCAGACCCGCTTCGATTGTAAAAGGAAAACGCTCTCTAGAACAGCGCTGCGGGGAAAATAACAATACGGAAACACATTTGCGATGGCAGAGTCGATTGCTAAGGAGGAAGAGGAAGGAATTGAAGGAGGAGAGATAAGGAAAGATGATCAATCGGCGGTTGCGGCATCCTTAAGCCGGAAAGAGAAGAGGAAGGAAAGGAAGAAGATGAAGAGGAAGCAAGTGAGGAAAGAGATGGCGGAGAAGGAGAGGGAAAAGGAAGAGGCGATGCTGAACAATCCAGAAGAGCAGAGGAGAGCTAAGGAGATGGAGGAAGAAGAAAGAGAGAGAATGGAGCGGGAGAGGAAGGAGTTTGAGGAGAGAGAAAGGAAGTGGCTGGAAGAGATGGCGAAGAAGAGGAAGCAGGAGGAGGAAGAAGAGGAAAGGAGGAGAGCTTTGGAAGAAGAGGAAGAAGCTAAGCGATTACTGGTATTCTTTCTGTTTAAACTTGTATATAGGCATATATATGTTTGAATTTTCGTTAGGGTCCGTTTGGATGGTGTTAGTCCCTGATTCATTAATGTACGGTATAGTATGTATAGTATGGTACAGTATGATTTGTTGTGGTGAATTATAGATAAGATATTGCAGGTAGTTCATAATGGTTATTATAAATGTCATGATGAGAAACTGCATTAGACTTGTATTTCAGGTACTTGCATTATCTGTTTCGTTGTTGGCGTTTGTTTGTTCGGTGTGTGGAGCTTTGGTTCATGTTGTTTGTTTTGATGCTTGAGTGTGAAGGAGTCTCGTGGGAATGAGAATATTACCAGAATTTTTTTTTTTTATTATAATAGGAAACTATTTATGTAAGTCTATAGGCTCCTTTTGATTGTTTGCTAGATTTTGTATTTTATGAAAAACAAAGAGGAAGATAAATGAATAACTGCTGTGCTTATCAAGGTGATTCAACTATTTAAGATGATTGAGTTGGTGTGCTTACATTTTTTTTCTTTCCTGTGCTGATTTTTTATTTTATGCATTCTTTGAGTTGCCACTTTGTCATTTTAGCTATTATGTGTTTGATACCCATGAAAATGAGAAAAAGTAGGAAGTGCGAGCATGTTGTTATTCTGAGTGCTTGGCGCTATAAGGTTTTAAATCTGGCAGATGGAAAAAGAGAATGGGAGTCATGAAGATGATGATTGGGAATACGTAGAAGAGGGTCCTCCAGAAATTATCTGGCAAGGAAATGAGATAATTGTTCGAAAGAAAAGGGTCAAGGTTCCAAAGAAGAATGCAGATGAAAAAAGTCAAAATGAGGTAAATCAATATGAGGATTGTTTTCTCTTTTGCTTTTCTAGTGGCAGGAATGTTGCTTGTAGTTTATATCATTTGCTCTGCAGGTTTCTGATCGACCTACATCAAATCCTCTTCCTCCACAATCTGAAGCTTTTGTTGATTACCAAAATACTTCCATGCCTTCAGCAGAAGAGCTGCTTGAGAATGTTGCTCAACAAGTAGCTAATTTTGGAACTGAACAGGTGTGCTTATGTCTAGTTAACGTGTCTCAATAACCTAGATCCATGCTGCTGGTTCAATTCTTTTTATGTCTGGGCATAAGCTCACATCAATTTTATAAAGGGTCATTTTTGGTAATCCCTGTATTTGTGGCAGGATAAAGCTCATTGTCCTTTCCATCTAAAGACTGGAGCCTGTCGGTTTGGCCAGCGCTGCAGCAGAGTTCATTTTTATCCTGATAAAGCATGTACTATATTAATGAAGAACATGTATAACGGTCCTGGCCTTGCTTGGGAACAGGATGAGGGGCTTGAGGTCTGTTAAACTGCTGTCTTGATGTCTCTTGTATCCTGATTCAAATCTGGCAATGTCTGCGGTGTGGCAGAATTGTTCAAAAAAGCATATTCTCTGCCTTATTATTGTTATTTAACACATCTTCTGAATGTGGAGAAAAATGAATAATCTGAAATGATTTTTGCACCTCTTGGAAAGTAACTCAGATTTTAGATAAAGGACTGTTATTTTTTGTGGTTTAATAAGTGCATCATCTAATGCCATTCTTGACTTTGATGAGCTATTCTATTAGTGACTTTTTTTTTTCTTCTCTTGATATTTTAAATAATTTAAAGTGGTCTTGCAAGATTTGCATCGCTGTGATTCTTTTACCCCTATATTTTGGCCTTTTAAAGGTGATAGGCTGCAAATATTTCATTGGCATTAGCTCATAATGTTTTTGGGGCCATGTCTCATGCAAAGTTGCAGATTCTTCTTATGTTGTATTAAGCTGCAAGTTCTCCTTTTTCTGATTTGTACTCATATTATCTTTAGATTATACTTTCGTTATTGTCCTTTTTGCTCTTCATGGCATATCATGCACTCTGTTTTATTGTAGAACATATAATGATTTTCACTTTTTCTACTTTAAGATTATTATTGTTGTTCTTGACATAAGTTAAGTCGGAGGTTCCTCAGAAGATTCACTTTGATGGAAGTCCATGATTTTGGCCTTAGTTGGTTGCTGAAAAGATTTTTTCCATTCTGTATCCTACTTAAAGGACATGGGAGTGGTTGTTGCTTAATATCTCTATTACATGTTTATCTTAATTTCATTATCGCATATGAAATTTCTATTACATGTTAATCTTAATCTCATTATTGCATATGAAAGTGCAGTTGATCTTATTGCTTTTGTGCAATTACATTTCCTTTCTTTTGTCTATTCTCTCGCCTTCTATTAGATGTTATATTAGGTAAAGAATGAATTACATGTGTTTTTATGATGTTAAGTATTAGTTGATTGGATTTTATCCTCTCTTATTTTTCCCCTTAATTTTATGTTAGCATGTCTGATTGTTCTTGTTAGTGTTTTCTTATGGTTAAGTTTTACATTGACGTGGGATTTTTTTTTTTTTGTAGTGATTAGGTTGTTTATTTTATTTTAAGTTCTTACTCCTTAACAATTAATAGTTTCTTGGGCATAGCTGGGATGCTGGTTCAATGTTCCTGATGACAGTGATTACTTCTCAAGGATTCTGATAGAAGGAACTGCAGTTGAAACTCTTTACTGAGATATGAATGTTTTGAAGGAACTGCAAAATTGAAGATCTCACTTGGTTTTTACGCCTTCTAGTTAAATAAATATAAATTTATTATTTCATGATTCCTATAAAAAAAAAAGTGCACAGAATTTTAAGCCACCCAGATACTTCGAAATTGTTGTGTAATATATTAATTTGACACTCATCATGGTATAGCAATAACTAGGGATTCAAAGATTTGTTAGTGACTTATGTGGTCTTGTTCTTTATATTTGTTTTTTTGGTTTCTTTCTGAATGTTCTTGAAGTATAACGTGTCTTGCAATTATGCTTCTTGAAATTTTATGATTGCAAGATATATCATTTTATCTCTGTTTTTGTTGTATATTTTCTCTTCATTTTGTTGTTGTTTCTCTGTTTTCAGTATACTGATGAAGAGATTGAGTGTTGTTACCAAGAATTTTATGAGGATGTGCATACAGAGTTTCTGAAGTATGGGGAAATAGTGAATTTCAAGGTCACTAACTGCAACCAGTTCTTCTGCTAGTCTGTGATTTATATAGCATGTTTCTCTGACTTGGGAGTCCTCTTTGATTTTGCCGTTGAGGGACTTGATTATCTGTTGTTCTTCATTGAACATTTTTCAAAATTAACCGATAGAGTTGATTACTCTCTCATCTTTCTCTCTTTAATCTCAAACCTATTAAACTTATAGGGAGATTATATTTATTTTGTTCATCGACCAAACTTTTGTATGTAAGTTTGTGATCTGAAAGTTTGTTCTCTTCTTGATTTTTTTTTTCTGCTCACCCCTTGGACTGACAAACTTGATGTCCTTGACAGGTGTGTAAAAATAGTTCATTCCACTTGCGGGGAAATGTTTATGTGCAATACAAGTCATTGGATTCCGCCGTACTTGCTTATCACTCTCTCAATGGTCGCTATTTTGCTGGCAAACAGGTACAAAACATCACTTGAAATTGAATAACTGCTTCTGTGGTTTTGGTTTTTAAGTTTGTCTGAAGCCTGTTCTTTTTTATTTTTAGACAATAAATTGTTATTTTTATTATTGTTTAGGACTTGTTTCTATTACTATGTTTATGTTTTCTGGTTATCACATGATTTTTCATCTTCTTTGAAGGATTTTTGGAACTAAAGTTTTACTCGGCTCTTTTATTATTAAGTTTTTAGAAGCCTTTTGTCCAGAGATAACAAGGTTGTGCGACGTAATTAGTTCCGGTATCTCTCCCGTGATTAGGTGATTAGGTTTGTGGGGGTAGATATTGAACTTTAAAACTATATGCTGATGGTTGATACTTGATGTGGCTACTTATAATCAATTTTATATGCAAATGAGCATATCTGTGAACAAAACAAATGGATGACTTGGCTTTTTCAATGGATAAATATTTGCACTGTATTCAGAACCATACGCAACATGAGGTGTTTTTACTCATACAAGGTGACAAATATTAGCTGCGGTAGACTTATTAGCTACTGTAGTTCCCATGTCTAACTTTGTAGCAGTCAATTGGCTTTGTATCATTAGTGGTTTTGTTAATTCTTTTTTATTTTTTGTGTGTGTATATATATATATATATTTTTTTTTTTTTTAATTTTGTGGGTAATGGTTTCATAGTCAGATATCAATAAAATGATTCTGGACAGGTACAATGTGAATTTTTCAATGTGACGCGATGGAAGGTTGCTATATGTGGGGAGTATATGAAGTCAAGAATCAAGGTACAGTTACTGGGAATAGTTAGCCCCGTGTACCATCATTATTGAGTCCTGTGTGTTTTGTCGGCCATAATGGGATTTCCTCTGTTTTCTTTTAGCATGCATATCTAGTTCCGTGCTTAGTTAAAGCAAACAACAGAGCTGTTCATCCAAAAGTGTAAAATGATGCAAATTAGACAGATAAATAGGTATTATCTTCTTGATAGCAAATTAGAAAAACAAATATATGGCATTATCCTGATGATTTGACTCTTAGCTTCTTGAAAATGATGGATTTTTGTTGTACTCATCTTATCAGACTTGTTCTCGTGGAAACACCTGCAATTTTATCCACTGTTTCCGTAATCCGGGTGGGGACTATGAATGGGCTGATTGGGATAAACCACCACCTAGATATTGGGTTCAGAAGATGGCCGTGTTATTTGGTTATGTTAATGAATCTGCATATGAGAAACATATGGAGCAAGAAAAACTCGAGCAGCTAAGTCTATCTAAGAAAACAGAGGCAGGTGCTACAGACAGGTATACTATCACGTTGAGTAATATATTGAAATATTGTATATCATATTCCTAAAATCTTGCTTTGTAATCTTTATCTTATGCTCAGATTATTGTGAAAAACTAGAGCTTTTGCTTCCTATGTACTTGTAAAGGATTGATAATTAGAAAATGTAAAATTGTGGTGCTAAGAGTATGTGTTAGAGCTTCTATTTTGTTTTAGGTGTTAATACTGCTATTTTCTGGTTGATGTCCGTCTATAACAGCTTGTGGTTTACTTGTTCCTCTTTTTCTTGGTATTACTTTTCAAGAGTTTATCTGTTAGTAGGTTTTAGTTTTTTGGTTCTTAAATTTAGCTGGTAATCCTTGAAGCAATTCAAGGTATGTTGCATGTCTTTTGTGATAAATTATGTGGAGAGAGTTTGTTCTTCTCCCCCTCATCTGCTTTCTTCCAAAAATTTTTCTCTTTAGGGCTTTACGGGAACATACAAAATGGTAGCATTTCTGGTAATCTAGGACACCATTCATTTTCTTACCTTTTAGTTTTCTACTTTCTTTTTCAGACGTCATTCAAGAAGATCTAGATACAGTGACACAGATCAATTGCCTCACTCTGGTAAAAGCTCTGGAATTGAGTATGATTTTCAAGAAGGCACTCACTCACGATGGCGCAGAGATGTTAATCGGAAAGGGATTAGAACTTTTGATGAGAAATCATATGAAAAAAACTATCATCATAGTGAGCACAGAAGCCGTGATTCTAATTCTGATGGAGGTTTATCTGGCAGGGAGTTTGATGCAGACACAGAAGGAAACAAGCATCGTGCCTGTGTGAGGAGTAGGTCAAAACACCATGATAAAGTGTCAGAACTATCTACTGAGTTGTCTGTAAGGAATATCAAGGACAGGACCCATGAGGCTGATTCTGATGAGAATAATGACAGAATACGGCATACTCAGGGTGAAAGCTCAGAACAGTGGAAAAAAGGAGCATCGCCGGATGAAATCAGGAAGGACAAATTTCATGTAGAAGGTGGGTACAGATATCATGGGGATAGAGATAGAGATGGAGATAAACACTATACTCGTGCAGGGAGAAGTTCTAGACATCAGAGCAAAGTAAGGTCCCCAAATGATATCGGGGATGGCAAAGAATCTGATAGGGACAAAGACAGAGACTATGAACATCCTAGAAGGAGAAGTTCCAGAAACCAGCACAATTTCTCGGAATCCAGGGCTGGAGATACTGATTCTAGTGATGAACGAACAGACCAAGATGAGGAAAGATATCAAAGTCATAAAAGGAGGAGGCACTCAAGGAGAAGTGATCAAGAGGTTTCAGATGATGAAGGCATTTGTGAAAAGAGGTTGAAAAAGAAATACTACATTAAAGAAACTGAAATGGGGAAGTCTCGTGTAAAAAGAGAGGCGACAGGTGCTCATTTGAGTAAAAGAAACCATTCAAGCAGGAAGAGTCTGAAAACAAGGGAAAATCATAGCAGTCATGTGGGTTATCAATCAAATCACAACTCTATTGAGGAATTAAATGAGCAGGATCGTTGGAAACCTGAAAGCATTGGTAGTGATCAGAACTCTGGTAGAAAATCTACAAGTATTGAAAGATATGAGTCTGCCAGTCCACCTTGATATGGTAAAAGGTAGTGTTAAACAATCTGTACGTATTGCTGGGGCAAGAAACTTAGTAAGCTTGAGTGTAATGCTTGCAAAAACTCGTGGAAGTGGCACCAGAGTGTTTGATTCCTCCGTTCTCTTGTCTGCGAGTACAGCGATAGAAGATGACGTTTATAGCCAAAATTTGATGTTATTTTCTCCTATGCGTGCCTCTATTGTTTTCATACAGCATTTCTGTTTTTTCTTAAATTAAAGGCCCTTTAAGCTTACATCTCTGCTTATAAAACCCAGAGCCTTGGCAAACTGTTGGGAGTTTGTTTCTCAATTGGTGCTCTTCTTTAGGGCTTCATTTTGCTTCTGAAAACATTTCCCAACCTCATGCTTAGGCATTAAAGACAACAAGACCAATCAATTACGGCCACAAAGAAGATCGGTTAAAAACACCCAACCATCTTAAATAACAGGAGACAAAGCATAGAAATTCTTTTAACAAATAAATTATCACATTGTCATTGCCATATTTTACAATAATCCACTACTGTCCATACTGCCTAAGGAACACAGTTTCCTCGGACCAAAACCAAAAATTGCAAGCATCGATTAGAGGGGAATCAATGCTTTAGTAGCTCTGCCTCTGTGAATTCTAACAGCTTCAAGTCGCAGTCGTAGTTCATAAAATACATTGGTGACCTTGGAGAATCAAGTGTAGAATCAAGTCTGTTCTTCCATGACTCATCTTCAGTAATCAGCTCCTCAGGCATCTGTTTCACTTCAAAATACCTTGGGGGACTCTGAACCTGGAATAGAAATTCATACTTACTTGGGACAATCCATAAAACACAGTTTACCAAAATCTATAATATAACATCAACAAATCTTCTTCACCTTGATGGAGAAACGCCTGGCCTGCTGCTTGGAGAAATCTAGTCCAAGTGTGTGCAGAACGTGGGTCAACTCCATATCTCTTGCTTGAGCCTTGATGCATTGTTCATGATTGTGTAGAAACTGTTCTTTTGCAATTGCATTGGCATCAATTGGCTCTTGTGCTACAGCACTTGGCTTCGCAGTAAGCTTCTTTTTTGGTTCCTCATTGAGGTTTGGCTTTCCTGAATTTGAAATGTCAGAAAGTGGTTTCCTAGCAGCCGTCTGTACTTTGTTCTTAGTTCCATTAAGTGAATTCTGAGAGGCACCAGTTACAGAGTTGTGCTTCTTCGAAGGTTGATTCAAAGAAGGCTTAATTGAATTTGACAAATCGCCAAGAGGTGCCCGTGTCCTTCCAGGTTTAGAGAAACTGGTCTTCCAGCCACCAGAAGTTTCTGCACCAAAAATAATGAACTCAGATCACATCCACAAAAGATAATAGAACATAGATACAGATTCAATCAATTATGAAATCAGAAAAGCCAACAATACCCCCAAATCACTCAAGAAAAAACCGCAAACCTTTAAGTTGTTGGCGAGGAGCAACAACTTTTGAAGCCATTACAAATGCTTGTGCGTCAATTTCTTCTGAGATTGTTTACAAAGATTGTTGCTTTTCCTTCTCTTTCTCTCTAAAATCGCTCTGTAATTTCTCTGTGTTTCAGAGGGTGAAGAGTAAAGACTCTTCCTTTTGAAGAGACGCGAGGCTCTGCCAACGGTCAAATTTTCTGTTAGTTTTTAACCGTTGGGTCATTTCACATCTAACAGCTATCTATCAAGCTTTCCGATTATTGGAGCGCTTCATAAGCGTTGCTGTGGGCCTGTGTGTTGTGAATCGGTCTTTGTTCAATTAGACAACTAAAGCATTGGGGTTTGTGTTCTATATAGATAATTTAATTTTTTAAATAAATTTATAATACTTGATTAATTTTTCATATGCTAATTTATAATCACTTCAAAATTATCAGATTAAACAATAATTTTTCTCCAATATTTAGACCAAGCAAGCTCCAAACCTTTTTTTAATACTCAAAATTCTGAGAAAATGGCTCCTACATTATTAAATTTAGTTATATTATTCCAAAATAATATTATATAAAAAAAATGACTGAACAGCTAGTCTATGACATTGGGCCAACTAGTCGGCCCATAAATATTCTTTAAAGAGAAAAACGAAGAGAGAGGAAATAAAAATCTGGTAAGCTGGAGAGAAAATTATGAAGTGGGTCTGTGTGTGAGAGTGTTGAAGCTGGAAGTGGGAGAAGCAACTTTCTTAACGGTAATAAATCTTCTGATTTCTTCTAATTTTTAGTTTCTGGCTTGTTTGAGCTTTGTTTTATTTCAAATTATGTGTTTATGATGGTTCAGAAAGCTGATTGTTTTTGCTTCCCATGAAAAGTAATTAGACAGATAATTGAGCAATCTTTCCCTTTATTGAATTGGCAAAAGAGGGTTTTAAACTTGGTGCTTTTAGTGGGCTGCCATTGCTTTTCCTACAAATCCATTATTTCATCAAAAAATAAGAAACTTAAAATGTTAAAGTTTTGTTCAAAAAAAGAGAATAAAAGATTAGGCCTTTTGACTGGGGACACCATGGGATTCATTTGCTTCTCTTCTTTCAATGATTGAAACTTATAGGAAATTCTGATTGTGTTTGTTATCGTTCTGATGGGTCTGCTCTAATCTGATTGAAAAAGGATCATCAGCTGCTTTTCCAATCATATGAATCTTTGTGTTGAGTAAGTTGATCAACAGCTTACTTGATTTGGTGCTTTATTTTATCATTCAAGGTTCATAAGTTTGATTTTATATGAGGACCTTGATCGTTCTCCTAATGCACAAAGTAGCAAATGCTTACCATGTCTTGTATCATTTTTAATGTGAAGTGAAGGATCATTTGTTTATGCTAGTGCTTGTTATATTTTGCCATATCCTAGCTCTCTTGATAAGTTGACAGTTGCTTAAAGCTTTGCATTGATCAAGTAAGAATGCCTAAGTTGACATCAGCATGTTGCATTTTTTTTTCCTTTGGAGAAAATGATTTAGTGTAGGAACCATTGTATTTAATTAACATTTTCTACCATTTTCTATGATGATTTTCAGCATGGACTTGAAATTTGAGCAGGAAATATCAAAGATGAAAAGAAATGCTCAGAGTGAGAATACAATTTCTTTGTCAGACGTTTCTCTTTAGATCTTCCCCCAAATCTTTCATTTAGCTGTTATAAATCTTGCTCTTGTACATTGGCGCTTTCTTGACAAGAATGATACCTTCTTGCAAGTACACATTCTTTTCCTCTGCCACCACAGTCACCTATGATTTCCACAATGACTACATTACACCTATAGAAACAAAGGAAATCCCCATTGATGCCTCCTCCAAAGATCCTGTTATCCCCATTGCTAACCATTTATCTCTACAAGTTGCTGCCACCAAGATCCAATCTGCCTACAGGGCTCATATAATCCGTACCCTCTACAAAAAGATCTGTTCTGTCAATTCTGAAGCTGATAAACTGCAGCACCACATCCAACGGCAGGACACAGTGGATGTCATCAGGAACGATGAACGAGAGAAGCTGAGAATCAATGAGACATTGATGAGTTTGCTTCTAAGGCTGGATTCTGTACCTGGAGTTGATCCTACATTGAGGGAAGGGAGAAGAAAGGTCAGCCGTAGGATTGTGGGGCTGCAGGAGATCGTAGATGGAATATGCAGTGGAGGTGATTATGATGGTTGGTGTGGTGGTAATGGTGTTGGATATTCGAAGGATTGGAATGCGGTGGTGGCAGAGATGGAAGAGGAAATTTGTAAGGAGAGAGGTGGGGAGGAGATGGAGAGATTTTGTGCTGAATATCTTGGATTTAGATGCTTGCAGAGGTTTTTGCGTGAACCATAGATAATGTTGTGGAAATTTTCTTGTAGTATAGCATATAAACGTAATATGTTTGAATGAAGAGTTTCTGAGTTTGTATATGATTTTCCATAGGAGTATCTTGTATAGAAGCTCTACAAATTGATGAAGAAAGGTTTGTTTGACAATGATTTGCTGGGTATCTTTATTATTATTTCCTTTTTTTTCGATAATTACATATCTGGGCAGATGGATGGGTTTCGTGAGAGTAGTCAAATTTTCAACTAATTAAACTAAAAGTGATTTTCATATCTTTATTATTATTATTATTATTATTATTATTTCCTTTATGATAATTTTTGAGAAAGTAATCAAATTCTCAACCGATTAAACTACAGGTGATTTTCATATCTTTATTATTATTTCCTTTTTGATAATTACATACATTTTTCCTTTTAATGCTTTTCTCCGCGTTCAGTTCTCTTTCTTTTCGTCACGGTCCCAAGCCACTTCCAGGAACACTAAATTTCCTAATTGAACTTCCTGAGATCTCTTCTGTAATAATTTTGTTTTTCTGGCTTGTGTTTGTATGATCACTTTACCACTTCAATCTTAATAAGCCAAAAAAGGTCAGTGATTCATTCTTGTACATTAGAATAATTTTAAGTTAAATTTCATATATTTCTTTTAATAGATTGTTAGATTTTTAGCAATTCAGGTTCAGGTTCTATATATGTTTTTAGAGCGAGTTGAAGTAGATCTTAGAGATTTTGAGGCTAGTTAAGATTTTATCATGAGATATCGTTTTGTGTAGGTGGATAATTCTATAGACAGTCTTAGTAACTACATATGTAATTCATCTAGTGTTATAATGAATGAGATAAGTTTTTTCTATTTTCTAAATCCAACTATCCGATCAGTAGTCTTCTAGAATCTAGCTGGATTAGCCTGAGAACAACTGCTTTGAGTTTGGTCAACAATCTAGAGAGAAATCTATATTGGAGTTGTATGGAGTTGGAGAGTGAAGTAGATTATCCTTGTGTTTGAGACGGGATGATCAATTTATTTAAACTCGGGCAAAATTTTCAATGTATCTACTGTCTAAGTTGACGAATTCGACATGAACAAATAGTAATTCGATGCGTCTGCTGTCTGAGTTGACGAGTGTGACATGAACAGATAGTGTTCTCGATTTGTCTATTGTCTGAGTTGGTGAAATGTGACTTGAACAGATTGAAAAATTCAGGTTAGATGTAATCCAAACATGGCAGACTGAAAAATAGTAGTTAGTTGTTCCTTGCATGAATTTTCTTGGGCAAGAGCCAAGTTAGGATAACATGGATGTTATCAATGCAGATACTCATTGAAAATTAAGAGTCCTATGTTCTGTTGTATAAAACAGAAATTGAGAGCAGTGAAAGGTGAAGAAATGGAGAGCAAGAAGCACTTTGTATTTGTTCATGGAGCTGGGCATGGAGCATGGTGCTGGTACAAGCTTGTGTCCTTGATAAGCTTAGCTGGTCACCAAGTCAGTGCTTTAGATCTTGCTGCTTGTGGCATAAACCCTAACCTGCTACATGGGATTTCCTCACTTTCTGAGTATGTGAATCCATTGATGGAGTTCATGGCCACAGTTTCTGCAGCTGAGAAAATTATATGGGTGGGGCATAGCTATGGAGGGAATGCCATTTCTTTTGCCATGGAGAATTTTCCTGAGAAAATCTTAGCATCAGTTTTTGTTGCAGCCAATATCCCCAACTTTACTGATCCACCAGCAACTCTGGTTCAAGAAGTAAGAATCTAAATTCACCATTTCATCACCCAAATTACTGTAATTAATTTAAGTTTCCTGTGAAAACAGTTCTGGGAATGGACTTCAAAGGATAACGTGTATGATTATCGAGTTTACTATGAAAATGGCCCAGACAACCCTCCAACTTCAGATTTTCTTGGCCCAGAATACTTGGCCCGTGTCATCTATACACATTGCTCAAGAGAGGTAAGTATATATAAAAACATATTACATTTCTGTTTCTTTTATTTTATTTTATTTCTTTTACTTTGTTTTTTTCTGTCATAAAATAATAGTTGCATTTTCCTCTTTAATACGGTTCACCCCTTAAGTTGCTTATATACTATATTATAAACACCTGTAATACCTTATAATGCCCAAATTGTCATTTAGAAGCCCGGTCCAGCAGCTACCGGTCCAACTCAAATCTAACCATAAGCTTTTTAAGGAAACAAGCCCAATAAAACTCAAACCTGGCCTTCTGGAGGCCCAATATGCAAATGGACAAACAGTTATGAAAACCGAAGTGATAGAGTCATCTGATTGAACTGACAAGGCTAGACATTCAATGTTCCGTTGAAACACGTTTCTGTCCCATCCATCACCTGTTTAGTATCACATCACCGAACACATATTCTGACATTTAAACAGGCTACTCAAGTGGCTTTAAATGTCTTTTATAAATATCATATCATCCCACAAAACTCTCAATTTCTCTCTTTCTATGAGCTTTTCTGATCCAAGTCTCCCACTCACTTAAGTTTCGCAGTGCTAATGTCCGGTCTGACCGGATTATCCCTCTTTTGCAAGACTTATCCTTGTTATATCCGATCGAATTTTGCAGACATTATCTCTTATGCATACTCCTCATCCAATCCTCACCAAATGACTTATCTCTCTTATCAAATTTTAGGATTTATCAACATCAAAAAAAAAAACAGGCAATGAGCGTGACAAAAATTGCACTCACCAAATGACCTATCTCTCTTATCAAATTTTAGGATTTATCAACATCAATAAAAAAAACAAGCAATAAGCGTGACAAAAATTGCACCAACGTGAAAAATCACCTTTTTATCTAACCAATAAATAACATAAATGTGTGAATTAAACATACATAAATGAGAAAAACGACTCGCAAAATCGTCTTCCACCTCTGTTTCTCTCTAAACTAAGAATATAATAACGCTTATAAGTTATGATTAATGATTTGGTTGTGTTTAATGCAGGATTTGGAGTTGGCCAAACTTGTGCGACCTATTCCAATATTTTTGAATGACTTGAGCAAGAAAAATCTGTTAACAGCTGCCAAATTCGAATCAGTGGATCGAATTTTTATGTGATGCGAAGAGGATACATTAATGAAAGATGGATTTCAGATCAGCTGCCAAAACAACTTTGCCAATGTTTACTCGAAATTGCACTCAAATATAGTTAATTTGGTCCGACTGTATAAATTCGCCACCTACTTTGGCAGAAAGATTAACATTGTTGTGAGTATGTTGTATGCGTCTTTTGTCCTTCACTTAAATTGTTTTCTCTCATACTTTTTAAAGTAAATAATTTTACTTTTAAATTTATAAAAATAAATACATTGTCTAATTGATCATTTAATAATAAAAAAATAAAATTATTTATTTTAAATAATTTAAGGATAAAAAATGATTCCATTAAAAAAAAAATTAGAGTTAGAAAATGGGCTTATTCTTTTATTTTACAATTATGGCGGGTGGTTGGAGCGAAGTTTGGATCAATTGAATTGATAAGGGAAATGGATTGAGGAGATGGAGCACATGGGGAGGTAGACATTTTTTTTTCTTTTTTACTTTCCACGTCACTTTCCTATTTCACAATTATTTGCCACGTCCTATCATTACAATCATTTCATTGGTGCTTAGCTGGCCTTGTATTTTTAACTATAATTTTGATCCATAAAATTTAAAAATGAGCATAAATCGGTTAATTAATTTACAAAAAAAAAATTAATCAGTCCATTAATATTTATTTTAAAAATTATTAATCATTAACCAGTCTATCGATTTCGATTTTTTAATTTGGTTAATCAATATTTTTCGATTGACCATTAAAATTTATAACATAAAATTATTAAAAAATTAGATAAAATTTAATTTAATTTCAAATATGTAAAATAATTTAATATAAAAATTACGAAATAAATAAAATTTATTAGCCAAAATTCATGTTCTACAAATTACAAGCTAATATTATAAAATAGATTTAATATTTGTTGAAAATTAATATGCTTGAATTTAAGTCAAATAAAATTTTGAATAATATTAAATGTTATAATATAAACTCTAAAATATAAGAAAATGCAATTAAATGCTATTAAGTAAAATATGAACACCAATATATAATAAAAAATAACATATATAAAAGTTAATCGGATACTATATATAAATATTACTATATCATTAAAAAAATGATATAATATAAATTTACTTTAAAATATTATATAAATTTTATAGAAAAATATAAAAAATTAGGGTATAAAAATAAAAATATAATTTAAATATATTTTAAAGTATATATATATATATATATATATATATATATATATATATATATATATAACCGTGGACTAACGATTAATCGGTACTTAAAAATCTAAACCGTAATCGTTAACCAAAAGTGTAAAAATTAAAAATCATAATTGAATTCATCGGATCGGTTAATCATAAAAATTAATTCGATTTTGGATTAGTTTTACGGTTAACCATATTTTTGATTTTTTTTCTCACCCCTAGTAAAATTAGATATTATTTAATTCATTATGCTATTAAATGAATTCGAAACTTTAGATATATTTATATTAATATTAAAAGAATTATTTTATAAGTTTCAGCACTTTGTATTTCGATTAGACCGAGAGTTTGTAAATTTCAATGACTATAATTAGTAGGGCACTAATAAACTTTAATTAAGTGGTCTTATCATCAAATGAAAACTGTACATTTGAAAAATAAGCCAAAGAGTGCTCACCCTACGTTACTTTTAATTTTTATTAATATTTTACTTATTGGCATCTTAGGTGAAAAAGGTGAAGTATATTTTCAGTTTTATTTTTTAAATAATATATTTTTAAATTACAAGAAAGTGAATTTTAAATTTTAATTAACTGAAAATTAGTTGGATCCCTAACCATTAAAAAACATTGAAACTAAAGACAAAGTAATAATGAAAACGACCAACTAGACTAACGATAATTAAAAACCATAATATTATATGATTGATTATAGTGCAAGCTGAGAATAAAAATTATATTATTTTAAATAATTCAATAACAAAAATCAATAAAAAATTATATTTAAGGGCAAAATTCACTTAATTTCAAATAGTTCAATTGTAAAAATTATTATTACTTTTTTTTAATAAAGTAAAAAATTATCAAATGTTAAATTGATATTTAATTTAACCATCGTTTTTTTATGCATTTGATTGCTCATTTGAGATGAGGTTCAGAATTCGAGGATGGATTCAAACATGTCACTAAAAAAAGAAAAAAGGAAAAAAAAACATTTCAATACCAAAATTAAATTTTTCAAAAATTAAACTGGTCAAATTAAATTATATGTGTTATTTTATAGAAAGAAATGAGAAAGTATGAAGTCAAATTTGAGAACTTTCATCATATTTGGATTAATTTTATTACGAAAATATCTCCTTCCCTTGGTAAAACTTCAAGTGCCTTTATAAACCTTCACCGTGCTTATTTTAATACTCCCTCCGTTTTTTTTATTAATCACTTTTATTGTTTTTACTAAGATTAAAAAATAATAAATAAGTTTAAATTTAGTATTAAATTACATGATTAAAACTAAATTATCAAATCTGATTGATTCTGACTTTATTGAAAAAAAAATAAATTAAAAAAATAAATTAAATTACATTGAAAATATAAAAGTGACAGATAAATAAAATTTGAATTTTACTCGAAAGTGACAAAAATTGACAAATAAAAATAATGAAGAGAGTGATAGTTAAATACTTATAATGAAAGTATATGAAAAGAAAATATAATAATATAATATAAGGACTGAAAAACAATCACATACTTCATACTTGTCTGAATTTTATGTGTTAATTTATAAATTAATAAATGGATATTTTTATTAGAAAAAAATTGAATAATAACCATCACGAGAGCTACCTCAACATTTTGAATTCTTTATCCGTACACCTTTATTCTCTAGAAATTACGGTAATAATTATAATCTTAAATTAACCAAAGAAAAAATATCAATCGCTATAAATTTAGCTTTAAAGTGAAAATAATTTGTGATGGAATATTATGAAAAATAAGACAAATTTAATTTTTGATCAAAAACCTAGGTGAAAATAAAAATAAAAAATATGCAAATGACAAATACAAAATATGTGATGGATGAATAATTTTTAATTTTGTACACCATGAAAAGACAATTAAAAATTATTGTTTAAGTAGATGGTCAAGGAAAATAAAGACTTACAACGAACACGGTTAAATAATATATTATTTCCTTTCAAATTCACCAGTTTCTTCTTCTTATAATTGATATAAAAATAATATATCAAAACATTTCAAGATATTTAAAATAGACAATTAGAATACTTGAAAATGATAAAAAAATTAAATATATTTTTTATATAAGGCAATTTTATCCGATATCAAGAAAATAAAAAAATAATATTAAGATACGCATAGACATCCAAAAACTCACACTGATCCATCCTTATATCATGCAAGTATATTGTGAGCATCATTCTACGGGCTATTAATAATTTGATATGGATGAGCAATATACCCCCAAAAAAAATGTTTATACCATAATAAACTGAGAAGAATCCGACATATTTGATGGACTATAAACAACAAAATCACGCTAAGTACTGTCATAAATAACTAGTGGGATTAAAAATTAAACTTCAATTAAAATTAAAAGAGAAAAATATAGATTTCATTACCTTACTGATAATACTCAACATTATTTTTTACTAAACCTGAACCACTCTCGACCTAGAAGATAGCCAAATAGGATGGCCACAGGAAGAGAAGCAGAAAAGGACTTAAAATTACTATCCATCTCCAAAATCTTTGAATTCCTTGAGTTCACAACAAGCAAAGCAAACTTTCTCAATATTACACTTAAACAAACACTCCCTTCGTTTTATATGTTTGACGTTCAAAAGTTGTTAAAAATTTTTTTATAAATGATTTTTAAAATTTTTGATATATTTATAGTTAGTTTGTCTTATATTTATTTTTATTTAATTAATTCATATAATTAAGAAGAGAGAATATTAACGTGAAAAATATAATTTTAGAAAAAAATTAATGAGAATAAATTAATTATTTGTAGAATGTATTTAATAGAATATTGATTTTAGTTAAATGTGAAACATACGTACACTTTCACCATCTTCATCAAATACTCCCACTAAATAAGGTTCAACAGAGACAAAAGGAAATTAAAACTTTAATGGTGAAACACATCAAAACAAAAGTTCATAGATTGTTAGGTAATAGAACAGAGCAAACACACATAATTTACTACTTTTTTAATGCCTTTTTCACTGGCTAATGCCTCCCACGTGACCAGGTTTGGCTCTTTTTCTATACAGACACAGCAAAGCAGTCCCCACTGTTCATTTATCTTTCACCTTCTTCTTCTCCTCCTTCCTTCAAAATATTCCAAAACCCACCTGTACCAGACCCCAATTAACAGACCCATTTCAGGTTTTGCTCAGTTTTACCTGAAAGTTGTGTGCTTTTTGGTACAAAATAGCTCAGAGAGATAGAAACTGCTAAGAAGGAAAATGTGTTATGTTGGGAAAGCAACAAAGATCTTTATTTTCATAGTGACAGTTGTTGTTGTTCTTGGCCTTACCTTGGGATTGGGGTTTCTTCACCATGGCATTAGAAAATCACACAAATGCTCTGGTGATTCTTGTCTTCCTCCTCCGCCATTTCTCATTCCTTCTCCACCTAATTCTGATCAACCTTCTTCTGGATTCAATCCACCAAACCCATCTACCTCCAATCTAAATCCTCCTCCTCCTCCTCCATCACCTGATCCTAATTCCAATTTTCCTCCTCCTCCACCTGATACTAATTCCAATTTTCCTCCACCACAATCGCCGTTGCTGATTTCTCCGCCGCCGCCGATTGGGCTGGCTATAACAGGAGCGCCACCGCCATCGTATAGTCCTCCAAGTAACACTGTGTTGGCTTCTCCTGGTCCTGTGCATGCTTAGACAATTAGTCAAAGAATTCTTTTTTCTTTCTTTTTTTTTTCTTTTTCACTTTTTAGTACCTTTTTTTAATTATTTTATAGGATAAATTTTTGATGGGTTGTATAGAGACGGTCTTCTTCTTCTTCTTCCTCCTTCGATTTTGTAGTGGTGGATTCACTTGTTACCATTATTGAGATTTAGTTGAATTTACATTCTTTAAGCTGTAGCATTCAGCGATATAGCACTTCACCTTTTCTTGGTTTTCCTTTCATTCTCCTATGTATAATAGCTTCATATCCTTCAATTTTGAAGTACATCAGATTTATCTCTGCAGTCTGATTGTATCATGAATCTTGAGATCATGTCAAGTACAATTCTGTGGGCTGTTGTCATTTTTTTTTTTATGGTTAAAGTCTAAAAGATAACAGAGTTGAACTGTTGTTGTTGATTAATTGAATGCATGATAGAATGCTGAACAAACAATTTGCATTGAGATAAGTGGTCCTAACCACTGGAAAGGTTCCAGAGAAGAACAGTAAAAAGTTGGTCTCTTCATAAAAATTCCAATTACTTATTCAGTTGACAATTGGTAATCAGGGAAATGGGGTTAAAATTTTTTTACATACATTTGGTTGTTTCTTTCATATGTAGGTTGGCTGAGGTATCAAGATTACAGCTTGAAGATGTTTACCTACTGTAAATAATTTTTTTCATACTGCCAATTTATAAAGGTATAATTAAAGTTTCTGATATAAAATATCGATTGTGACAGATTCCAGTAGTCATATTTGCATCTTGAATTCTTTAGATTTGTTTTATATGCTGATATTCAGTTATTTAAATACGAGAACAAGAGTCCTGTTCTTTTGCATAGGAAGTTATCAGTTACAATCAGTCATCCTATTTATCATATCTAATCTGTCACAACTCAGTTTTATTTTAATTTGTTAATTGATGAAAATATGCAACTCTTTTCATTCTTCAGGACTCTTCCACGTATAATGGCTAGCTACAATATATGATATTTCTAATCACATAAATCGTTGAGATCAAACTGTTGCTCTGTTTAATCACCAAAAAAGAAAAGGCAAGATGTGATTTATTCCTATATCGTCTGCAGCATATGGCAATGAGAAGAATCATTCCTATATACAAAGCATTAGAAGTTACCATCGCACATGCATTCAATACATAAATATTATAAATTTATCATACATACACACCTTATCATGCATTCAGTACATAAAAACATAAATTTATCATACATACACCTCTCATCATGCTTGGAATTAGTGCTGACATTAAGCTTCCACAATATGCCTAAGCAGAGGGAAAGGAAGCAGACAAGAACTCCTCATCCTCCTTGAAAATTTGAAGATTCTTCGATTTCATCAGGAACTCAACTGCTTCTTCATCGAAATTTAACAAGAAAGCCAACCTGATTAGCTCAGAGAGAGCGAATATGTGATCTTCTTTCGCCCATAACACTCCTTCAGCTATTACCTCAGAAAAATATGTTGCATATTCAACAAGATTTTTCTGTCCACCACCTCTATCCATCTTCTGCATGAAAAACTCGCGTTTCTCTTTCTCCCAGCGTAGCATTCGACGGGCGCTTACGTTCACTGTCTCACCAGAAGAGAGTGATATGCTATAGCTAACGCTAATTGGCTCCGTGGTCTCAGAGACGGTGAGATTGAGGAGGACCTTTACAGCTTCATGCCTTCTTTGCGTCTCCATATCAAGAGACAGGTCAGCTAGAAAACCAAGAATGAGTTTAACCAGCCCTTTTCCTACAAAAATATCGCTTGGACTTGCCTGCTCGAGTGGCACAACATCTCCTAAAGGGAGCTTTTCCATCTGTACAGATTCAGATATTGCACGAACCCCAATTTTCCTATACACTTGAAGCAACTTGCTTAGAGGCAAAGAAGGCACACTGGGCTGAGGATACCAAACAAATATTGGCTGGGGCGAGAACTCGAACAGTTCTTTCAGTTGAAGATCATCTGCTATAAAAACATCACGCTTATCAAATAACATGATTTCACTCGATCTCGAAGCAACAGGTAGCTTTGCCAAGTTATTGGCCAGAGTTTTCTCAACGTCCGAGCTGCTGCGCTTGATAACAAAACGCCAGAATTTACAACATTCAGCATGTGTCAATTGGTGTCCCGCAATTTCCCAGTCCTTCCAAAGCTGACAGTAATCATCAAGAGATGGGCAGATTTCGACACCAAACGCCATTGAGAAAAAACTCAGCAGTCGACTTGGATAAAGTTTCTCTAAAACATTCAACCTTGAACCAAAGAGATCATCTTTGTCATGCAGAACACATTCTGCTAGATAAGCCCACCGTCCATTTTCACTTCCAATTGGAATCCATATCACGCGAGCAGCTTCATTATCAGGCTTCCACTTGTATTCTCTCAAGAAATCATAAATTCTCACTATGGTGGCAAATTCAGAATGGGAATACAGGTGACTTGCTAGCAATTGGCATCCCCTTTCCTCGTCAAGAATAACTCCAATTGCTCTGAGCTCGTTCTTGTAGGACTGGATGTCAAAGCCGTAAAATTCTTCGTCAATGAAAGGCCCATCAGTCGGCTTCACAAATGAACTCCATTTGGAATCAAATAAGCAGCACTGGCCTGGAGATCTGTAACCAGCATAAGTCTTTAGCCATTTTACAGAAATCTTCTTCAGAAAAACCTCCGGAAGGGAGTCCTGCTGCTGCATAAAAATCCGGATGCATTCCAGCAATGAAAGAACATTTTCGGGAGCTATACAAGTAGAAGAACGGGGAAAGTAAAGACTATTAACCACAATCTTGACACCTTTTCTAAATTTACGAATCACACCCAAACTCTCGAGTTCTTTTCCATATTCATGAATGAAATTCCCATAACAATCGTCACTGTCGTCGATGAGGGGAAGAAGAGTGATTGGAGAGATTGACTCCCACTCAGGCCCAGGAAGAATGCATTCTTGCGGAGATCTATAATCACCAAGCCGAGTCTTCAACCACTTCAGTTCACGGACGCAATTCCTTTGTTCTGTAGTAAAAGTACTCATTAGCTTTCTGTAGCATGAAAGGAACGAACGAACATTTGTCTCTGTAATTCTAGATCTTGCTTGGTGACTAAATGTGCTCAGAAACACTTTAAAAGCCTCCTCAAACTTTGTCTTTACTCCCAATTGCCTCAACTCTTGCTTGAAAGAAAGTATACTGCTCCCGTAGAAAGTATGATTAATAAGTGGAACACCACCAAAAACTTCCAGAAGGCAACCCCATTCATGATCGAACAGAAAACACTGATCTGAGGACTTGTAGCCAAGGTTAGTCTTAATGCATGATGCACTTTTACATGCACTAACCAGTTTATCAGGACTAAGAGATCCACAATGACGCATGCAATTCAGCACCAAAAGAAAGGCTTCAGCTGACAGACGAATTAACGGAGTGTTCAAGTAGTCAACAACCAGCTGATAATTACCATGGAAGCCAACAATGACTCCAAGCAACTGAAGTTCTGTCTTGAAAGAGAGAATTATATCACCATAATATTGTTGATCGATGAAGGGGATCTCACTAATTTGCTCTGCAGTGGCCCACTCTTGGTCGTGTAGAACAGATCCAACAGGAGATCTCATACCTCGAGCTGTATGAAGCCATCTTCCTTCTTTAACGCTGAGAATGAATTTCTCCGGAGAAAGAAAATTTTGTCTCAAGAATTTAATGAAACTTAGCATTGAAATTGCATTGCTTCTGGAAGAAGAAGCTGCAGAGGACATAAGACGGTCTCCGATATATTTACATGCTTGTCCATGCTCAAACATAACTCCAACTGTTCTTAGCTCCTCTCTATATCCATCAATTTCATCACCATAAAAGCTTTGGTCAATCAATGGAATGTCCACTAGAACAGATGCATTCTGCATAAGGCTTCCCCAGTCTGAGCCTTCACAGTTTGAGCGGAGAAGAAATGACTGTGACGGTGGTCTATAACCAGGAGAGCCATTTATGATATTTCTCAGCCAGCTACCTTCCTTTATGCAATTTAAGAATTTCTCTGGAAGGAAATAACCGTTGTATTTCAGGTTCCTAATCCAACCCAAGAGCAAGAATGCATTCTTCTTTGTAAGTTGAGAAGACACAGCAGGAATTTGGGCATTGGGAGGAGAAATACGAGGAATATCAACAGCACCGAGATAAGTTCGCAGGAAGTCTAGAAGCTCAACTCCAGATGTGGTTCGACCAGCATAGCATCCGGAACGCAGGTAGTCTTCTCCTAGCTCGACATAGCCATCTTTGGTCCAGGGATTTGAACCCATTAACTGCACCCATTTGCTTCCATTGGCTGGCACAAGAACTGCACTCCAACTTGTCCTCACAATCCCATAGCTGTCTACAATTGGCATAATGCCGCATAAATACTTAATCTCAGTCTCTGATAGATAGCCTTGGTGGAATGAGTTATATAAGAAGTGAGCATAAGCAACGACAAGCTTTCGGTCATTTGTAATGTGTTTACTTAGTACATTTGCATAGTCGTATACAGTGCAAGCTGTAAGCTTCGCATGATCTCTGAGCCAATCCAACACAACCTGCATTTTGGATGATAACCTAATAGCTTGCTGTGTGCTTCTTGGCAGGAAAAACCAATTGGCTGCACATCTGAATTCTCTGTTCCAATCTATCAACCAGGGTTCACTACCAAACATATTGTCTGAGCACAATGTCAAGCTGCCTCTTGCTAAATCTTTGACACTGCGCAAATACACACTCCCATCATGAACCATATGTTTTATAAGCGGAATGTTGGCCACGTTTGTATACTGAAACTTGGCCTGCCAATTACCACTAAGGAAAATGAGAAGCTGCACATAAGTTTCCTCGGAGACTCCCATTACAAGATCAGACCCCTGAATACACTTTGAATACCATTCATTGTCCACTGCTCCCACTCCTAGGAAATTTAGTATATGATCATACTCTGGCCTATCAAAGGAAGAATGCAGAACTTTGAAGCCGTGGGATGAAAGATTGTACAAGCTGACTCCCTGATCCCTTGCCGTTTCCAGAATATTCCAGAATTCAGGCATCAGTCGACTAACCTCACTTGGTTTATAAAAAAACTTTTGTTCCATGTATGGCTCACTCGGAAGGATGCTCTTTGTGGCCAAAATTGATCTGATGGATTCCCTCACAGCATTCAACTTTGGATAAGGAGAACTACAGACCGGTAGGAACTCAAACATTCGAGGCAAAGTAGATACCGGAGCATCTGTATCTATGACTAGTGAGTTGAGTGCATTAACAAAAGCTATTGGCACACAATCAAGAATCCCCTGATTCCATTTGTTGTCCATATGTATGGTTTCCCTGGATGACACTAGGATGAAATCAGCTTGAATAATGAATGGAAAGTTTGTGATCATCTCAGTAGGAAGAAATGCGTAAACTCCAGGTAAGTTCATTCCCTCATGTAGACGCTCTGCATTAGGAAAAGCCAAAGTGACCACCAACTGCTCCATTTCCTTTCTCCTATCAACTCTATTTTCCTCTTTGACAGGAAACTTCTGCTTCCAGATGTAGTAGCTGCACTCTCGTCCAGACATATTGCTATTTCCATCCGCAGCCAGATAGATTGTGTAGGAATCAGCATCAATGTTCTTCCTTGTCACGGAATTCATCTCTGTTGTGATAGATATTTCACTAATAGTGGTGAGTGCCGGATCCTCATTATTCTCCCTGACAGAAAGGCACTTAATCTTCGAGAGGAACAACAGGACTTCAGCCTGAATACTAGAAATCTGCTGCTTTACAGCATTCACTTTGTCGGGCTTCAGAGGCAAGACTATTGTTGTTTTAGGAACGGAGGAACTGGAACCATATACTTCATGAATGTCAGAGAGAGATGGATTCTCGTCAACCCATTCGGGAACAATGTAGCCAAGATCGCAATGAGCACAGGGTCTTTCATGGAAGCGTATCTGATAGCCATTACTGAATATGTAAGGTTGTGCACTTATGAGAAATACACTCTTGAATCCAATTCCTGAAATCAACCAGAGAGATCTTTTAGAAAAATATGGCGTATTGAACGAAATCCACTGAGCTATTGTCTACTACTCCAGGGTACTGTAAACCTACAAGAAGATTACTTTCTAACTGACTACTTTTAAAAACTCCGGAAACCACCGAAACAAATTGAGCAAAAGCAAGTACCTTTCTCCCCAATATAGCCTTTTTTCCTGTTGGCTTTCTTAGAGGAATTTCCAACACTGCAAATCGAGTCAATGTTCTTCTTTGTAAAACCTTTCTCATTATTGAAAATCAGCAATGTCGCAGGTGCACCAGTTGCTGTTATATCACGAGATGTGATGACAAATTCAAGCGAAGGATCCACTTCTTCAGGATATTCATTATCTTCTGCATTCTGCCAAGTAAAAATTCATACTTCCTAAGTCAAACGATTATTCATCTCCATAAAAATAAAACCAACAAATTAAAAATTAAATGAAGAAAGCTCTTTAACCGCTACTTGCAGCGAAAATAATGGTTCACCCTCTTTTTTTTTTCACACATTAAAATAAAAAAAAAAGTTATTATGGCTAAAAAGTCCATATAATTTTTCTTTTATTTCCCGATTAAATATAAAATTAGGAATTTAGTATTATCTAAATTACAAGTGATAAATTAAAATTAAAGTTTAATACGCAATTTAACACCCTGTGATGCCCTTAATTTGTTGGTCCTCCTGTTTTAACTGCATCTTTACATTTTGATATCTAAATTTTTGATTAGAAAGATATCTAAATTTATTCATTTAAATATATTATTTATTAAAATTTTATATATAAATATTAAAAATAATTACACTTTAGTCCATTTTAACTTTAATTTTATCATATTTAGCAATTGAATTCTAATATTGTATTTTATTAATTATACCATATTCATTTAGATTCAAATAAACTTAGATTGTCGTTTGTTTAAAATTTGATTTGGGGACATATATATTTATGATTAAACTTTAACTCATATTTAGCTATGATAAATAAATATCTAAATATAATCTAAATTATAATTATGTTTAAATATAATGAATATAATTTTAATTTATATTATGATATAATTGAAAATTTCATGTGTATCGCTCGACGCTTGTGGATTGTATCTGATATTAAAAGTGAGTATGAACCGACTAACCGATATATGAGCGAAAAAATTAATTAGTTCATTAAAATCGAATTTTTAAAAACACTAACTATTAACCAATCCATCAGTTTCGATTTTTTCAATTTTATTGATCAATATTTTTCGGTTAACTATTAAAATTTATAACATAAAATGATAAAAAATATTAGACAAACTTCAATTCAATTTCAAATGTGCAAGGTAATTAAAAACATTACAAAACAAACATAATTTACTAGTTAAAATTTATATTTAACAAATTAATAGCTAATATTATAAAATAAATTTAATATTTATTAAAAATTAACGTATTTGATTTTAAATATATATATATATATATATATATATATATATATATATATATATATATATATATATATTCAAAAATCGAAATCGTAATTAAAAATAAATATATATAAAAAATAAAATCATAATCGAATTTATCGGATCGGTTAACCGAAAAAATAGATTCGATTTATTATCGATTTTGGTAACCATATTTTCTGTTTTTTCTCATTGTATGTGTGTGTGTATATATATATATATATATTAAAGTTTTGTGAATCATAATATAAACGTTATTATGCTTAAATTGTCTTTTCTTATTAAAAGATACTTGTTGATGGACCTATTAAATTTTAGTCCGACTTTTAAATCTGACTCGTATGTATATATGGCTCGATCAACATGTAACTTGGAAAAATTTGGGTGAGGCTAGAATCGATACATCTTGACCAAATAATTAGATCATGAGGTGACACACATAATCCTTTTGACCCTTCTTGGCTTTATTCCACAAGAAAGCTTTTGTTATGTTTTTATTGCAGAACATTTATCTAAATTACAAACAGAAGAAAACTTTGAAATGGAAGAACATTTCTAATGAAGAAATTCAAAATATAAAAACCACCAAAACAAATCAAGCACTGGAAATGGATTATTTTTAAAACCGATTAAAATGGGACATAATTTTGGGAGATTACGAAAGATCGCACTACTTCAACTTCGAAACTCGCTTGATTTTAGCATGTTATCAAAATTTCCTCAATTTTCTCGGGAAACAAACACGCGATCATAATTGCAACTACAAAAGAGAGAAAAGAGGAGATGTGTTAAAAAAAAAACCTGAATGAGTTCCATCAGAAAATGGACATCCTTAGTGTAGAGCTCAGCGGAGAGGTAAGCAACAGCATTGTCGAGCATGGAAGCCAAAGGATTCACCGCTCCTCCGATACCGAAGGTGTTCTTCCTAATGCGCTCGATGTGATCTCGGGGATCAGTCGCCATTGCAGATCAAAGTTTAGCAGAAGCAGACAGGAAGCAGAGTGAAGTGAGAAATATAAAGGAGAAGGCAACTTGCTCAAGAAGTATGAAGGAGAGGGAAGTGACCAGTGACAGGGAGAAGCGAGAAATAAAAAGGAGATGCTAATGCTAACTTGCTTACGAAGCAGATCCTCGAAGACCATAATGTAAAAGTGATTTGACTTTATATCGGTACCAAAAGAGCGAGTGGACAGCATTAACTATAAGGCGTTTGCAAATTAATTAATTATTGAAGCCAAAGGCTATTTGTATAAAATTTAAAATTTCTATAATCCTATGATATTAAAATATTTTAATTGATTTTAATAGAACAAATTAACTTTCTTTCTTTTCCGCTAAGTCTCTATTTGGATGAAAATAAATGAAAATAGATGAAAGTAGAGTAGATATGAGTAAATGAGAGTAAAGTAGATGGGAGTAACTCTCATTTACTCTTCCTTATTTGACAAATCTAAAATAAATATAGAGTAAATGGGAGTAACTCTTTAAAATTTTAGAGTAAATATGGAGTTACTCTCGTCTACTTTAAAATTAAAAGTAACTTTTTTTAAGAATATAGAGTAAGTAGTTACTCTTATCTACTTTCATCTATTCTGTATTTTTTACAAAATAAACAGAATAATTGAGTTACTTCAATTTACTCTACTCCTATTTGCCCCTATTTACCTCCATCCAAACATAAGCTAAGGGCTTTCTTTTTACTGATTTTTCCTTATTATGTTCACACCTTTCAATTAAAGTTAAATTAAATTACCACATCTATTTTATTTTCATATTTCTATTTTTTTTAAATACATGTGAATCTAAGGTTATGGTCATGTGCATAGTGTTTACGGTGTGCCACTGATTCATTGGATAAACATAAAAGACATTTTGTTATTGATCTGATGGTACATATCAGCAACAAAGTGGTGCATCGAAAATTTTCCGCTACTTTCCTATGTATATGTGTACGATAGTTATAACCTTAATGCTTCTATTGTTGTACTTTTAGGTAATATTTGTTAAATTTGAAAAGATTAGAATGAAAATAAAATAGGATTATTTTAAATTTTTCAATTTTTTCAAGCGTTTATTAAAAAAAAACTCATAAAAAAATTACTTGATACTTAAATTTTGAAAAATCAATATATGCATATCTTCATATAGAGTTAATATATATTTTTATATTTTACCATATATAAAAAAATATTAAATTTTCTATATTTCTGTCTCTTCTCGTTCTCTATCATTTTTAAACTCTCTTTGTTTCGTACCAATTCATTTACCAAACTTTATTTTTTTGTGTTGAGGTAATTATTTCTCAATTTTAATTTCTGTCTCTTATTTTAATTTGAACATTGTTTTTATTTTTTATATTCTTAATCGTAGTCGTAAATTAATCTCAAAATTTTATTTGGTTATGCATATCTTTTATGTTTCAGCTTGATTTGAATGTTAGTAATAATACTACATTCTTCTACTTCAAAAAAAAACATCCGAATCGATTTGTTTATTACAATTTGTGAATTCAATTGCTTATTATCTGGCTAGAACTGCGTATTATATGTCAACTCATCTCCCCCCTCTTGTATTATCTCAGCTTTAGTAGCTGGCTTTTCTCAACGAAATTTCCTTATTTAAAAAAAAACATAAAAATAAATATTCTTTTAAGAAAAAAGTAAAAAAGATGGAAAAATAGAAACTAAAACCAACGGATTTTACTCTTTTATTCATTATTGTAGAGAGATCGATCACAATATTTGTTTAAGCCTTGAAGTTTTCTTATCCATTTTGCTACGATTATTTAGGGTAATTATATTTTTTGCCATTGATATTGGCGGATGTTAGACAAAGGAAACCTTAACTGTGTCATCTTCAGCTAAGTTTTCTTTTTCTCTTCTAATGGCACAAACAGATTATTCTGTTACAGTAATTCAGATCTGCAAAGTGAGTCCTTCACCTAGTCATCTCTTCCTCTAGCTTTCTTTGATACTTTCTAGTTCAAATTTCACCCAATTGAACGCCTTTTCTTCTACGAACTCGCCACCGATTCCGCCTCCTTCAACTCACTTATCCTTCCAAAACTCAAGCAATCTCTCTCCCTTACTCTCCTCCATTTCCTCCCTTTCGCCGGAAACCTAGTTTGGCCCTCACATTCCGAAAAGCCAGTCATTCTTTATACCCGAAACAACGGCATTTCACTCACTGTTGCTGAGGCTGATGCAGACTTTCACAGTCTCTCCGATGATAAAATTCGTGAAGCTGTCGATTCACACCATTACATACCTGAGTTACCAGCGTCCGAGACACAAGGTGCAACTATGACTATTCAAATAATGTTGTTCCCTAATCAAGGATTTAGCATTGGCCACTCTTTTTACCATGCAATCTTTGATATTGGCGTTAGTATAAATATGTTCCATAAATCTTGGGCTTATACATGTACAAATTGGGAAAAATATAACCAAAATCCATCACTGCCACCGGACCTTACTCCATTTTTGATCGAACAATTATTCAAGTTCCTGAAGGAATCGATATGATCTACTTGGATAATTGGATAAACCATGCATTGAGAAAAGGTATTGATAATATCCAAAATAAAATTAACTATAAGACCGGTTCGTTAAAGGTCCATGAAGAGGCTTAAAATCAGAGGCCCAAAAAATTCAACACTCAAAGGTACAAATATGGCAAGTACATACTTAATGAGGAGACTCTCTCTCTCTCTAACTCTGCATACTTTCTCTCTATTGAGTTTTTTTTCCACACTTCGATAGCTAACTTAGGTATCGGAGCACTAACATCCAGTAGGATCGAGCTAGTCTTTTTTTTTGCAGGTCATTAAAGTCTCTCTTTTTATGGCCGATGATCTCCCTTTCTACGATAAAATTATATGGCCTGAAAATGGAGTGAAAAAACCATCTTACCAAAGCAGAAAGCCTAGATCTAAAAATCTTAAGCTTGATTTTGTAGGAAAAGCCTAGATCTAAAAAACTAGAGCTTGATTTTGTAGCGAAAGCTTAGATCCAAAAGTTTTGAGCTACATTTCACAAAGAATGACTAGATTTGAAAAATCTCGGGTTTGATTTAAAAAAAAAACTAATAGGAAAAAAAGAAGACAGAGTCAGAGAGTGGAGAGGACTTGTTCAGTGAAAACTTGACCACAACGACTGTCAAAAGAAGAAAATCAAAAATAGCTTTCTTCAGGCAAAGTATGAAAAAGCAGAGCTAATTTTTAGCTTTCATGGGCAAAGGGTTCAGGCTCTTGTTCAAGGATATCCAAACTGTTCGCCATTCACATCTAGATCAATCGGGAGTTTTGCCTCATAGATCGGAAGCGTGACTCACTGATCGAGAGGCCATTTCAGCCGATCGAAAGTTACAGCCTTGCTTCTAGTTGGCTTTGCTCCCTCCCTACGTGCACATTCAGACCGTTCGCCATTCACATCTAGATCGATAAGAGTTTTGCCTCATAGATCATAAGCTTGACTCACTGATCGGGAGTCTGTTTTACCGATCGAAATTTACAGCCTTGCTTCTAGTAAGCTTTGTTCCCTCCCTGTATTTCATTATCAATGATCTCCCTATTTGAGATGGCAACCTAATCCATAAGAGATCTCCCTGTTTCATACGAAGAAATTATACAAATTAATTCTCGGTGGTGAATCTCTTGCTTTGCAGCTTGCTGATGTCAGCGGCACATACTTGAACATCAATCTTTATGGGTCTCATGAAAGCTTTCTCAAATGGCTACTTTTTATGATCAAAGAATCTCAATCGCAACTTCCACCTACTATCTATTTGCCAATTTTGTAAAATTCTCAGCCTATTGAAATTCTTTAGCAGCTGCTGAAATTTATCAGTACACATTGAGCACTTAATTAATGGAGTTATGAGTAACCAGTTCATCATCCTAGTAGAGCAAGTGGCCCCAAAGGAGCGGACAAAGCTATTGGCAAAGCCAATAGGATTCTTGAAGAGAATGAAAAGCTGAGAAGAGCTGTTCCATGGAGTACTTTCTTAACGTGAAAGATATGCTACGCGGGTAAACAAGTCAAGCAATCTCCAGTCAGTTGCTAATAAATCAAGGTCATCACGCAGCCACTCTCAATCAGGTGCAATTCTTCTCACTTGGATGCTTTACTTTTTAATTAAATTAAAATTTAATGGCTCCATAACTTCTACAATAAAACAATAACATGCATTTAGACAATGAGTCATCATGCTATTCCAATGTCGTCTGATTATAATTGGAGAGATAAATAAATGTTTTCGCCCTTGTATATACCTTGCAAATTATGGTCTAAGTTTCGAAGGCTACTGTAACAAGGAAGTAAGCAACGTACAATAAATTATTAAAAGTTCTAATATTCTGATTTTCCTTCGCAAAATGAGCGTTCCCCCATCAAAGCAAAGAACAAGGATGAAGAAAATGCTCAACAAGCCGATCAGATAACACTTTGATCAGTAAAAAATGGGAAAAGCTTTCCCTTTAAAGACAATTACCCCAGCTATTGCTTCACGACCAAGAAGCTGAAGAGGCAACCAATTTTATTTACTGATAATGCTTAGTATAAAATAAAGCAAATGCAACAAATTTCGAAAAAAAAAATTATGGATGTAAAGGGATTATTAAAGCTGATTGCTGGCCCCACCTGAAAAGTGCAATCTATAGCTTGGCTTCAATACATCGTTTTATGCAATGTTATTAAAACCGGACCAAATAACGAATTGGAGAGTTTAAGGGTTTGTGGTTCGATCGGTTTTTTAGGGTTCAACCGGGTTTTTTTCATTTTTTAAAAAATATATTATTTTTTAAGTTTTATATAAATATTATGAAAATATCACTATATAAAAAAATTAAAAATAGTTTAGAAAAATATATTTATCATCAAACATTAACAATAGGACTATATTTTCAAGTCATTCAACATTTATAATAAAAATTTAAGATAAATATAGTAAAAAAGTGTAAATTTTTAAAGAAATTCTTCAAATATAAATTATAAAATTTTATTTTATTTATAAAAAATTCATTAAATTATTTGAATTTTAATTATTTTGTATTTATAATTTTATTTTTTTTTTCAGAAAAAATAATATTGTATAAATATTTTGGACAAAAAGTTGGTTTTTCTAAAATCAAACCGGTTTTTATTATTTAACCCGGTTTTATCATTTAACCCAATTTTTTCTGTTTTATTCCGGTTCAACCGGTTTTTGTCGGTTTGAAACAGTATTTCTCGGTTTTTATCCAATCCGGTTTTCATTCATTAAACCAATCAGACCAGCCAACAGTTTACGGTTAAACCGGTTCGACCGCCCGGTCCGGTCCGGTTTTAATAACCATGGTTTTATGGTAAGATCATGTTCCTACCTATTTACTTATTTAATTAATTGTTGGGACTCCTCATTTGTGGCCAAATGGGTTTGTTGATAAATGCTTAAAATTAATTTATTAATTCATGAGCACCAATAACGCATTGATTTGCGTGACTTAAAAAGGGTTCAACTATGGTTGATTATTTTTGCAATATATTATTGTCACAATGTGATGATTTTTATTCTGATGGGTAAAAAATTTCAATCGATGATTTTTATTTCGATCAATGATTTTATTCCGGTCGAAAAAAAATTCCTATCGATAATTTTTATTCTGAGCGAAAGAAAATTTCGACCGGTAATTTTTATTCCGATCGAAAAAAAATTTCGACCGATGAAAAATCCTGATCGATGATTTTTATTCCGGTTGAAGGAAAATCCCGATCGATGTATTCTATTCCGATTAGATGGGATGAACGCCAACCACCAAGAGCGGATCGAATGGTCGCCAACCGTCAAGAGCGGATCGGATCGGATGAACGCCAACCGCCAAGAGCGGATCGAATATTCGACCACCGCCAACAGTGGATCGAATCGAAAAAGGCATGAAAATGTCTTGAGAAATTCTCATGCATCGCCAATGGCAACTTTGAAAAATCTCTTAAATAACATAACCAACCGTCAAGCGGGTTAGTAAATATTTATAAAATTATTTGCAGGATAAAATTGTAAAATTTTCAATCGACGTCATATCCCGATTGATGCATCTATCCCAGTCATTCAAAGATGGATGACTCTATTTAATTTCGATTGACGTCACATCCCGATTGATGTATCTAGCTCGATAACCTTTTTGATACTCTCGGTCAAAGATCGAATTGCGTAGAGGGAGACTAGTGATAATATCCAAAATAAAATTAACTATAAGGCCGGCTCGTTAAAGGCCCACAAAGAGGCCTAAAATCAGAGGCCTAAAAATTCCAACATTCAAATGTACAAATATGACAGGTACACACTTAATGAGGGGGCTCTCTCTAACTCTGTATACTCTCTTTCTATTGAGTTTTCTCTCCACACTTTGATAATTAATTTAGGCATCGGAGCACTAACACCCGACAAGATCGGGCTAGTCTCCTTTTTTGTAGGTCATTAAAGTCTCTCTTTTTATGGCCGACGATATCTCTTTCTATGATAAAATTATGTATTTTATCAGGTATTAACCGTACGTGTTTCCTTTTCTTTTATTTTTCTATCTTTATATACATTTGAAAGGTAAAAATCAGTTTATATATATATATATATATAGAGAGAGAGAGAGAGAGAGAGAGAGATACGTACAAAAGAGATTACATGATAAGTATGTTAACATGAAAAGAATACAAATATCAACGGATTTCCATATAAAAAATACTGCAAATGATCACGTTATTATTTATAAGATAAAATCAAATAGTTTGAGAAATGTTAAGTTTATAGAGATTAATGTGTATAGCTGAAAAATCTTATATAGTAGATGATATTAAACGAATTGAGTTATTAATATTGCGTAACAACCAATCATTAAAGCTGTAAAAACTTATAATTATTAACTCTGCGAATCCATGGAAGTTATTTTTCTAACGGATTTTCTAAATAATTTTTACTGGTATAGATTCCAGTAGAAGAAGCTTGAAGCTGTTATCTTATTTTGGAAGAATACCAAACACGCGAGGAACATTCGAGTTGTCTCGTGAAGGCATAAAGAAACCAAGGCAAAGGGCACTTTCTCATAAATCAGAAAAGAATTTGGTGCATTTTTCACCATTTGTGCTTACATATGCATATGTAGGAATCGCCATTGTTAAAGCCAAAGGTCTAGTCAAAAATAGAGAGCTGCTTCTTGGATTTACAGCTGATGCTAGAGCTCGTTTAGATCCTCCTCTACCAGCTAATTACTTTGGCAATTGTGTTAGCAGCTTTGGGATACGAACGGAAGCAGGAGCCGTGAATGAAGAAATGGGCTGGCCCTTGTGGCAGAGAAGCTAACAGAAGCAGTAAAAGGATTAGAAAAGGGAGTCGTTGATGGGGCAAAAGAGAAGCTTGAACAACTTATGAGCGCTGAACCAGGTTCAATAGATTCAATTGGGGTTGCTGGGTCGCCTAGATTTGAAGTTTACGGTACTGATTTTGGGTAGGGAAAGCCAAAGAAAGTTGAAGTTACATCCATTGATAGGAGAGGAGCCATTTATATAGGGGAAAGCGGAGATGGGAATGGTGGAATTGAGGTTGGTTTAGTTTTAAATAAAGTTGAGATGGAGAAGTTTGATTCTCTATTTGTTATTTGTTTATGTTATTAAATATCGAATTTATTTTATAATATTAGTTATTAATTTATAATTAATAGTATAATTAGTAATTATCGCTATAAATATATCGAAAGAGATATATATAAATATATCGAAATATATATAAATATATATATATATATTTGTGTTTGGAAGAAATTGGTGTCTCCAAGTCTTCAATTAGTAGGGAGGAATTTTTCCTTTTTTATATATAAACGATTCAAGAGTTGGAATTTAAAATTTCAAATATCTAGTCACTACAGTTACTATTATTTTTTTTTAACAAAGATATAAATATTTAATTATAAATTTAAATGTTTCTAAATTTGAGTGCTAACCCCAGATTAATTAAATAAAGAATTAATATTTTATTTAAATTTTTTGGCACAACAGTTGGGGATGTAGCTCAAATGGTAGAGCGCTCGCTTTGCATGCGAGAGGCACGGGGTTCGATCCCCCGCATCTCCACACTAAAGTTTGATTTTTTATTTCCCTATCTCTTTAATTTTTTTTTTGTGTTTTTGTTAGGAATTAAAAATGAAACGACGACGTAGAAGGTGCGTTTTGGAATCAGTATAAATACGATCCCATTCCAAACTCGGAATCCTCTTCTTCTTCCTGCTCTACCTCTCACCTTGCCGCCAGGAGCTATACGCCAGCGCTGGAGAGGTACTCTTTTTGCTCTCTCTATTTCTTTCTGTAAAGCTTTGTCTTCTAAAGGTTTAATTTTTGTACTTTTTGAATGGAAAAACTATGACCCTTGACAACTCTATGCTCTTCCAATTTTTAGTTTAATTTGGTCCCCTGCCAACAACCCTAATACTTGAACTTTGTTCCAGCTAAAACAGAAACTGAATCGGAAATTTTTAATTATGCTCTATAATCTAAAAGCTCTTCTTTTAATCTCATAATTATTGGCGGACAATGGCTTGTCGTTTTTTTTTTTAAAAAAAAAATTTCACATTCCAATTAGTTTATGAGGATGAATTCTGCTATTGCAATCTGCTAACATAAAAAGATTTATTCCTTCTAGCATTCTGTTAAAGGTAATCTCTTTTTAACTGTTTTTTTCTTGTGAATTTGTTCAATTGAAGGATTAATGGCTTCGGTGAAGAGAAAGTTGGTTGAGGATCCATCTGGGGAGCATCTCCCTCCACATAAGCAGCAGAGAGAGAATGGTTTGGTAACAGCTAAAGAGTCGGTGGCTTGTGTGCATGATGTTTCCTATCCAGAAGGTTATGTTCCACCTTCTCGATCAGATTCTTCAGATACAAATGATTCAGAGCCTGCAAGAGGGTTCCCTTTTACTCTTGATCCTTTTCAGTCTGAAGCTATTAAGTGCCTTGACAAAGGCGAGTCCGTCATGGTAAATGTGCTAAACATCTTGGTTTGACTTGTCGAATTTAGCCTTTCTTTTTTCATCTGATAATATGCAACATAAAAGAAACAAACTTTTTCTTATTTTATGTAATAATTCCACTAATTACAGGTGTCAGCACATACATCAGCTGGGAAAACTGTAGTAGCTCTGTATGCCATTGCAATGTCTTTGAAAAATCAACAACGAGTTATATACACTTCACCGATTAAGGCACTGAGCAATCAAAAGTATAGGGAGTTCAAAGAAGAATTCTCAGACGTGGGTCTTATGACGGGAGATGTCACAATTGACCCTAGTGCTTCATGTTTGGTGAGTGTTATTTTAGAGCAGACACTTTCTAATTGGACTGTTATTATCAATATAGGAGTGTTCAAGTATGGTTTAATGGATTATAGTTGGGTTTTGGCTCCAATCAATCGTGATAAAAGATGGACATATAACCTATCTGAATATGCTCCTCATTTTATGATTGAATCGTGCTTAAACTCTATTATAGCTCGTAAACTATATTTGAGCACCCTAACATATATGCATTACTTGTGTTTGAGCATCTAAGAGACTGGTTCAACTTTAGGTGATGACCACAGAAATCTGGCGTAGCATGCAGTATAGAGGATCTGAAATTACTCGTGAGGTAGCTTGGGTCATTTTTGATGAAGTACACTATATGCGTGATCGGGAAAGAGGTGTGGTTTGGGAAGAAAGCATTGTAATGGCCCCAAAGAATTCTCGATTTGTTTTCCTCTCTGCTACTGTACCTAATGCAAAAGAATTTGCTGACTGGGTCGCAAAGGTGATGTAGTTTCATTTTAGATGATTGCCATTTTTCTGATTGAAAGCAATTTGGATGATTGTTAGCCTTGGGATCATGCTCTTGCCTTGTGGTTGGTTACTTGTATTGAGAATGTCATCATCTGGGGGGACATAAAGCATATGTTGCTTTAGGAATTTGGATAACAAGGTTAGCTGGAATTATAAAGAATGCCAAAATTGATGAATATATACCATCATAGATTACTAGGTTATAGTTGAACTGCTTAGATATGCTTCTATGTTTTCCGCGATTTGGAAGATTGATATCAATATTTTTCTTTTTTATTTTTAATTCCATATGTGAAGCACAGAGTGACCTATACAAAAGATGTAAGTCTATAATTGTGATGTTCCAAAGAGCAAGGGAATATACTAAGTTAAGGGCAAAATAAGGAATATGTCTCATAGTATCTATGGCCTTAAAACATAGTAAATTAATCATTCTGATAACTAAATCAAAGGCCAAAGACTTCAACTTTGATGGAAATGCTTTCCTATTTCCTTTGTCCAGACATATTTCTCGCTATTCTCTTCTTAGTTTGGACTTTATGGACAAGCAGTCACATTGTGCAGTTGTTTGAGACCTTCTGGTACAGCACTCCAGCTGAAGAGCTCTCATTTCTTTTATTTACTCATTTTTTAGTAGGTATTAATACATATTTCTGATAATGCATCTCTTGATTCTTTTTGAGTAGGTTGTCTTTATGATAATGCATCTATTACTTGATTCTTTATGATACTTGTAGTCAGTGTATACTATCTTATTGTGACCCTTAGATCTGCCTTTTCCATATTGCAAGTCATTTATTGTTGCTATTGGAGAAATATGTGTGCTTAACTAGATGATCTGAATTTCAGGTTCACAAACAACCGTGTCACATTGTTTATACTGATTATAGGCCAACACCCCTCCAGCATTATATTTTCCCGGCTGGGGGTGATGGTTTGTACTTAGTTGTGGATGAAAAGGCAAAATTTCGAGAAGACAGCTTTCAGAAGGCATTAAATGCTTTGGTTCCTAAAAATGAAGGTGAGAAGAAAAGGGAGAATGGGAAGTGGCAGAAGGGTTTAGTGGTAGGCAAACTCGGTGAAGAAAGTGACATCTTTAAGATGGTAAAAATGATCATTCAGCGCCAGTATGATCCTGTGATTCTTTTCAGCTTTAGCAAAAGAGAATGTGAATTCCTTGCGATGCAGGTAAGTTTCACTATATTTCCCTATTTAGTTGTTCTTCAAAATTCAAATGCTAATTGTCCTTTAATTTCTTTACAAAATAAACTTGGGTTTGGGGCATTTATGTTTGAATTTTTTAGATGGCAAAAATGGATCTAAATGAGGATGATGAGAAAGTGAACATAGAAACAATTTTTTGGAGTGCAATGGACATGCTTTCAGATGATGACAAGAAACTACCTCAGGCAAGTTTTGCTCCTTTTTTCCTAGTGTTTCAATAGGCTTAATGTGTTGAGATTTAGTTTTTAACTTCTAATAAAGGAAAGTATCATGTGCTGAGATGGACACTGGAAAAAGCAAAGTATGGTGGGTCTAGAGTTTTAAAGATCATAATTGTTTTTTGGTCTTTACTTAACCTGCCAGCAATTTAGAAACTGCTCCAGCATACTGTTACCAATGTCAATATGCTACCAATTGTTAAAATGACAATTATTAACTTCTATGTTATTATTTGCAGGTTTCAAATATGTTACCCCTCTTAAAGCGGGGAATAGGTGTGCATCATTCTGGCTTGCTTCCCATTCTGAAGGAAGTGATAGAGATTTTGTTTCAAGAAGGGCTGATCAAGGTTTAGTATTTCGTTTCTTTTCTTTTGATAATCACAATATCTTCTATATTCTTTTGACAGTAACTTGATGTCCCATTTGTAAGATATAACTAAATATTCTCATTATTTTACAATGCATGTGACATTTTTTGCATTTTTCTTACAATTTAAGACAATGATGTTTGACAATGTATCATTTGCAATTCTAATTCCAGACTTTGTTTCTACTGTTTTGAGATGTCATTAAGATCATGCTTGTTTCTACATCATCCAGGTCATGCTTGTTTTGAGATGTTAAGGTTGTCTTGTCATAGGATGTTCTTGAGTCTATAAAACGAATTTCTCCTTCTGCTTGTACTCTCTCTCTCTATAAAATATTATTTACTGAAATTCATTTGGATAAGTGGAAGTACTTATAAGTAGTGTTACTGATTAAGGCATAGTGAAATATACGTCCTCTGTTGTGGTAAGCACACAGAAAAAGTTGCTGTTTTGTTAATTTGGTTTCTATCTAATTTCCAAACCCTTTTAAACTCGTTTCTTATTTATCATAGTACTGTGATGATTGATACATTTTTCTTTTAGTGCCTGTTTGCTACAGAGACTTTCAGCATAGGCTTAAACATGCCTGCAAAAACTGTGGTATTCACCAATGTCCGTAAATTTGATGGGGACAAGTTCAGATGGATATCAAGTGGAGAGTACATTCAGATGAGTGGTCGTGCAGGTCGTCGAGGGATTGATGAGCGCGGGGTATGCATCCTTATGGTGGATGAGAAGCTAGAGCCCTCAACTGCTAAAATGATGCTTAAAGGAAGTGCTGACAGTTTGAACAGGTATTATTGACTTGGCAAGTTATCTTTAGTGTAAGTTGCTTGATTTAAACACTCCATTTAGTCACCTATATCAATTATCAATTGTTAGGTCGTACAAGCATAAGCATATATCACACAGCAATGTGAACATTAATAATTTAGCCTCTCTTTAGTTATGTACTTGTCTGTGGGGTTCTTGAAGTCAGGAGACTCACTTATCTAAAAAAAATTCAAGTCTGCATGGTTATTAAACTCACTAGGAATTACCTTATTGAATTTCACTGTTACAGGATGTCAAGTTGTAATTTTATTGTACGTAAAAGAAGAAAAATCTAAATAAAAGTAAGAATTGAGGAAAGAGACAATAGATTCTATTACTTTCACTTCTGGTAATATAATGCTGATGTCTTTTACTGTCTTGAAAGTGCTTTCCCTGACTCAAAATTCGACCTTATTTTCAGTGCCTTCCATTTAAGCTACAACATGCTTTTAAATCAGATGCGTTGTGAAGATGGGGACCCTGAAAATTTGCTCCGCAATTCATTCTATCAGTTCCAAGCTGATCGTGCCATTCCTGATCTGGAGGTGAGATTAATTTGTAGAAGCTAGAAGAAGAAACCTTCATAGTTGGATCTTTTGTTATGTTTGTGTCATGGTCTCAATTTTGAGATCGAGTCGCCAGCCAATTGACAGGGGAGTTATTTCCAAGTAATGGGTATTTGCCTTATTCTTGTTCATTGACTTACATATGGTTGCTGGAAAATGCAACTCATTAAAGGGAATCACAACCTTAGAACTTGTCGAAATAAGGGTTCTGAATCTCCATAATTTTAGGGAAAATACAACTTGTTTTATTCTATTGAATCTGTTTCTTTTAAATAGAGACGTTTATTATGAAAATAGGAAAGTCTTACTGGAAATCAACTTCCCCACTAAGCTAGAAATTTGAATGAAATTAAAAGACAATAAAATATCAGAATTAAGCATCAATTCTTTTGGCCACTGGATGTCCCAGCCGAATGTACTTCTTCCCCACAAAAGTGCCCATAACAGTTTGTTTCAGAATAGGAAAGATTCTTCATTCTCATCAAATTGTTGAGACAATTGAAAGCATATATCCTTGTTCCAAGATCCTCTATCTTTGCCTTGAATTGTTGGGTTTAGACATTACTTTGATGATCTTTATCTTTAATCGTTTCAAAATGGCTGCAATAAACCATTTTTTGTGATTTGTTTCAGAATAGGAAAACAAAGTCAACTGAAATGTTTGGTTCACCATTTTAACATGTGAATCTAGTAAGCTTTGTATTTTGGGGACCAGTTAATTGGTAGACCATCCCACTTATGATCTTGAGGTTATATATATAAAACTGTTGTTGTGGCCCTCATCTATGTCATTAAGCGTTGCGTGATGGCCATTTTTATAGAGAAATATGTTATTTGATAGTTATTGGTGTATGTGTGCTTATTGATAATGTGACAGGTCAAGATGAGAATGGCTTGTTTACTTGTGGATTCTATAGGGGACATTGGGGCTTAGAGCTTACATGGAAGTTATTGTTTAGAGGTTAATGAGACCAAAGCCAAAATTTGAAGAACTTTCTGAAACCTGAAAGACAGAGTTAGGGGAGTTATAGGTTATCTCTTTGCAAGATACAACAAGGCAAGAGCACAACTATACAAGTACACCCATGAGGTTATCTTTAATAGACATGGGGGTGTATTTTCTGAGAGTAACTTTATTATTATTTTTTTTTGGTAAATCTGAAAACTTTTAGCAGCAAACCTTCTTGCCCACTGTTATTCTGGCATCTTGTATAATTTGTTCGAGTTACTTCAATGGCTTTCAGAACCAAATGTTAAGTTACTCATTCTAATGTCTGCAGAAACAAATGAAAGTGCTTGAAGAAGAGAGGGACTCAATGATAATTGAAGAAGAAGAAAGTTTAAAGAACTATTATGATCTAATTCAACAATATAAAAGTTTGAAGAAGGATGCTCTTGATATTGTGTTTTCTCCAAGGTACTGCTTACCGTTTCTGAAGCCAGGCAGAATTGTGTGCATTCAATGTACTGGGGCAGATGAAAACTCCCATTCTTTCTCTATTGAAGATCAAGTAACTTGGGGAGTGATAATCAATTTTGACAGAGTCAAAAACTTTTCTGAAGGTGAGAATTTTCTTTCTGGTTTTCTGTTCTTCAGTGCCATTACAATTCGAGTTAGTTTATATTAAAAATTCAATTTTTCCAGATGATGCTAATAGAAAACCTGAAGATGCAAGCTACACGGTTGATGTTCTTACAAGATGTGTCGTTAGCAGAGATGCTGTTTCTAAAAAAAGCATCAAGATTGTCCCGCTAAAAGAGCCTGGAGAGCCCCTTGTTGTTTCTGTTTCTATCTCTGAGGTAAGACCCTTTATCTCTACCGTGATTATTGTTTCTCTGAATATTGTCTTGAGATTATTTAGGCATACATTTTAGTTACAAAGGAGAAACATAGTATTGTTATTTCATCTTATTTTTGGCATGTGCTTTGTGTATGCAGTCTACGACTTGCTAGTTCTTTCTATCAAAGTTGCTGCAACCTTTTCTTTTGGTGTGGCTTAGTCTGTTAGTCTTTTTAAGTAACCATGACGAGGCATTTGAACCTGGTTTCTTGTTTGGGTATGAAAGACCTGTGCCTGATGGTACATGTTTAATTTGCTCTCTTTTTTCAATTGTAAAGTAGAAGAGTATGATATTGTCTGAATCAGTTGGGTTGACCTTTTTTCCAAGGCTCTGGCTATCCAGCAGTTACTCTTTTTGATAGGAAAGAGAAAAAAACTTGGAAATTTTTCTATATGATTTGTTTTGTTTATTGATGACTTCATGCCAAAGGAGTTTCTTCTTAATTTCCATCTTGGACAGATTACTATACTGAGTAGTGCTTGCCTGCAAATGGCAAAAGACCTTTTGCCACTGGAAGTTAGAGAAAACACCCTCAAGCGGGTTTCAGAAATTCTTTCTAGACACCCTACTGGTCTGCCCCTGGATCCTGAAGGAGATATGCAGGTACTTCTCTATTTCTTCTTTCTTTTTTCTTTAAAAAATTAATTTTTTTTGCACTTGCTTCTAAAGTAATTGTCCTTAAATTATATCCTTCAGATCAAAAGTAGCTCATACAGAAAGGCAATCCGTAGGATAGAGGCATTGGAGCACCTCTTTGAAAAGCATAAAATTGCTAAATCTCCTCTTATTGAGCAGAAACTCAAAGTATTGCACAAGAAGCAAGAATTAACAGCCAAGATTAAATCAATCAAGAGGACAATGCGCTCTTCCACTACTTTGGCTTTTAAGGATGAACTCAAGGCTAGAAAAAGAGTTCTTCGGAGGCTCGGGTAACCAAACAATTTTTCCTCCTTTTCTTGGGGGATTGCAGGGCTGGGATTGATGTGCCAATTGTTTTTCTTTCTCTTTCTGGGATTTTTGGTATGAAATACCTGTAGTATATGCACAAAGGGATATGCATGTTAATATTTGAGATTGTTAACTCCATTAGGGTAAGTGTCTGGATATGCGTTATTATTTTAAGTAAATATTTATTAATTTTTTCTGATATGGGGAAAAACAAGTTGTATGAGTTGATCTTAGTGCCTTGGGGCTTGGCCTTACCCAGAGGCAATTACTTTTTCGTATATAATTTGGCTTCAGCTATTTAAAGGGAGCAGTCAATTGACACCTAAATGGTATAATACTTCCTTATAGCAAGGATATGATTCTTTTGAAAATGATCTTCTCTGAAACTGGCATTCTTGGTTGTCTATTGCTTGTGACCATGTTCCCATGATGGATTTATTGTCTCTGTCTAATTGTAATCATCATTGAGTTGTTTTCATCAAGTTCTCTTGTGCTACGAACAAATTATGATAACTCTATAATACTTGTTTCCTCTATGAACATACTACTGGTCAGTAACTGTACCTCTATTATTATTTGATTACAGATATGTTACAAGTGATGATGTAGTGGAGCTGAAAGGGAAAGTTGCATGTGAAATTAGCAGTGCTGATGAGTTGACCCTGACGGAGCTCATGTTCAATGGTGTCTTAAAGGATATAAAAGTGGAGGAGATGGTGTCTCTTCTCTCATGTTTTGTGTGGCAGGAGAAGCTCCAGGATGCTGCCAAACCTAGAGAAGAACTTGACTTGCTTTTTACACAACTACAAGATACAGCTCGGAGAGTTGCCAAACTTCAGCTTGAATGCAAGGTAAACAAGGAATTCCACGCTGACTTCTTGACTTTCTTATTTGCAACTTGCATTGCTGAGAGAATTGTTGAACATCTCTATTAAAATTGTTGCATTTTACTATAAATGAAGTTCTATCTATCCATTACAATTTCAACAAGCATATAAGGTAGATAAGGATAATATATCATTTCTTTCACTAGTGAGCTGAGATTACTGTCAATCAAGTCATATGGCAAAAGTGAAGAAGAGAAGTTCACGCCCTTTTTGTTTGGACTATTAGATTTTCCACTTTTTCAGATATTTCCTTATTGTCATTTTGTTGTTATGGTAGGTCCAAATTGATGTAGAGAATTTTGTGAATTCATTTCGGCCTGATATCATGGAGGCAATATATGCTTGGGCAAAAGGATCCAAATTCTATGAAATCATGGAAATTACCCAGGTTTTTGAGGGGAGCTTGATCAGGGCAATTAGGAGTTTAGAGGAAGTGCTTCAGCAGCTTATACAAGCGGCAAAGTCGATTGGTGAAACGGAGTTGGAGGCAAAATTTGAAGAGGCTGTTACCAAAATCAAGAGAGACATCGTGTTTGCAGCATCTTTATACTTGTAGATAACATATGGTATATGTTATAATCAATAAGTGAAACTGAATGACAGCAAAACAACAGGGAGAATAATGAAGCCCCTTGGTAGAGTTGTATGTCTTGTTAATGCTGCAATCAGATTCAGGAACATGGCCGAGAAATCCTTTATCTTGTTAGTTGAAAATATCTGGAGAATAGCTATGCATAGTGCAAGATGAATATGGGATGAAGTGGGAAAAAAAAATTGAATCAAGTTGGTCTGTAACTTGGACAAGGCATCATTGCTTTTTAACTTAAGCCACATTTGATAGCAGAAGCTTGTCTTGTATGGACTAGGAAAGATGAAACCTAGAGCTTTGAGTCACATATTGTCAAGAGAAAGAGCTGTTCTTGGTCCCCCAAGATTTGTGGTATATGTCAAATTAGCAGTTTTGCTTTCTATTATTGTTAGTGTTATTATATTTTACTTCAAAGGGTTCTCCCAAGAAATTTGAGAACTCTCAATTTTGTTGTAAGCATGTGGTTCGTACACTCTAGTATTTGGCTAATGCCATTCATTTACTAATTTAACATTTTATTTGAGTATAGCGATTTTTTTTTCTATTTAAAAATCTGGTTCCTTCAAATGGACATTTCGTTCGAGTATTCCAATTATATTAAATAATAAATAAACATATCCCTTTCATTATTATTTGACCTCTAAAATCTCAACCCCAATGTGAATATACAGTACAACGCCTTTTCTTTCCCCAGCAAACTATACTTGTATAAAAATGAAAATGAAAAAACACGTGCACAAAACTTACATGTAAACAATAGACCCTCACCTGTCACCCCTAAAAGATCAGCAAGAGGGAGAAGGCATAGCCAACAAGATCCAGTTTTTATTGTTTCCATTTTGCTTCTATTATGAATCAAACTTCTCGAATGCAAAAACAAGGACAAAAGCAACGAAGTAAATTGACACCAAACTCAATAACACAGCGAAAGATCCCACCTTTGCTTTCTCTTCTTGGCCTCTGTACAACAGGCACACCATAGACAGGATTTGGAACTGTGTACTGTTGGTAGCTCAATGGGGTCTCATCTTGAACTGTAGTATAAATTGGATTTGTTTCTTCATTGATTTCTTGAGTTGGGAACTGAAGTTGGTTCTCGTATCCCACTTGCACCTCAGCTACAGAAATGCTCTGTTGGGTATCAAGCCATGGTGGCAGTGGTGGAGCTGATGGTTCAATTGGGGTGGAGTAAGAGCAACAACAGTGGCATGGTGGTGGCAGAGGTGGCGGTTGAAGATGGTAAAAGTGGTGCTCTTTGTAGGTCCTCTTTTTCCTCTTCTTTATTGGCCATAACTTCTTGAGCTTCTTTGCTGCTTTTATCATTTCCGGTGGAAATGGAGTTTGGTATGGTTTTTTGCAGTTTTGAATGTAATATAATTGCTACAACAATGAGTTCATTGATACTTTGCCATAAAGAACATTGCTTTGATGGATAATTGTAAAGAAAAGAATGATTAGAAATATTTTGCAAACAGTCAGTACTGTTTAACCTGTTTTCAAATTTTCTGACCGTTGCCAACTAACTTGTCCCACCCTACTTTGAACCAAAAAAAGGCGAGGAGCCGGGGGTCTTTTGACCGTTGGGCACCTGATCTCTCCATGACACAAACTATTTAATCCAGAATTTCTTGGACAAAAAAGAAAAACAAAAGGCCAATATAATAAAGCAAATTCCCCAAGGAAAGGTCAAACATGTTTGCAATGTAAAGCAAGTGACAACAAAGACTTGTATATATTTATATACTTATTTACAATGAGGCAGAATTTGCCATTGAGTGAATAATTAAAAAAAAAAAAACATACAAAATAAACAAGCAAAAGTAAGAGAGCAAATTTTGCATTTGTCATTGGCTGAGCAGGTGGAATGGACGAACTCTGCAGCCTACTTTGATTCCAAACAAGCAACCGCTAATGATTCCCTTCACAAAATAGCACAAAACAAAATCCAAAACCGATTGATTAACACAGTTTCTCACTCTCCACAAATGACATGCTCAGCAGACAGCTGACCATCTCACCTGTAATTTAGTGCCTGCCTGTCTGGATATGTTAATGGCCATTTTGTGTATGCTGCTAGATTGACATTGTTGTCGCCCACTCGTTTTCCTAGTCCCTTCAGCAGCCAGTCATAGAATAATAGAGGCATTCAGTTATTAGCACCCAGGCCCAACTACCGATGATCTGTCTGCATCAGCATCGGCTTTGGCTCCCTTAATGTCTTCATCAGCGGGAAGTTTAATCTTGGGTGATAACCTCTTCACTTCCTCTGATGTATATATGAAAATTTTCCTCACCATGCTGCAGAACTCACTGCAATCAAAAGACATTAGTGTTGGCAACCCAGTATAAACTTTAAAGAACAATGAATTAGGACAGAGTTAAATCAACTTACTGCCATGGATCATCCCCAACCATCATCATATCATCTTCATCATCAGTGTAGACAATTTGCCATTTCTTTGAAGATCCACTGAGCTCACCTTCAATATCAAACATTTCTTCCAGCTTCCTAAGCAGGTCCTCATAACAGTCGAATCTTGTCAAATCAACAGCTCTACCAACAGCAATGCCTTGCATGTGAACCTGGAAAAAGCAAATATTGGCCATAAAACGGTTCACAAGTTTTGGTATAAGATCAGCAAATGTATGAGAAACAATATTTTATTTTGAAGCAATCAAACTTACCATTGAAATTAACCTTGAACTATATTAACTTTTACTACATGTCAAGAACACTAAACTGATTTGCATTGAGGAAGAAGTGGGGTGGGAGATGGTGTAGAATTTTGTTTTTGTTTTTGTTTCTTCTTCATTTTTTCTTTTGTGGTGTGCGTGTGCTCGCACATGTGTGACTATAGAAAAAACTATTCCAGTCAAAAGCATATAGGCTAAAGAGAATACCTTAGTGCAGCTTCTTATTTGCTTGCTTTGCAACTCCTGAGGAGATCTCAGGCATGATTTCTCAGGCTCACAACTTACTGAAGGTCTTTCACATCGATTAACGTTCAGTGGCTCTGAATGCTGATCAGATTCAGCAACCAAAGACACAACTGGGTGATGATCATCCCCCACAGTTCCAGATGCAGTAGCCATTGCTGAAGTTTCCTCTGCGTTGAAGTTGTCTACAAGCTGAATCCCGAAAAGCCTGTAGCCAATTCCAGGTCCCTGTCTCCTCTCTGCACAATCTTTGTTAATGACTGGGACAAAAGAATCTGTAACACTTTCCACATGATTAGCCCGATACATTGAGTTGGGGGAAATGCCAGGGAGGGGATTGTGGGTACTAAGGCCAAGAGAGCTAGCCTTGGCAGCTGTAGAGAAATAGTGTGATGGATAAGTATCCCATCCACGGTGAGAATCTGCATATGAGAAAGCAGGAGATTCTACTTGGGGTTTCCACATCCCTAAGATAGCAGCAAAATTATTATCATAAACCAGCACAAACAAATGGCCATGAGGAAATACTAAAGTGCTGAATATACCAATTGCAGAGAGGTCAGGCGTTGGAGGTAAAACAGACGGCCTTGCCCGCTTGTTTCTTTGCATAGGTTGAGAGTTTGATGGAGTAGTTGCAACAAGTGGCTCCAATTCCCAGGGTGATACTCTATCAGGACGCAAGATTGAAGAAGGCTCATCCCATTGAACCTGGCAGAAAACATGACACACACTTGTGAAGAGAGGAAAATAATAATTACTTCTTGCATGAAATGAGGAAAAATTACCATGTCTAATCAATCAAAAGATTAGATGAGTTGCATGAAGTATAAAAACTCTCACTATAAAACTAGAAAAATGAACGCGTTGCCAGCCATTCATAAACCATGATCTTTATAATGACTGTAGAAATTCCAGTAAGAAAAGAACTAAAGAAGATATCAAGTTGTCAACCTTTAAGGATCTCCACTCAGAATCAGCCCAGCCAGATGATATATTCTCTCCAACACCAACGATGGTGCCACTGAACCTGCAGCTCAATAGGAATTAACAATAAGAATGCTGTTAAAAACTTCTATAGTAAGATCTCATTCCAGCACAAGAAGATACCTTCTTTCAGGAACTTCCTCTCCCTCAAATCTCATCTTAAATCTCATCCCAACAGAGAGTTTCTGGTTCCGGGCTTCAAGATACTTGTTGACACTAACAATGAACTCAGAGCGACTTGTTCTGAAAATTAAATGCTTATTCATCAAATTTAACATAAGAAAATTCAAAAACGCTAAAATTACAAAGGAACACAAATATAAAAATAAGATAACATCAAACAGATTAAACAAATGGACATACAACCTTGGTTTGTAGAAGACAGAAAAAAGAGTTCCGGTAGCAATGGCATGAGAAGCAGTAGCAAGAACCCCAAGATGCATGCTTTGGCTGGATATAACAGAAGATGGCATATTTGTTTGTAGTCTCATGAGCCTCCTTACTCCAACACGAAGCTCTCCATTTTCTCCTCTGCAAGGACAGCATTAATCAATTTTTAGATAACGAAGTTCAGCAAGAAAGCTTCTGAACAATAATGATGCTAATTGTGTATGATAAACTTGCCTCAAGAAGATGAATGCATCGCCGGCCACTAACTTTTTTGAGCTAACAAAGACACTCCACCCAGTGGTGAGTAAGTGGCGTCTAGGCTGACCTGCAATTGATTTTTTTATCAATCCCCCAAATGTTAAGACAATATTACCATGCAGGCTTCTTGTGAGTATCAAATGGTAAGTAAAAACACAGTTAAATATGATAAAAAGTCATAAAGACCATAATAATGGTGTCTTTGAATCTATAAACCTCTTAATAGTTTCTTAAAATACTAAATTCCAAAAGATGCTAGGCATGTTGAAAGGCAGTGTTCCACCAAAGGTCTTTCTATAATGCCAACAATACTGAAACGAAAACAAGAAGGTTGACGCATGATCAACGCACAGATTCCATCATTATTAGATATAATATATAAACACATATAATCAAATTCAGGAGAATAACGACCAATATGGGTACAGGTTCTGTCATTATTAGGTATGATATACCATATATAACCAAATCAAGAGAATAACAATTCAACAAAGTCTTCAGCAAAAGCAGTTAACTAACAGCCAGGACCAGGCATTCAGAATCATATAAGGGGAAAAAGTTAACATTTTCTAACCCCGGAATATGTGCCGGAAATGCCATTCATTTCCATGAAGATCTGTAGCACCCAATTCCTGGCAAGGTGGTTGTTGAGACATATCCTGCACAGGAAGAAAAACACATGTCAACAGGAAAACAAGAAATTTGCATTACTCACATGTTCCAACAGGAATAGGCCCTAACCAGTGGAGGCAGGCAATCATCTGCATGCCTTCGGAGAACAGAGAAACCACCATGAGTGCTAGTGTCAGAGGCAGTAAGTGTCTTGCAAAACGAATGAACTGTGCATCTTTCAGGTTGTTGGGGTGGAGCATCAGGGGTAGTCACCTCACTTTGCTGATTTAGTGAGAAGTTGTAATAAGAACGATGCAGCAAAAGGCAGTAAAATGAAATTCATTTGGAAGTTTTATCTAACCAAGGAAATATAACAAGCTTACATCCAGATCAGGAAGCAATGTAATTTGTGCATACACTTCATCTGTTTCAGGTTCCGCCTGCAGCCCAAAATGAAATTTGTAAATTAATAAATATCAATGGAAGTGTGAAAAGTAAGGCATTTTTACCAATTAACCAATATTAGTATACATCAAATGACCCAAAAAAACAAAAGTTACAATCATAAAGCAAACTCACCCTGCGCTGAACATTAACTACTTTACAAAGAATTTTGGATGGAAGATTGAATGATGATGGCATTTGCTGTTCCAACCCTTGATGCATTGAAGCTTCAAGCTATTCAGAGATAACAAAGATCTGTAAGACATAAGACAATAGAAAAGGACAACACACAAACCAGTGGATAGAAAATAGTTGCAATAAAGTCTCACTAAATGCATAATACCAGATAAGCAACAAAGAAATCTAGATTCCAAGCTCTACTAATTTGAAATACCTGCTCCATGTGGCCTTGTGGAAAATAATAAACTCGCTCCCCTTCATGAGGTAGGTTGACCAGAGGTCCAGCACAGGCATGCCATAACTCATTGTACAGAGCATTGTTACAACCCCCTGATATTATGTCAAACACATAAAAGAAAATGGTCAACACCATATTATATTCAAAAAACAATATGCAAATTACACCCAACCGAAAAAAAAAAGATTTAAAAACTTTTTCTTCTAACACAAACAGCATCTTTACACAATACCGAAAATACTACCAACAAAAACTTGTAACTGTTATATAGTGTTCAAAAACCACATTTGCTTCGGGTAATTCATTTTGTTAAGTGATAACATCTAATGTTCAAACAATATAAATTCCTACCCTTACTATTTGTAGTAACTCTTAGATTGCATTTTACTTTAAAATGTGTAGCTAAATTTGCTTCGTTCAGGGAAGCTGGGGGGAAAATGTCCATGAATTTCAAAACAGGTGCATCAGTGAACACAACACAACAACATGATAACTACATACTGATAACAATGCTCTTTAGCATGCATGCTAAAGAGTGCACATACCAAATCAAAAACAATTTAACTTCTTCTAACAAGATTTTAACTTAATTTCGCCTTCTAATCTTGTTGTAGCCTACTTCATACATATTAACATATGATTACAGAAAACACAAAAAAATAAAGCTCAAACCTGTATGAGGGTGTCCAACAGGCGTACGATTGGGAATTGAAAAAGCCATAACAAAACCACACAAAGTCCTCAAAGCACAGTAAAGTCAATCTATGGAAACACCAAGTTCAAAGTAGTTAAATAAACAATATATTATACTTGAAATCAATAATCTCATCAAACTAGAGCAAATCCATTAATGGTATACACATCTCCTCTCGCTACTGGATATAAAATTATTGCAGCTTTAGCTAATTAGAACTCCACAGACTAGCGATTTTTTAGGAAAGCAGCTCCCTCTGCTTTCCACCTTAAATGATGGAAAAAAAAAAAAAAAAGATCAGCTTTTCCTTATCCCAACCTTTAACTCCTAATAAAGCATGTACCTTTCACGAGATTCAAATTGCCTTTAACTCTTTTTCCATCTTAAAATTTGTCCCTTTTTCTATTTTTTTTTTTTTTTTTTGTGAAAACATGTGTTTTAGCTATTATGCATTTAAATATATTCACAAAACAAAACTAATAACCCATGTACATCTCATTTGGAATAAAACAATTAAGTTCATCCATGATCACAAACTAAAACATCTTGATTCTAAATACTCAAATTCCTTTCAAAAGGAAAAACATAAAAGATGGTAACTGGAAGGCAAGAAAATTAGCCAAGAGAAAAAAAATGAAATAAAACTAAGAACCATTAAGGGATCTGACAAAAGCAAAACAACTAATTCTACAACCCCATGAACATCACAAATACACAGTTAAAAATCCCTCATTTCCCCTAAATCATCCAACCCACCAACAAATTACCCATCAAAAATGAAAATTAAATCGACTTACCAGTTATTGGGTTCTACAAAATCCGTACGATCGAAGGACAGCAACAGCAAATTTATGGTTTCAAATGGATAAAAAATCGATTGGATCGAAAACGACATACACAAACAGTAGTCTCTCTGGAAATATATATGGAAAATGGGTTATGTATCACTGATGTTCGGTCGAAGCCGACACGACTAATCTTTGGGTTCTCTTTTCTGTTCCTCTCTTACACACAGTCTTCTTCTCTCTCTTTCCGGTCTTTTTCTTTTTTCTTTTTTTTATTTTTTTTTATTTTTTTATTTTTTAAATATTAAATGTGTGTTTTAAATATTTATAGCTTTGTGTGTCAAAGAAGCTTGGACTTGAATCTTGAGAGACTCGAGAGGGAAAAGGAGAGGTGTGCAAAAATCGAATTGATATGATTAATATGATTAATCTGAATCGATATATTCGGATGAAATTAATCGAATTATTAAAATCGATTTAATTATAAAAATTAGAGATATTTTGGATGTTAGATTGAATGAAAATTCTCTAAAATCGATCTAACTTATCAATCCAAATAACATAATATATAAATAAAAAATTTTTAATTTCTTTATTCATATTAATTAATATATAATATATTTAATGTAATTTTGAAATTGTTAGTTTGTTGTATTTTTAAAATATTTTTGTGATATTTAATATTATTTATTTGTATTAATTTAGAATTTTAATTTAATTGTAATTTAAATATGTAAATTAAAAAATTTTGGGTGAATCGATTCGGGATCCGAAAAATATCGGATTGATTGGGTAGGAATATGATATTTATATAGGATTGAATCGGATAAGAAAAATATCTAAAAATCGGATGTCGGGTTAATCAGATTCACCCGATCGATGTACACCCTTAGAAAAGTTAGGGGCATTATTGTACTTTTAGTATTTTTATATTTTCTTACAAAAAATTGGAATTATTTTTAAGGGTGATACATGTTATTTTCCTTTCAAATTATAATTGTTTAACGAATTAATCTAAGATTAATTGAGTGTCAAATTACATCTATATTTATTAAAAATTTAGATAATATTTTTTATATTATTTAAAATATCATAGTATTCTTATCATAATTCACACGCTATAAACATGTAGCATGCTTTTTATATTATATCATATATTTTTATATAAGATAATGTGGTATTTTTAATAAATTTAGAGATATAATTTACCATTCAATTCGTTAAAAGGGATGATTTTTAATATATAAATAATATATTAACCATTTTTTAATAAAGGTGGTGAAAGAGAAAGGAGATGGAAGAAATATTTTTTAAATTCAATGTATTGCTTAAATGTTTGGAGACAAAATTTTTAAACTTAAAAAAATGCAATTAATCCATTTCTCTAAAAATGTTATTTCTCAATTTGTCATGAATTATACCCTAAATTAAAAATTTTGTTCAATTTCATCCTTTACATAAGATTAAAATGTAGTTTTGAATGAATTGAGGGACTAAATGTGATAATTAATCATAAGTATTTAATGTAAGTGAAAAAAATTTAGAGTTGAGGTTTAAAATTCAAAATTACATAGTCCAAAATCCAAATGAACATATTTTTCAATTAAGGGACTTAGTTGCATAGTTTTGTGCATATGAGGGGCCAAATAATTTTTATTATTTACAAATTTGAACAGAAAAAACAGTGTCCTGGAATCCCTACATCTACTCCACCTTGTCTCCAGTAAAGTATTATCCTTTAATTTAGGATTTGTTTAATTTTTTGTGGATAGAAGGATTTGTTTAATTATTTGTTTTGATGTCTGTAATTATGTCATAATTTGATTAGTTTAGCTTCCTACTACTCAGTTGACTTTGAAATTACATATTTGCCCCTAATTGTTTCCTGTTAAATGACACTATGCCACCTGTTTTGGTCTTTTAGTTTCTTAAGTGCATAACCAAACAAAACCAATGACACCCACATGCCCATGCTCTTATTTAAGGTAGTATTTGGTAAATTGCAGCGAAAGTACCAAATCACCCTCCATATTTTTGTCAGGAGGACAATAATACCCTTTTCTTTAATCTAGCTTTTTGTTGTTGTAGGACTTTACACACTACAAGAATCTAGTGGGATCTCAAAGTGGTTTAGTGGAATTTCAGTTTCACCGACATAAATAGCAGTGATTTTTTTTTTCTTTTAAGTATTTTTTTATATTTTAGAGAAGGAAGAATTTAGGTTTGTTGATTATGAATAAGAGCTTACAATTAATTAAAAGATTTATGTGTCAATTTTCGGATTAATTTCCTTCGTAATCATTAAAATTTGACGATTGTAACGTTAAGATCGTTATGCTATGATATAAAAATAAAAAAATAATTTAATTTTTATTTTGTAACAAAAAAATTATAAAAATCGAAAATTCATATACCAAAAAAATAACCTAACTTTTATTTGAATTCATTATTCAATTTATTTTAATGGTACAATTTGTATAATATCAACTTAACTACTTTTTAATTTTTATAACATCAATCAAACTAAAATAAAAGTTGAGTTATTTTTTCCGGTAACCGAATTTTCAATTTTCTGATTTTTGTAATTTTTTTATTATAAAATAAAAGTTTAATTATTTTTTTGTTACAAATTATAGTATAGTAATCACAACGTTATAATCGTCAAACTTTAATTATTACAAATGAAATTAATTGAAGAATATTCTCTCTTGTTTGTTTGGACTTCCTAACAACGTACTAAAAATTCAATTTTTGATTACGATATTTTTTATCAAAAATTTATATTTTTTGAAAAAAAAAAGAAAGAACATTGAAAGTTGAATTTCTAGAAACAGTAAACAATTACCCTAAAATATAGCATCAAAATTTTATTTTTGGGCAAATAAAACATCAAGATTATAAAACAATAATATTACAGTTTTAATTTAACTGAAAATTAAAAATGAACAATTTTCACTTAACAAAAACAAAAATTTCATTTATAATTAAATAACTAAATTTTTAGTTTATGAAAATATAATATAATTGGTGGCAGTTGTCATAAAAAAAATGAATAGACAAATCAATGAATTTGTAAAATCGAAAGTCCCGAGCAATATTACTTATTGTCTAATATGTGTTGTTTTCTCCCTCATGAATTTTGATAAAATTTCAATTTTTAGCATGGAAAATTTTCCCAGAAATTAGAAGTTGGAAATTATCATGCAATTTCCAAATTACAATTGATTTACCATATACTTTATGAAAATTAACCTATTTTCATCATATTTTCAAATCATTCAGTATATGATTGCAATAAGAACTTATGATATTGCAATCGAAATGTGTGCTATATAATTTTGTGAAAATATTGAAAAAATTAAAACTATATATTTTTATTATGAAATGGAACAAAATGTCATAAGTTAAATATTATGAGCTAAGTTTGCTATATAATTAATTATGGAGCAAATTGGGTATTGTTAAAAAGTTTAAATGAAAAAAAAAATCACGGGCTTATATTTTGGGAAACTATACCCTAAATCTAAACTGTTTATGTAATAAGTTTCCTAATCAATTTGAAGTTCCCAATAATTTGGATTTGGAACCAATCAACATTGTCCACGTAAGCCCTTCATAATTTAATACATATCACGTATACTCATAAACTGTGTAAAGATTCTATTTTCAGCTACTCAGCGTCTCCTAATCCTCACCCATTTCTACATTCTTTACCCTAAACTTTCTTTAATTTGAATTTATTTCCATTTCCTAACTATGCAGACCAATAAGCATTACCCACGTCAGCCTCAATAGAATCCAAATCCTACTCCAAATCAATAAATAAATAGGATCAACATGCGTGCATACCCCCTAATTAATCACTTCACGGCAGATTAAGGAAACATTCGAAAGTTTTATTAAAGAAGACGACATAATTAGAGGTCAGTAATCAATTTCCATGAAGAAATTACCTGTTGGGTATCTTTTTTCCCCTAGCAATGAAGAAATTATCAACCACTTTCTTCACAAGAAAGTGAGAGGCGAAGCTCTGTTTTGTGATTATGTGAAAGATTGTGATGTTTATGGAGATAAAGAGCCATGGAAACTCTTTGACAAGACTGCGAAACAGAATTTCTATGTGTTCGTGAGGTTGTGCAAAAGAAGGAGTAATGGTACCACCGTCAAAAGAACTGCTGGATGCGGTACTTGGGATGGCCAAAGTTCCTAACCGATTATAGATCATCAAGGTCGGGATATTGGGTGAATGAAACTTCTGAGATTCGAAGTTCCAAAACAATTTGAATCTCATGCTAAAGATAATGGCCACTGGCTAATGCATGGATTTTCTATGAATGGGAACAGTGATGGCTATGTTTTCTGTGGAATCAGAAACAGCGATCATGATAAAGTAGAACCTTCTTTGAAACGGAGTTCAAGAAAGTGCAGGCAATTAGAGGAACAAGAGATCAGTTGTCCTGTCAGGAAAAGAATTCGTAATTCTATTTCTGTAGTTGGTGATGTTACAGAGCCAATGACATGGCCTCATTGCATGCCGATTATTGAAGATCAAGAACCAGTGATGAGTATTCCTCTAATGGCAGACCCTGAAATAGGATATGCAAATTATGATTTTCCATCAAGCCATAGGACTGCGCAGTGGTGTGAAGCGAGTCAGAAGCAAGAAACTCAGGGAACTCCAATTAGGGGAAGCAGCACATTCGATCAGCTGATTACTAATTCGATCTGGGATGATATGTGGCAGCAATGCAGTGTAGCTGATTGTGAAAACCAAGCAACTGAGCAGACACAAATCAATATCTGCAAAAATTGGGAATTTGATTTTGGGATTGAAGATTTTGATGACGTTCCATCGAGCTATGATACTATGCCAATCTGTGATGCAAATCAGAACAAAGAAGCTCAGGATAGCACCACTGGCAAAAGTTGCACAAGGGTTTGTTTAGATTCAGAAACAATAGATCAGTTGATTCGAGTTTCCAACTCCAAGGTTCTATGAAAACAATTCGTAGCAGATGACAATGAAAACCAAGGAGCTGATGATGATTGCAGCTTTCAAGAAACAAAGAAATTGGATAACTTCTGCAATTGGGAGTATAGCAATCAGTGTGCATTGGATGATTTTTATGATTGTATGCTTAATTAGTATATCTAGAACAGCCTTTCTTTTAATTTCAAAGTTGATATTTTGGGGTTGTAGCAGGTCTCACCCCCCTGCTTTGACAGTCTTTTTTGGAATATATAAAATAAGCTTCTTATTCTAAGTAAGATACTCTATTTTTTCTCCCATCTGAAGTGATCTTATAGTTTATCAAGTGTGCATAAGCAAGATCAAGATGTGGCTTATATTGTAGTTACTAAGCTTTGAATTCCAATGCAATGATTAATGCTATTGGCTAAAGTTAATGCTGTACCGTTTGCCGTTTTATGGTTGTTTTCCTGGACGTTATTGTTCTTAAGTTGCCAATCTCATTGCACACAAAAACTGATTAATATATAACAGAGGATCATTTTTTGATGGTTGAGACACAGCATTAATTGGTTTTTACATCATTGTTTGTTGACCTGATTCACATGAAAAGATATTTCTTTCACAAATAAGATTCTTTTTTACAGATTAAGTTACCCTTCTTTTATGTCATCTTCTTCTCTCACTTTCTCCTTTTTCCAACTTTCTCTTTCATCCTTTGTTCCAACATTCCCTAGATTTTACTCTCCTTTTCTCTATGACCAGTTCCGATTTCATCTCAAAACCTTCAATCACACGGCTGCCGGAGTTTGAGGCATACCAAATTGCAAGAGATTTGTTTCCAAAATGAAGGCTTCCGAGATGTTTGCATTCCATTATCTGGCTATGAGTGTGGCATTCACCTCTGTAATACCTATGTCATTGTCATACTTTGATTTCTGAATACAGAACATTAATACCGGAGCAATAAAATTAGTTGTATGCTTGTATACGAGCTAGGATGTTATGGATATGGTTGTTTTCATATTTTTGGCAGGTGCCTGTTATTCCAGGTAAGTGTATGCCATCAATGATGCTCTGCCAGCTGAGGGGGCAGCTGATGAATATAAAACCTGTCAACATTTAGTTCATAAGAAGGTGTTAGAGACATCTCCGGTTACTGCGTTTCCAAAATTTGAACTGATGCTTCCGGCCATGGGGCCAGATGGACATGTAGCTTCTCAATTCCCTTGGCATTCACCTGATGGGTTCCCTACATTAAGGACTCGCTAAAACCACCACACCAGAAAGAATTACTTTCACTTTCCCGGTGATAAACTCGTCTGCATATATTGCTCTTGTGGTGTGCGGTGCAGGCAAAGCTGATACAGTGCAAAAATCATTGGGAAAGGATCAAAATATCGACATTCTGCCTGCTTGCATGGTTTCAGCTAAAGAGTTTTTTGGACAGATGCAGCTTCTAAGCTGTAATAATAATAATAATAATAATAATAATAATAAATATAGAAAATACTAATATCCTCTAGTTAATGACTTGTTAGTAAATATTTTTGAAGTTAAACATGAATTTCACCATTCTCGCATTCCAATACATAATTATAGTACATGTAACAAAATTCTAACATTAAGACTATATTCTTATTTTGAATGGTCAAATGTTTAATTTTTTTTAAATGCGGTAATATGACAATTTTAATTTAATTATTTTTTCAAAAAAAATGATAACATGACAATTTTAATTTAATTATTGTTTCAAAAAAATAAATAAAACTGAGATATTATACTCAATTAAGTTGTTGTTTCCTAAATCCAAACTGATTAGTGTTTCATTATGTAATAAGTTTCCTAATCAATTTGAAGTTCCCAATTATTTGGATTTCGAACCAATTAACATTAGCCACGTAAGCCCTTCATAATTAATCCATATCGCGTCTACTTATAAACGGTGTAAAGTTTCTATTTTTCAGCTACTCAGTGTTTCCTAATCCTCACCCATTTCTACATTATTTACCCTAATCTTTCTTTAATTTTAATTAATTTCCATTTCTTAACTATGCAGACCAATAACATAAAAATATAAGAAAATAAGACTAATTGCTTCTACAATTATTTTGATTGAAGCAAAAGGCACTTTTATTCAGAAAATACACAAGACAAGATCGTGCACTAAAATTAAAACAAATTCTATTGTGAGCTTCTTATTTATGAAAATTAATCGAGGATATCAAATTTAGGGTATATAAATAAATATGGACCATAAAATTAAAAAAAAAATTATTTTTTGAGTGATTCATAATTAATATATATGATGTAAAAAATCATATAAAAATTAGAGTCTCTCTATATATAAATCAAGCGGCATCTTTAATTAAGATCCAAGTCTATACAAAAAACTTAAAAATTTCACAAATTCCATCAAATAAAATGGTGCTGAATTATGTTTAGAGTAATTTAAAATATATATATATATATATATATATCATTGGGGAATTTTATCAAACAACTGAAGTAGGAGATCCGAACACCATATGAACATCTCTAAAGAGGATTGTTTCTTACCTTCAAAAAAATTATCAGTCTAATGTTGAGATTATATGTGAGAAAAATGGGAACTTTGATTTGCAGATTCTACCAAAAAAATAAGACATTTCTCCATTCTGTTGTCTTGTCAACTAAATGGGACTCTGATGTGTTCTGCAATACCAAAGATAAGAACTTTGTTATTGGTGGATAAAGAAAAAGAGGAAAAGATTCAAACTTTTCAAGTCTAGCAAACAATTTATAACTTTGCTTCATTTTCCTCTGTTATCTCACCAACCAATCAGAAGAAAGAAAAAAACTTTCTATCTCAAGAAACAGAAAAACCATTACTAATGAAATCCAACGTACCCATCAAAGCCATTTCCAAGAAAATCCAAACAACAATTCTTTCTTTGCCTTCCTCTGGTTTTTTTATCATACAAAAATCCTTTTTTTCAAAGACAATAAAATACAACTTCTTTCTTGACATTAATTAGACCATCAAAAACCAAAAACATGAATTACAGAACTGATTGTGTCAGTTAATGAAAAAAATACTGTATGTTTTATTGAATAATTAATCATAGTCAATTACACGTAACAAAATTTGCATCCTAAAATTCTAGTAACTAATAAAAGCAGTCCTTGAAGAGCTAATGCCAAACGGTAGTTCTAGCTTTTGGTCTTATTGGAATAGCCGTATCTGCAGCACTCAAACTGGCCACTCTCTCTGCCTTCATCTCTCCCGTCAGAACTTTTCTTCTATAATCTGGGTTCTTCGGATCCTTCAGGTTAAACAACAAGGATCGGTACTTATTGCTATTTTTAGCATTAGAGGGCCCCCACTTCCTAAACAGTGCCTCCTCAAGACCCACTGCCACTTTCACCGGGTCAGACTGTGGCCTGACATCTCCCTTTTTAGTTTCAGCCATGACCATGCAGAGAGCCTGAAAAACCTCCTATCTTATCTTGTTCCGCATTGGATTGTTGGTCCTTGGCACAGAATCTGGCTTCTTGATCGGTGGTCTCTGATTCTTGACAACCTTGTCAGTCTGGAGAGTGGGGTTCTTGATCTGGCGATAAAGCTGCCTCTTCCACTTAGTAAGAATGGAAGAAGCGAGAACCCTGATTTCTTTAGTAGGATGTGTGGTGAGCGAATCAATGGAGTTGCCCACATTGGTGGTGAGAAAGACTTGGTTTGTAACAGGAAGACTCCTGAGTTTATAGAGAGCTTTGATGCATCGATACTGTCCAGCTTCAGTTGCAGCATACTTGCAAGCAGCTTCTACCAAACCCAGAACTTCCTTCTCCATTGTTATGCAGAGAAACGATGAATGTGATGAACAGATTATGAATGGAAATTAATATATAGTTTCATCAGGATTAGGAGATTAATCTTGGCGTCACTCCCAACCTAATTACTTTGAGTTTCCTATTAGGATTATACTAACATATAACAACAATGTCGGCTTCTTTTAAGGAAACGACATTAATTTCAGCAGTGCTTAGAAAGTTCTAACAATGTTGTCAATTAAATTAATTAATTATCTAAAAATATTATTTTCAGAATCCTTGATTGGATTCTAAAAAGATTAAAACAATGTTATCCCAGGCCAAACAATTTTTAGTCCTGCAGAATCATAACTACAGAATCATATTGCAATCTACAGATGAATTTATGTATAACTGTACAGAAGTTCTTATGCAATAACTAATAATAAAGTTTAATTAGATAAAAGGGCGTGCAATTAAAGAAGGAAGAAAGTTCCAAAGATAAAATACAAAACCCCTAAAATAATATGGGATTCATGTTTGTCTCAAAATTAAAAAGATGTTTTAGACAGCTAATTATACCAATTTTTAAAACTCAGAAATTGCTATTAATTTGGAAACTATACCCATTTAAGTTATTTATGTAATAAGTTTCCTAATCAATTTGAAGTTCCCAACTATTTGTATTTGGAACCAATCAACATTGCCCACGTCAGCCCTTCATAATTTGATACATATCACGTATACTTTTAAACTGTGTAAAGTTTCTATTTTTCAGCTACTCAGTGTCTCCTAATCCTCACACATTTCTACATTCTTTACCCTAAACTTTCTTTAATTTGAATTTATTTCCATTTCCTAACTATGCTAACCAATAAGCATTACCCACGTCAGCCTCGATAGAATCCAAATCCTACTCCAAATCCATTAATTATCAATAAATAAATAAATAGGATCAACATGCATGCATACGCCCTAATTAATCACTTCACGGCAGATTAAGGAAACATTCGAAAGTTTTATTAAAGAAGAAGACATTTTTTTTCATTAAATGGCTCAAGAACTAGTGATGAGCATGCCTCTAATGGCAGAACCTGAAATAGGATCTGCAAATTCTAATATCCCATGGAGTCATGGGACTGTGCAGTGGTGTGACGCGAGTTAGAAGCAAGAAACTCAGGAAACGGCAATTCAGGGAAGTAGCACATTCGATCAGCTGATTACTAATTCGAGCTGGTATGATATATTGCAGCAATGCAGTGTAGCTGATTGTGAAAACCAAGCAACTGAGGAGACACAAATTAATATCTGCAACAATTGGGAATTTGTATTTGGGATTGAAGAGTCTGATGACGTTCCATGGAGCGAGAAGATTGTGCCAATCTGTGATGCAAATCAGAACAAAGAAGCTCAGGTTTTGAGTGGACAGTATATCACTACTGGCAAGAGCTGCACAAGGGTTTGTTTAGATTTGGAAACAATAGATCAGTTGAATCAAGTTTTTAACTCCAAGGTTCTATGGGAACAATTGATAGCAGATGATAATGAACACCAAGGAGCTGAGGATTGCAGTTATCAAGAAATAAAAAAATTGGATAACTTCTGCAATTGGAAATATAGTAATCACTGTGCATTGGATGATTTTTACTATTGTATGCTTAATTAGTATAGCTAGAACAACCTGTGTTAAGAGTTAGGATATTTGTAATTATTTTCTTTTAATTTTAAAGTAGATATTTTGGGGTTGTAGCAGGTCTGGCCCCCTGCTTTAACATTCTTTTTTTGAAATATATAAAATAAGCTTCTTATTCTAAGCATATAAGACAGTATATGTTCTAAGCACATAATTTGAGGTTGCCTGCTAACTGAAAATTAAGTTTCATCATTATCTTTAGAGAAGCTATCATGTATAATTTGGTGTATTGTAGTTACCAAATTTAGAATTCCAATGCTAATGCTTAAGGCCATTGGCTAAAGTTAATCTAACGCCCCAAAAATTCGAATTTGATTATAGTTGATTTTGGTATTAAGTTGCAAGGATCAATTATGAAGATTTCAAAATAAGTTAATATTGTTAAAATTAGTAATAATAATAATGATAATAATTTTAAAAAAGGTGAAAAATTAAAATAAAGAAAGCAGTGGTTGAAATTTAAAGAAGAAAAAAGAGAAATAGTGGGGTAAAAATAATAAAGAAGGTTGGGTGTGTGGTTAAAAAAGAAGAAGAAGAAAATAGCAATGAAAAAGAAAGAGAAAGGGAGAGGGGATCGGGAAGTGAAGGAAACGGCGGAGGAGAGGCGCTGCCGCCGATCACTTGTGCTCTTGCCGACGATCGGTACGGCTGCCACTACCTCGGCCACCGGCTACCTCCCCCTCGCCATTTCTTTTTGGCAGCGCCGTTGTTTTTCCCCCCGATTCGTGTTCCTTCTCTTTGATCGGATCGGTTCTTTTTCTTCTTCTCTCCGATAACCAGAGGTAGCGGTTGGTGTCACCAAGACCACCGGAAAGCTCCCCGAGGTGGGGCGGCTCTTTCGGTGCCCACCGATCGTCCTCAAGCACCGGCAAGGAGTAGATCGAAGAGGAAGATGCCGATGGATTTGGAGGTAGATCTCGACCAAATGGAGTGGCGGTGGGGCGCGTGAACACCACCAAGGGACCACTGGTGACTCCAGCTACAAGCGGGTGGCACCGATGCATCTCCGGCGGAGCTCCGGCGAGACTTCGGTGAGGCTCCGAATAGGCAGAATACAGAGGGCATTTTGGGCTTCAACTCTATGGTATGGGAACTATGCTAAAAGTCTAATTTCATGTATAATATTGAAGTACGATTTGGTTAAGTTTTCTGAGATTATGATAGTAATAGGGTATCTGTTCTTGCATGCAAGCCATTAAGGTAGTGTTGAGAGATAGTAGAGTTAATACAGTAAAATTAAGAATTGAAATTATATTAAATGATAGATTCAGGAGATTAAAAGGCTGTTTCATGTGAGTATTTGTACAGACTTGTAAGAAATTTCTGATCCTATTCTATGTGCTGATTCAATTACTAGTATGTAGCTAAAGACCTGCTAATGCCTGATTGCAGGTGCCAATTGAAAACGCCTATCAATTTTCCTAGTATAATACACTCAGTTACTTTTGATCATATTAAATTTTCTGTGAAATTCACTTTTGGTAAATATTGGTTGTTTCTTGTTAGCTTTGTTGCAAATCAGCCTGGAATTATTAATTTGTATTACTTCCTCAAAAATAAAACTCTTAGGCTGCCAGAACTATCCTTGATTATATCAGATTTTTTTTGTATAACTGGTAATAAAATGATTTATTCATGGATTGGAAAGAGAATTGAACAGTGTATTATCAGCTTTGTTAATTGTCCCTGTAGGGATTATCTGTGAAAATTCTGCATGTCATGTAATGTTAAACATAAGAAGGAGATAATTTTTGTTTTAAGAGTATAGTGAAAGCCAATTATTTGACCTTGCATGTCTACTCTTTTGGTTGTAGATTTGGTTTACCAGAAAATGAATGATGTCTTGTCTTTTAACTGTTCTCTTTCACTCTATTAATTATGGTTTAAATACAACTTTTAGTTTATAAAAAGGGGCTTAGTTGGTAATGGAATCGTTTTTGTCTTAAAAACTAATTGTTTAACTTAGAATGATATAATTCTTAAGTATTCTAGCAATATGATATAATTGGAAATATTAGTGATTATAAGCCTATTGTTTAGTTAGTAAGGAGATTTCAAGGTGAAAGTTTGAAAAAAAACAGGGTCCTCGGGTGTTTGTTGTCAGTTTTTGTCCTTATTTAAAAGTAAAATAATAAATAGTTTAGCCAAAGTATAAATTTTATTAAGATTGTTCTTCAATAAGTTCAACCGATATATGATGATATAATGATATATGGAATTACTCTAGAATTTTAGGATTTGATAAAATTGATACTATAAGTAATATGTCTGCTTTAATAATAAGAATTTATATCAAATAGTCGTAGTAGCTGCCATTTCATAATTTCTAATTTAGTAAAAGAAAGGTGACTAGGATATAATGGTTAAAGTCTAAATAAACTAGTTACATGTACAGTATTTGATTAAGTTAAAAGGAAAAAGAAGTTACTCTTGGAAGATAGTTAAAGATAACTTAAATTTTATTCTCATTTCTTACTATAAACCTTGTAGAAGTATTGGATTATTAACTATTGTAACTTCATATATGCTATTATCTTTCATGATGCATTATGCTAAGGTATTAAACAAGGAAGTTACTTGACACGTAAGAGATCATGATAGAGTAAAAAGATGATTAATTGGGATTTAATAGACGATAGTTGAAAGTTATAATCTTATAATACAAAGCAAGTAAGAATGTAACTAATATAGTGACAAGCTATTGGTATAAATGTGACTCATTTACCTCTCTTGATACATTTTTGTCTGGTACGTGAATATTCATTATGAGCATTACTACACTAAATGGAGTGGATATAATGCTATGTTTATGCTTTTAGAATGGTATGAGAAATTGATGTTAAAAACGTTATGCTTTTACACATGATTGCCGTGGTATATGACTATTAAGATGATATAATTATATGTATGAGCATGATAATATATATATATATATATATATATATATATATATATATATATATATATATATATATATATATATATATATATATATATATATATATATATATATAGACATCTCTATTAAGGGTAATACATTGAATAATTGTATTTTCTGGATTGAAAGAAAATTGAAATGACGAGAAATTTGATAAATGTTTTGAAAGTAAGTGAAAAATTGTGCCCTTAGAAATGGTCTGGCAGTAAAACTAGTTCAGGATATACTTGGCTGGCCATAAGGATATCTGTACCGCGGTGCAAGTCATGACGACTTGCTATGCTATGGCAGGATTATTGATCTCCATAGTAATTATCTGTCTCTGTTATATGTATCTGTTATCTGTTCTGTAGAGAAATGGTCCCTTGGGGTCATTTCTCAGTCTGTTGTGGCCCTGTTGGGTCTACATCCCGTGTATTCAGTTTGAGTATTTCTGTCGGCATTGTACTAGGGGCATTAATATGAAAATAAGTTAAAAAGTGTAAAAGATAAGAAATGTTATAATTTAGAACTATTTTGTATAAGAATTATCCTCTTATATATGTACAGCAACTGAATAATAAATTGAAAGTTATAATATTGATGAGCACGCGATTCTTTAAATCTATATAAGCATTATGTATGTATATATATATATATATATATATATATATATATATATATATATATATAGGTATGTATATCACTCTGTTATCGATCAAGTACATAATATATAACACACTATGGTGTTAAGTAATATCTTGTTCACCTTGTTAAGATTATTTGAATGATTATATGAAAGTGAATTAGAATGCATATTATGTTTTAAATGATGTATAGGTAGGAAGGAATTATGCCCAACGTCTTTTGTGGTAACAATTAATGATGAATTGCTTACTGAGTTAGTAAGTAAGATGTTCTGTTGCTTATGCTTGTAATTTATTGCTGAATGTAAGAACTGGAATTTAAGAAAATTAAAGGTATCAACTAGGAATATTATTAACTTTGTATTTGTGTAATTGATATTATGTGTTCAAAAGATTATCTTTAGAATCTGTTCCCCACTAAGCTTTATAGCTTAGCACGGGTTTTGTTATCCGTGTAGGTAACAGGATAAGCTTATTTTGGGTTAAGCAGCTGCTATGGCTCAACTATCAGAAGAAAGGATTTAGTGTGGGCAGATCACCATCGGGGTTACTATTGTAGCGAGGCGATTTAAATGTAATTTATTCTTTACTTTGGAATGTTATAGTGATCTAAGAGTGTTATATGTAATATTGAATCATCTTAGAAAAGATGAATAATAATAATGAGAATGGATGTATAAGATGCTTAGTGAAATTATTTTTGTAATGTTGTGCCCCGGAAGGGCTGAGGAATTGTCTGATTTGCAGGTGGATTAGATAAGTTTTTAGACGTTATATTGCCGAATTTTTATTTAGTAATAAGTCACTTGGACAATTATAGTTTTATCGGCTTTCTTAATTTATAAGTATTTCTTTTTGGACAAGCCTGGAGTCGATGGGATAGTTAAAAAAAAAAATTCAACTTATCACTTGTTTCGGTTAGATTGTTCAGCAAGGGTGCTACAGTTAATGCTTGAAGAGAGCTGCACAAAGAAATTATGAATTGTGGGCTGAGTAGTGTGAGGCATACTTGCTAATTTTTGTTATATTTCTACAGTTACCAGTTGGTTGTGAATTGGCCAAAACAGGTATTATTTACATTATTACATATGAAACTTGATCCTTAATCTGTTTCCTCTTCTTCAGTGAAATAGGTCTTAATTCTTAAAAACAAGTTCTGTATAGTCTTTAATAGTGTTCGATTTAATTACAATGCCAAGAAACAGAAATGTAATGGCTTCGGTGTATTGTTTTGGCGCAGCTATTGTAATGGTGAAACTGAAAAGTCTATCTATTCACAAATTTTTAACTTGGTAAAAGAACAAGAAAAAGAAAACAATTATGCTACCATTTCTTTAAATTCTTTTCCACAAGTATGGAATATCATGCATCTTTAAGTAGCAGACTACTAGCCAAAGCTCTTCGCGGTGTTTGATAGGAAATTACTCTCGGAAAGCTCCAACTCTAAGATTAAAGTTTTAGGCTCTTTTGTAGCTCTGTTTAGTTGCAACTCAAAAGCAATATGTTGCCGTATTGCTAGCTGCAATTTGTACAACACATTTTTCATAGTTGGCCGTTCACTTCTTTTGTATGCCACACAGTTGATTGCTAAATCAGTGAAAGTCTGAAAGCTTTCAGGTGCGATCCTTCCCTTTAGGTATGGATTAATTATTTGATTAAGAGTTCCCATCTTATGGCAATGTAAGGCCCACCCTGCCATATATCTTTCCTCTTCATTTTCCTCTTTCATTTGTGTTGCAGGCCTACCACATAAAACCTCAAACAATACCACTCCAAATGAGTACACATCTAATTTTTCTGTCAGTTGGTTACTTGTCCAATAATCAGGATCTAAGTAACCAGGAGTACCCTTAATAACTATTGAAACATACGTCTCCGACTCTGCAGTTGGCCCTACTCTGGATACCCCAAAATCTGAAATCTTCGCCTCCAATTTGTCATTTAACAATATTTTGGTACTTTTGATGTCACGGTGGATGATCGTGTTGTTTGTTCCTGTGTGCAGGTAATCTAGCCCTCGTGCTGCTCCAATGCATATCTTAAGCCTCTGAACCATGAAAGTGGAGACCTCCGGGTTCTGTAGAGGTGATCGCAAAGCGTACCTTCAGCCTTATATTCATAGACGACTATCATTTCACGCTTTCCTGAGTGATATGCAATCAAAGATACAATGTTGCGGTGCTCAAGCCTTGAAAGTATGGAGATTTCGGTTAGAAACTGATCTTTACCTTGTACTGAACTTTCTACACCACACTTTATAGCAACAGTGGTGCTGCCACCATCAATGTATCCTTTGTAAACTGTTCTAAATCCCCCACGGCAAATGACCCTTTGAAAATTTTTAGTTGCCTTCCTTATTTTAGTAATCGAGAAGATACGACAATTATCAGATGGCAGTTTGAGGGGATCCAAATTGGTTTTGGCTAATTTCGCTCGTTTGGAAGTTTTTCTCCGACGGCAAAAGTTCAATCCCTTGAAAATTGGAAGTAGATCTCCCTTTGCAGATTTCTTTTATTTTGAAAAGTTGTCAATGGTGTGAACAGAGGAATTGCACGTAACTACCGGATTAGTAGCAGCAGAAGACGAGGAAAAAGGAGCAAATATTGTGGTCGTCGGAAATTCTAATGGCAGATCAGGTAGTGGAGCTACAAATTTCAGAACATGAATTGCTTTCTCAATTGTAGGTCATAAATTTGCATCTGGATGAGAGCACCAAATCCCAACAGTCATCAAACATTCTACTTCTTTCCTGTCAAACTCTCTATTTAGTCTTGGAGCAACGGCATCAAGTAGTTGTCCTTTTCCATACAGATGCAAAACCCCCTCTCTCAAAATGAATTGATCTTCTATTGCCTTGCGATCTATTACTTTTCTTCCTCAAGCAATTTCCAGGGCAACACTGCCAAAACTAAACACATCTGATCCCTTGCTCTGCCTAGAGCCACATATTCTGGAGCTACATAGCCAATGGTTCTTGCAATGAAAGAGTTTTCTATAACTTCACCATGGTTTGCCTGCTTGCCAGGCCAAAATCCCCAAGCTTAGCATTAAAATTGGAATTTAACATAACATTGCTTGCCTTAACATCTCTATGCACCACATATTTGTCCCATCCATCATGCAAGTAAAGCAATCCCGAGGCCAATCCAAGAGCGATTTTGAACCTTGTCTCCCATGACAAGGTGCTCTCTTCTTTAAAAAGATAGGAATCGAGGCTGCTGTTGGGCATGAACTCATAAACAAGTAAGAGTTCCTTTCTTTCACAGCACCAACCCATGAGTCTAACGATATTTCTGTGCCTTAATTGACCAACGATCTTAACTTCAGATGCGAATTCCTTAATACCTTGTTTGGAATCTTTTGACATCCTCTTCACTGCAACATCACAATTCAACGCTTTCAAGAATCCTCTATAAACTGCACCAAAACTACCCTCCCCAAGTTTCTGTTGCTCGGAGAAATTATTTATGGCGCTAAACAAATTGTAAAATGTGCAAAAATTAAAAGTCAAAAGAAGTTGGGGAAGGCTAGCGACTTTTTACGTTTTAAAGAAGGGACTTTTTTCTTTGGTGAATTATCATGGAAATTGGGCATTTTTAGGAAGTTTGAATGTCAAACTGAATCTCAATCCTCTCAAAATGAATGATAATACGAAGTGATACCCAAATAATACTAATATTGCGAAGAAAAACAAATGTAAAGCAGTTTCAGCTAATTCACTGATGGTTGACCAAAACAGGTACTATTTACATTAAAAGATATGAAACTCGGTCCTCTGTTTCCTCTGCTTTAGTCTTAATTGTAGAAGAAATCAACATTGGATCTTCAGTATCTGCTTTAGCCTTAACTGAGTGATAAATCTTCGAAGATTCTTCAGCACCTGATATCTTCCTTGCTCTCTCACATTTTCCTCTGTATCTTAGTAGAAAAAATTTTCATTTTGTCAAAATCCCTAACTTTCTTTCGCTGATCTCTGTGGAACAAAGTAAACAACTCAGGATACGAGGGGTTCTTGCATATGCAAAATGGTGCGTTCTGATTTCCACACTGAACGCTATTGTGTTCTGTCTATGGCTAATAACATCAATTCGTTTCCTGTATATTAAAATAATTTAAGTTAAAAAAATTATTAATAAATGTCATTTATCTGACATGACAATTTTTTTTTTCTTCGGTGCAATTTAGTTTTGTATGTCGTTTGATTTGTCATCGATGTATTGACGTGTCACGCTATGTAATTCTGTTGAAAGTATAAAATTGAAAAACAATGCACATAATTAGTTGGGCTCAATATGTAATTTTTGAAATTAAGAGATACAAGTGTGCTGCCAATTATCTCGAGCAATACTACTATTTATCATTCGTATAGCTCCGTTCTCTTTCGCATTCGAGAATTGCTGAATCGATAGTGGCATATTTAAATTTGTCATATTTATAGATACTGAATTTTCTTTAACGATATTCATTATTTATGGTATACTTGTTCACCAGCAGGAATTGAGTGTATTTTAGCCATTGATGCTATGGGAAATCAGTTCTTTACGCGTACCTCAAGTTAGCTTGTTTCTTTCTTTTTTTTTTTCTTCGTAATAAAATTCAGAAATACAATATTAAAAATGTAAAAATTTAAAAATCTGATAATCCATTTTATCTAAAAAAAATAATTTTATTTTTTGTAATATAATGAATGGATTAATAGGGACAACGTGGCCAACAAGGAAAGCTGTCATGTCACTTGATACTTTAAAGTTAGCCATAAGCAATGTTTTTAGAATAAAAATTCTTATTGACGCGTTGATGTGGACTTCTAATGGCCTGTTTACAACTAGTTTATATGTTCTTTTTTAGTATAAAAAATTCTTTTATGATGTTTTTATAGTTTTACATCAACTCGATGGAATTAATCATTTTCACAGCTATTAAATTGATTTGGGGTTGACTTGTCTGTCCTACTCCTAATCCGCGTAAGCACCCAGAATTGACTCTCAAAATCCAAAGAGCACTCATATATATATATATATATATATATATATATATATATCATGTCAGTTTCATTTCTAATACTAATATAATATAAATTTATGTGCTCAAAAATATCAAAATAAAATAATAATATTAAATTGTAACAAAATCAAATGATGTATATGGTTACTCTTTAAAATTAGAGGTGATATTGGATCGAAACCGATAGATCCAACGCAAGTAATTTCAAATTTAGATGATATAAAAAAATAAATTCAAATTAATCGAATCTATAAAATAAGATCTGGAGCGAGGGTACTATTTACTTATTCGGTAGAAATAGAAGAATTTCAGTATTATTTTAAATAAGCCAGTTTTTATAAAAATGCAGAATAAACAAAGGTTAGGGAAGGCTATCTCAAACTATAAAGACATGAACCGTAGAGGTCAAGAAACAACAATTTAATTCACTCGTAGCATTCTTTTGGGTGCAGATATTGTAACGGTGAAACTGAAAAGTCTATTTATTCAAACAATGAGCACATTTTCTTTTTACACTCTTTTTCATGAGTTTGGAAAACAATTTCAATGGGAAGGATGAATATGGATCCTTACGTACCAGACTGCTAGCTAAAGCTCATCTCGGCTTCTGACACCAAACCAATCTCGGAGAGCTCTGCATCTGAAATTATAGGTCTATCCTCTTCTGGACCTGTGATTTCTTGCAACTCGGAAGCTATTTGATGCCGAAACGCTAGTCCCAAACTGTACAACACATTTCTCATAGATGGTCGTTGACTTCTGTTTATTGCCACGCACTTGATTGCGATATCGGTGAAAGTCTTAAAGCATTCAGGTGTAATCTTTCCTCTTAGATATGGATCAATTATTTGATCAACATTTCCCATCTCATGGCAATGTAAGGCCCACCCTGCTAGATGTTTTTTCTCATCATTTTCCACTTCCATTTGTAATGTAGGCCTAGCACATAAAACCTCAAACAATACCACTCCAAATGAGTACACATCTGATTTTTCTGTCAGTTGGTTAGTCATATAATATTCAGGATCTAAGTAGCCAAGAGTACCCTTAACAATGGTTGAAACATGCGTATTCAACTCTGCAGTTGTCTCCAATCTTGATATCCCAAAATCTGAAATCTTCGCCTCTAATTTGTCATCTAACAATATGTTGGTGCTTTTGATGTCACGGTGGATGATAGTGTTGTTTGTACCTGTGTGCAGGTAATGCAGTCCTCTTGCCGCTCCAATGCATATCTTAAGCCTCTGTTTCCATGGAAGTGGAGGTTTTCGGGTTTTGTAGAGGTGATCGCGAAGCGTTCCTTGTGTTATATATTCATAAACGAGTATCATTTCACGCTTCCCTGAGTGATACCCAATAAAAGATACAATGTTGCGGTGCTTAAGCTTTGAAAGTATGGAGATTTCGTTGACGAACTCATCTGTACCTTGTTTTGAAGTTTCTTTATAACACTTTATAGCAACAGTGGTGCTGCCGTCAATGTGTCCCATGTAAACTGTTCCAAATCCCCCTCGGCCAATGACGCTTTGAAAATTGTTGGTTGCCTTCCTCATTTCAGCAATCGAGAAGACACGGCAATTGACAGATGGCAGCTCCAGGGGATCCAAATTGGTTTTGGCGATTTTCCCTCGTTTAGAAGTTTTTCTCCGACGACCAAAGTTGAACCCCTGAAAATTGCAAGAAGATCTCTCTTTTCAGATTTCTTTTGTTTTGAAAAGTTACCAACGCTGTTAACATAAACCACCTGATCAGCAGCAGTAGAAGATGAGGAAAAAGGAGCAAATACTGTGGTCATCGGAAATTCTGATGGCAGATCAGGCGGTGGAGCTACAAATTTCAGAACATGAATTGCTTTCTCAATTGTAGGTCTTAAATTTGCATCAGGATGAGAGCACCAAATCCCAACAGTCATCAAACATTCTACTTCTTTCCTGTCAAACTCTCCATCTAGTCTTGGATCGACCGCATCAAGTAGCTGTCCTTTTCCATACAGATCCCAAACCCATTCTCTCAAATTGAATTGATCTTCTATTGCCTTGCGATCTATTACTTTTCTTCCACAAGCAATTTCCAGGGCAACACTGCCAAAACTAAACACATCTGACCCCTTGCTTGCTCTGCCTAGAGCCGCATATTCTGGAGCTACATAGCCAATGGTTCCTGCAATGGAAGAGTTTTCTACAACTTCGCCATGGTCTGCCTGTCTTGCCAGGCCAAAATCCCCAAGTTTGGCATTAAAATTGGAATCTAACATAATATTGCCTGCCTTAACATCTCGATGCACCACATATTTCTCCCATCCATCATGCAAGTAAAGCAATCCCGAGGCCAATCCAAGAGCGATTTTGAACCTCGTCTCCCATGACAAGGTGCTCTCTTCTTTAAAAAGATAGGAATCGAGGCTGCCATTGGGCATGAACTCATAAACAAGTAAGAGTTCCTTTCTTTCACAGCACCAACCCATGAGTCTAACAATATTTCTGTGCCTTAATTGACTAACGATCTTAACTTCAGATGCGAACTCCTTAATACCCTGTCTGGAATCTTTTGACATCCTCTTCACTGCAACATCACAATTCAACTCTTTCAAGAATCCTCTGTAAACTGAACCAAAACTACCCTCCCCAAGTTTCTGTTGCTCAGAGAAATTATTTGTGGCGTTAAGCAAATTGTGATATGAGAACTTCTGAGCCACGTTGACCAAATTCAGGAACGTATACGAGACCGCTTCATCTTCATCTTCATCTCCATCTTTTTCCACTCTGTTCTTATTCAAAAACCAGAGTCCAAGTAAAATAATAATGAAGTCTAATACTTCTATTCGCAACCCCCTAACAAGTCGTACCTTTTTCAAGGAAACATTAGCTGTCAACATCTCAATAACTGGATTATCAGCTGGTGAAGCTGCATGTGTGTTGTTTTGAGAAGCAACAGAAGGGCCATCGCCAGCTGAATCCACGGAATCAACTACCGAATCAGCAGCAACAAGAAGACAATCCCTGGGCGAATCCATGGAAACACCTACAGGTTCAGCAGCAACAAGAAGACCATCGCTGGATGAATCCATGGAAACACCTATAGAATCAGCAACAACAACAAGACCATCCCCCGCCGAATCCATGGAAACATCTGCAGAATTAGCAGCAACAACAAGACCAACGCTGGCTGAATCCACGGAATCAACTACAGAATCAGCAGCAACAAGAAGACAATCCCTGGGCGAATCCATGGAAACACCTACGGGTTCAGCAGCAACAAGAAGACCATCGCCGGATGAATCCATGGAAACACCTATAGAATCAGCAGCAACAACAAGACCATCCCCCGCCGAATCCATGGAAACATCTACAGAATTAGCAGCAACAACAAGACCAACGCTGGCTGAATCCACGGAATCAACTACAGAATCAGCAGCAGCAACAACAAGACCATCCCTGGCCGAATCCATGGAAACATCTACAGAATCAGCGGCAACAACAAGACCATCGCCGGCTGAATCCATGAAAACACTTGCAGAATCAGCAGCCAAAAAAAAAAAAAAAGGACAATCCCTGGCTGAATCCTTTGAAACACCGACAGAAATAGCGGAGAATGAGTAAAAGTTTCTAATCTGATTTATGGCCTGATCCTGGTGGTGGAATGTGAGAAAATTAACTTCCTGAATTAAAAAGAAAAATGAGTCGTGGCAACTAAAGGAAATAAGCCCACCTACTTGTTTTCCAGTTGGTCACTTTGCCAAGACAGAGTCACATATGCTGTCCACCCTCATGCGACGATCTTCATCATATCATCAGTATCGAAACCTAAACGGCTTGCCTCAAGATCCTTCACTGCGCTTGTTACTTTGAGATAAAAAAACAAATATCACAGTTGGGTTGGGTTTCCTCAAATTGAAATTCTTTTTCACGGACCTTGAGTAATATTTCTTTAAAACTCCACCGCTTATGCTATACAAGCAATATATGGATGTCAAAACACTGGTAAGCCTACAGGGAGTCACTTTGTCTCCACCACGCGCCTAAAATCGCCGAAAAATAGAACGGCGGTGCTAAGTTTTTCTCGATTTTAATTTCCTTAGTCTGGCACTAATGCCTAGCAGGAGAGAGACAAAGGAACCGTTCATTTTCATTATTTTAAAAGCTATTTCAACATGAGACTTAGAGAGACATAACCGGTGGCTGCTTTTACCTGATAACCTGTTATCGGACCCACCTAGTGTGCCGATTCAACACCCCGTAAAAACGGTCAACACTGTATAACTTTTTCCTTCCTCTTTTCTTCTCGAAAATATCTTAGATTTTGTTCTTTGTGGTTGTGCAAAAGCCTGCTCAGCCTGAAAACATAATCCGATGCTGTATTATTTGACATGATCTAACGTTGTCTGAAGCTGCAGTCAATGCCGCGTTATCGGAAAGAAAGATGAGAGTGGGCCCGTTACCCATTTCAAATATAATTCTTTCATCCCATTTTAAACCTTCCTTGACCACTTGGCTTGGCTCCTTGCATATAAATATTTACTACTATCCCATTATTAGTTTCATTCAATTCGGTGTCGACAAGACGTAATCTGTTCGTAAAGGAAATTAAAGAGAAAGTGAGAGGTACGTAATGATAAGCCGTTGACATTCTTTAATACTATCTCTTATGAAAGTAAGCAGGGGTTGGATAAGGAAATGAACTTTGATAAATTCAACAGCATCTCTTGCAGTTCCTGTCACTCACGTGGCCTGTAATTCATCTGCTGTGAATTAAATTTTAAGATATATACCATCTTGGAAAATTCTTGGTCAAACTGGGTTCATGTATTATTCATTCATATCATACGAAAATGTATATTACATATAATATGCATTTAACTATTATATATAATAGTTAAATTTAATATTAATATTTAAATTTCATAAAATATCATTTTAACAAATTAATAATTAAATATCATTTGAGAATTCGTTGTGGAAAACCAAGCTAATGCCTCTCTTGAAAGGGCAAAGGTTGGCACATCATATTGATGCAATCATACCTCCCCTTCCCAAGGAATTGCCATCCGGAGCTGTTAATCCGGCCTATGAAACCTGGGATCAACAGGATCAGCAGGTCCTTAGCTGGATTGTATAATCGTTGTCTGATGGTATTTTACCTCAAGTTGTTGGAGCCGAAACAGCTAGCGCATAATAAAACCGAAAATATATATTTCATTCTCTTTTTTGTGTATTTTTAGAGGATCAAAAAAGAAAAAAAAAGAAAGTAATTTCGTATGTTTTATTAAATATCCCTTGCCTTAATAAATATAATTTTCAATTCTTCAAGCGTCTCTTTTTCTAACCCCTTTCTTGGATTATTGTTAGAGATGCTGTGTAGGAATATTATTATTATGGTATTATATTTTTCTAAGTAATTATTTGGAAAGGTTTCCAATCACATGGGTATGATAAAATAAAATTATTCCAATATTTTCAAACGTTTATTAAAAAAATGAGTCCCATAAAAAAATTTAACCATTTATATTTAAAAAAAAAATTAAAATATGCATATTCTGACATATGTTCAAAATATATATTTTTGTATTTCGTCAGATAAAAAATAATTAAAAAAATATATCTTTTTAATTCATTCCAAAAATTTTAACAAATAATTAAAAAAAAATTCAGAATATTTTTTAATTTTATCTTGATTATTCAATATTTTAACTAGAAAAATATTTTAATTTTATCTTAAAATTTTTTATCCAAATCGAATTAACAAAAGATACATAAATGAACAATCTTCAATTAGATATGCAGAAATTATTATTGAAAAAAAAAAGAGAAAAAAATTGCTTTTTTGTAAGTTGTCACGTTTTTTAAGATAAAAGTAATGTTTATCTAATTTTGTAATAAAAAAAAATAATGATAATTTGGCTAATTAGTGACACTGTTCTTGTTACAAACTTACAATTAAAAGTGAATAGAGAATCTCGTGTGTTATCTCGGGTTTTATTAGTAATCTCCACTCCCTATGGGAGCCCAAACAGCTAGCACGATATGGAAACGGCTCGTCAAAGCATATTCCACTAGTTCTAGATATCAAATAAGAGACTTGAAGCATCGTTTACATAATTTACAACGAAAGAATGATAGTATATCGAGTTATCTACAGTCTATTAAGTTTATTAGTGACCAACTCACTGCTCTCCAACATTCGATTTCTGAAGATGATTTGATAGAAGTAATACTTGATAGTCTTGGTTTAGCCTATCGTCCTTTTGTTCGTGCTCTTGAGGCTCGCTTAGAGTCTGTTTCATTTGATGATTTGACTGGCTAATTCTTAAGTGAAGAAAGACTGGCTTACTTTAAGTGAAGAAAGACAACTATCCCGTGAATCATTTGTATCATCGTTCACACCATCTGTGAATTTTGCTGCATGTGGTAATGTCCGTGAAAGAAGGCGTGGTCGTGGCAGCGGCAGCCATCAAAGTCAGACTTCAAATCGATCAAATACCATTGTTGCTGCTCCTCTTGATGTCAGATCATTGACTTGCCACAATTGTAAAAGGAGTTGGTCATTAGTGCCAAATCAAGTCCAAGCTTCCAATATTTTCCTTCCATTGTGGCATGCTCGTTTAGGACATGCCAATTTGCCAATCATTAAGAAAACTGTAAGGACCACACTAGATTATCCGGATTACTGTTACTTATTAAAGGTTTTTATTAAACAATACATATAATGGTAGTAACATATCCGCCTATCATGTAATTGGTTGTACTTTGATATTCTAATTCATACAGTGGAATAAGCTATATAAATTTGCACTTTATTACAACATAATCATATTTTTGAGTTATTATAACAAAACATGTTTATTACATTGCTTTATAAGATTTACACAAATCAAAAAGAGAAAAGTAGTACAATTTAGACATCCTAACTTCTCTTTCTAGCTGTTGTTGGCCTTGTCCCTGAAGCAACGACATATCTTGAACCTACACGGATAAACATCCGTGCTAAGCTATAAAGCTTAGTGGAGAACAATATATATATAACGACCACTCACAGTGATTGTTTCCAAGCACACAACAAGCAGTATTAATATCAAGATATTATAATGAACATGCAAGGGTTACAATATAAATCCACATATCATACTTAATTTATAACAATCATAAATAATGAATATTCAAGTCTCTATCATCATTGCACATATATTTATATACTGTTTATTTTATACTGTAAATTATATACTATGAAATTGCCTGCTAAAGTCCTGTGGGTGTGGATAATGGGTGTTGTGGATACCCGTAAGTATCAAATATATATAAATACCCGAAGGTATTGATCTTGTGGATACCCGAAGGTATCAGACATGTAGATCCAACTAGGTCAAGCCTGTGACCCCAACCGAGGACAAATAAAGACCCAAACGGGATCAAACTTGTAGCAGCTGCGACTATAATCTTATAGGCATATCTATTTATCCACAACCAAGTTCTATATGCAGGCAAATAATCATATCACATATGTCATCAATTCATATTAATGCATTTCACTATAAAGTAGAATAATTCAAAATATATAATATACTATAGTTCTCAACTATCACAATATATATACAACAATCACTACTGTATAATTGTACTGTATTCATAAATTTACATTCAAGTAAACACATATAAGTATCGTATACTATAACATAAACATTGTTTCTACATTTCTTATACAATTAGTATAGTGAATGTTTTATATTATCATATCTATATGTTCAACATAATTTATAAGGCTTAAAAAGAGTTAAAGTAGCTTTAGGCCTCATAAGACATCTTATAGTTTTAAGTTTTAAACTATGAAGGAGGGCCACAGTTACTACCAAATTTATAGTAACCGTGGATCAAGACATGAAATAGAGGTCACGGTTACTACCAAAATCATGATAACCATGATCTAGGTTACTTTTTGGGTCTGGACTATGTCAGACTACCTCATGATCATTATCGGATGAATAATAACCGTATTTTATACTTTTTAAAAGGGTCACGGTTACTATGAAAAACTTAGTAACTCTGCCCCATTATGTCTCCCCTTCTAGCAAAATGGATTGAGTATTTTTTTTAATTTAAATTCATGTTAAACAGTATTTAAATAAAATTTTATATTCAAGATTTCTGGTTAAGCAAAATGAGGGTGGAGTAACTATTTGTTCTAAGTTTTTTGAAGTTTAATTACCTTAATTATGTTCTTTATTCAATAACAGTAGTATTGCCTTTTAATTATTTTGAATAGACGATTTTGTCCTTGAATTTTTTTTTTTTTGTTAATTTTTTAAAGATTATTTAAAATTGAGAGATTTTGCTCTTATACTTTTTTAAATATATAATTTTTACTTCTAAAATTATCAAAATAAATATATATCATTCTAAAGTGATAGGTTGTTATATGAGATAAGGATAAAATAACTCTATTTTGAATAGTTCAATAAAAGAAAATATGGCCAAAAAAAATTAGTAGTAAAAAAAAATTTGTCCATTTTAGGGAAAAAAATGATTGAAAAAACTTGTGGACATGTTAAATTTTTTTTTTTTTTTGTGTTTTGATGATCAAAATAGGATTTGATATGAATTAACAAATATGAGTAACATAATGGCATTTTGTTAATTATAAATTGCAGTAAAAATTTTGGAGTTTTTAAGACGAAGATGAGTACTGATGGGTGATTGATTAGGTTGTAAATCAAACACTAATTAGTAACATACAATGAATGTTTGATTGGAACAACAAATTACTTTGGTGTATGTTAGTTGGTCCTGTGCAATTCGGAGTTTATGAAACACATTTAACTTCTGATTGGAGTTTAATTATACACACATCTAACAGTCAAAACACAACATCTAATGTCAAATTAAACACATTATGATCAGTTCGTTAACTGTTACAACCATATAGTCAATTGTGGCTTGCTGACCATCCGTTGTATATAGCTTGTCCATGTTGCTGTTATGTTACTAAGACATTTTGGCACGCAACATTGAGAGTATGTTGCAGCAACATCTAAGAATGATTTCACCTCATACATCTTTTTAGGAAAGGAGATCTATCACTTATGAAATATCAGAATTAAACTTCGATCAGATTGTCAAGATAAGTTGGGCTTGTAAATAAGAGGGATTCAGTTGAATCTGACGTTATCACTTCAAAATTTAAATTAGTAAAGTTTAGAAAGACAATCTAAAAAAAAAGTATCATGAGTTCAATACATTGGTCATGTATGTTTAAGCTATTTATAGCATACTTAGAAAGTTTACCTATACACATATTTGAATGCTAAGGGTAAATAGGCTGAAACAAATATGAGGATAGAGCATGTCAATGGATAATATATGGTTATATCCAATGTTATTAAAATCGGATCGGATAAAAAACTGGTAAGGCTGGAAATTCGTGATTCAACCGAATTTTTTTATTTTTAAAATATTATAATTATTATAATTTTTTAAATATTATTGTATAAAAATTAAAAAAATATTTATCAAACATTAAATATATATTACAAATATTCTAATAAGAAGTTACAAAATATAATTTTAATTTTATTATTACAAGTGATTAATTATGAATTTTTGAATATCGTATGTTATAAATATAAAAATATAATCATATCATGAAAATAATTTTATGATTAGATGGAATACTAATGAAGTAAGTACAAAAAATATTAATCTTGCATATATGAGTATAAATTTAAAATACTAATTTTTTCAAATAAATAAATAATGAATATATATATGTATATATATAGCGCGCGGGGTGGGTGGGTGAAAATATTAAAAAAAATAATTTTTTTATACTTTTTAGTAAAAAATTCTATTTTGTCCGATTTTTTTATTCAATCCGATTTTTTATCAATTTAATTTTTAATAATTAAACTAATTGATTGACCAATTAATTCATAATTAAATCGATTCAATCAATCGATTCGATCCTATTTTAATAACTACGGTTATTTATTCATGTGTTAATTTTTAGACTCCTGGTGCAATCAGGTCCAAATAATAATGAGCACCATTAGAGATGATTTGTTATGTTACAGTGATAATTATTAGGCTTAGTTATTAACATTTGTGCGAAATTGTTCCATTAGAATGAAATTATTCTACTGATAAGACAGCTACCTATCAGCTCAAAGAAGGAAAATTGCAATTTCCATCTACAACTAACTTCCTAAATTCCTACGCATAAACGAATAAAAAAATACCTAACTTTCAACTAATTAACTAACCATATATTGACCAACCTCTAACTATCTCCACATTGTATAAATAGTAAATACATCATCTAGAATTAAAGGACCGATATTCTTATTTTATATGCCGAATGTGTTAAAGAATAATTAAAAAATAATTAGTTCTCAAAATTATAATTTTGAGTTGGTTTTTGATTTATTTATATTTGATTTTATATTATAGGATTTTAAGGAGAAAAATCTGTATTAGTTTAGATATTTAATTGTATTTATCTATATAAAAAAATAATTATTTCAAGTTGTGATGAGGAATAAGAACAAATAAAATATTTTGAATCTTTTATTCCATCAAATTTCCCATCACAATTTGAAATAATTATTGCCTTATATAGGCAAATATAACTAAATATCTAAATTTTTTTTTTGAAATCACTAAATATCTAAATTAATACAGATTTTTCTCCATAAAACCTTATAATATAAAATCAAATATAAACAAACCAAAAACCAATTCAAAATTATAATTTTGACAACTAATTATTTTTGAATTATTCTTAACACTTTCCCTTAATTCAAAAATTAACAAAAAAAATCAAGATTTCTTGGAGCACATCTCTTCACACTTCTCAATTTTTTTTAATGATGCACTTCTCATCACATCCATTTTTGTTGATGCACTTGTATGTCAACTTTTTTCTTTGTTGATGTACCATCTTATCAACTTTCTTGGTGCACTTCTCACCAATTAATCAAAAAAGATTTTTTCCTTTGTGCCAAATTCGCTTGAACATTTGCATACCTCAAATCTTGTTTCATCGTATGCCCATAATTGATAATTTTTTTCATTAAACATATAAGACAAAATCTCACTTATTTTTTGTGTCAATTCTTTTTCACAGACCCATGATCAAGAATGGCTCTGATACCATATTAGTTTTTTTAATAGATGAGACAAAGAAAAAATGAGCAAGAAAAAATAATTTAACATAAGATAGATTTTCAAGTGTTTACTTCTACATCTTATTCAATCAACCAAAATGCCTATTTAAAGGCTTAATCATAACAGACAATGGAAGAAATCAGCAATAAATCTGATACTTATTTTGACTAAGTAAATAACATAAATTACGATCCTATATAATAGCTAACAAGCTAATTCAAAACTTGAATTCAAAAAAACCTAAAAATGTGCAATAAAGTAAGACCAAAATTTTGAACAATTTTGAATCATTCTCCAACAAAATGGAAAAGAAATTTAAGCCAACACATCGCTAGAATGTCCGTTTAGAGACTTTTTTTTTTATTATTATTACTACTTAAAATCTATTACTTTTAAAGGATGAAGGAATAACATGAGCTTGTTTCTTTTTTGAGTAAGCACTTTATTTCTTTTATGGAACAATTTATTCTAAATTCGAATTGGTCATATAATATGAAGTTTGGATAACTTATGTTAACAAGAAAATGTATCCATAAAACGTTGTTAGCAATTTTCCTTTAATTTACAGGAACATTATAGAACAAGCTGAGCTGGTCATCGAAGCCTTTATTTCTATGTTTGATGGTGAAATGCCAGTTACCCATAATTCCCGACGTGTACAATTTTTTTTAATGAAAATATTACGTGGACAGATTTTATATCATGTCTTTTTGTCATTTTATTTTATTTAATAATGACAGTCGTGTGCAGTCATTTTCTAATATTTGCATTACTGGAAAATAATAATATTATCGGTTTGTCATCCACAAAATTTATAATTTAGATAAAAGAAATTGACATGTGCACTTAGAAAAATAAGTCATTCCCTTCACATTTAGTTAGAATCCAATTGAAGATATAATTGCGTATCGTAGGTGTACCGAATATGCTAAATATCAATCGTTTGATTAAAAATTAAAAAATATATATTTTTATCTAATGATTCATATTCACCAATGGATAGTATATATTTAACCTACCAAATGAATATTCCAATTCCACTAAATTCATAAATTTGATTTTTTTATATACATAGAATTTATAAAATAAATTAAATAAATTTCAGGCATGTACTTAAACTCTTAGTTGAACCTAATAGACACTTATAAAGTTAGCCTTGCTGAAGAAAAGAAACACAGATAATGACATCATCTTCCCCATTAATTCTCATGGTCTGCCAAGCTTTACCATAAATCCAGACTTTAGAGGTTCAAGTTGCTTGCTGCTGTATCCTTTTTTTCTTCTACTTTTTAAAAGGTAAGTTCTTCATACATTATCATGATGGATTTTAAGCTGATTTTCCATTTCACTACAAAGAAATTTTCTGATCATGATTTTTTTTTGCTTCTAAAGATGTTTATATTTATGTTATCTGTTAATAATTAAGGTTCCATTTCCATGGAGAATTTCTTAGGCAAAGCTTTTTTTTGGGACAGATTTGAGTGGGTGTGGAAGACTATTAAAGGAGAGATTCTTCAAATTTGATTTTCAATTCTCGAATAGAGATTAACTAATTTGGCTTCTATCCTTTAAATTTCACTTTATTATTTATTTTATTTTTACCATGTTCAACTTAATTACTAAAAATCCCCTAAATTTATTATATGCGTCTTAATTCTAATTAATCCTAATTAGTTTACAATTTCAATAGTGTTAGTTGGCATAAAAAAAATTTCACTTAAATTTAATTATCAACAAATAATTAAATTAAAATGTAAATCATAAATAAATTTATATTGAACTAGAATTTAAATTATAATTTTATAATGCAAAAAATATATATATTTTTTCAAAATTACATGCTTTTAATTGGCAACAACAATAATAATAATAATTACGTTTTTCAATTTGAAAACAGTAGATATGGAAGAATAGATTATAAGAAATCTCTTAAACTTTGTGGCATCATGTTTTCCCCGTTAGATTAAGTTTGACCAGTAGGTAATTTCTAAATTCCTGGTGTGTGTGTATATATATATATATATATATATATATATATATATATATAGCTGAAAACTGTCTAACATCTTTAGTCACTTGAAAAGGAAGGACACATAAAGAAAATATGTCAAAAGAACTGGCAGATTTCTGAGAAGAGAACTCTAACTGTCAAGTTAGTATATTAAAGAGAAAAGATTAAAAAAAATAGCTTGAATTAGAGAGCTTTCTCATTGATGTTGACTTGAGAAAACTTATAATATAATCATATTATAATAAATAAGTTAATATATTACTCTTTCTGTTTTTTTTTTTATTTATCATTTTTTTAAAAAAATTTAAATTCTTATTTTTAAATTTTCAATATAATTTAATTTATTTTTTTTAAATAAAGTTAAAACCAATCAAATTTGATAATTTAGTCTTGATTATGTAATTTAATACTAACTTTAAGTTTATTTATTATTTTTTAATGCTAATTAAAAAATAATAAAAGTAACTGATTAAAAAAACGGAAGGATTAATATTGAGTAAGAAAGTTCGCGATGGTCATTTGTTGATGCTTTTGTCTGAATTGCACATTTGAGCAATCAGTATCTTATTTAATACTTTTTTTATCGATTATTTTTGTAATTTTCATTATAATAAAAAAATAATAAATAAATTTAAATTTAATATTAAATTACATGATTAAAATTAAATTTTAAATCTAATTGATTTTAATTTTATTAAAAAATAATTTAAAAATATATATTAAAAATTTAAAAATAACAAATAAATAAAATTTGAATTTTATTGAAAAGTAACAAATAAAAAAGAATGGAAAAAGCAACATAGTTATTTTATAACAAAGTTTTACATAGTAATATTAAAGTGGTGTATCGCTTATGTTATTTTATAACAAAGTTTTACATAGTAATATTATAGAAGATAAAACTTAACTTTAAACTTGACAGGAAAAAGGGCAAATCTATTGGAATTATATAAAGCAGCACTGAGCGATGACTGGGAAAGAGCTGAGAGCATTTACAAGAAATCAGGAATAGAATATAATGTTAGAATTACAAGCAGAGGAGAGACAGCTCTTCACATTGCAGCTTTAGCTGGGTATGATGATTTTGTTGAAGAACTGGTTCAGAAAATGAGCAAAGATGATTTAGTAGTTCGGACGATAATTGACACTGAAGATTCCAATGAACCTGAAAATGGAAATACAGCAATGCATTGTGGAGCTATGTCAGGAAATGTGAAGGTTGCTGAAGCCATAATGAAGAAGAACCCTGATCTAGCTATGGCCAGAGGGATTGGAGATCTTTTGCCAATTTATATGGCGGCTTTAAAAGGGAACAGGGAAATGGTGAATTACCTTTACGAAGCTACTAAATGTTATTTTGAAGATGGGAGTTGCACATATTTAGATAAAGATCGCAGAGATTTGCTTGTCACTTTGATTTATTCTGAGATATATGGTAAGTATTTCTTTTAATGTCTCCTCCAGTACCACACATACATCTGTATATATAGTTGGATATAAAATAATATTACTTTTATATTTCATTTGTAGATGTTGCATGGAAAATGGCAAAAGCATCCATATCTCTAGGGATCGCTCCTGAGTTAATGGAAGAGCAAGCATTGCAAGCATTAGCACAAAAGCCTATAAATCCTCCACAATTTCAGGACAGATTCATCTATCCTTGTTAGTTCTCTAATCTATGATTTCTTTTTTTTTATTTTTCCTTTTGAGCAGGCAGCGTAAATAATATTGTTTTCTCTACAATAGAGGCATAAAGTACTTAAATCATAACTATAAATCTCACAAATAGAAATAATCAGAGATTTTTCGTACTTTTAATTGAGTGCTAATACCTATCCTAACTCCCAATGGTTGTAAATACTATATTTTTAGATAAAATGAACACCTAAACAAATTTGGGAAGAAAAAAACTAATTAGTGAAAATATTGTTTAGCTGTATAATTAATATGGATTTTTATTTTTGTTTTTCTGTAACAGACAAACAACTGAATTTGCGTTGATGTGAATCTCAGTTTCAGGTGGGCACAAGGTGAACAAAAATCTCAACTACAATTCAGCAATTAACTTAGTCCAATTGCTGTGGGATAAATTAGCTTCCGACGAAGAAAAACTTATGGAATTAATTAAAAATAAAGATGGGAATTTAATATTAGAAGCAGCAAAACAAGGCAACGTTGAATTCTTAAAGATAGTGATCGGTTCATATCCTGATTTCCTATTTTGTTACGATGATAACAGATTTACCATTTTTCACTATGCTATTTTGAACCGTGAAGAGGAAATGTGGAAATGGATACATATAGGTTCAGTTAAAACCCTGGTAACTACATTGAAAGACAGTAAAAACAATAATATGCTGCATTTGGCTGCAAGATTAGCATCGCCAAATCGACTCAATACTGTGCCTGGAGCTGCTCTCCAAGTCCAACGAGAGATCATGTGGTTTGAGGTAAGTTAATCATATATATATTCTTCTTAAGAGTTATTTTATGAGAGTAATATGTCCATATTTTTCCAAGTTTTTATGGGTTAGGTTTCTTTGGATCAAATTCAAGCATGTTTTAAGCTGGTGACTAAACAAATGTTGGAATTTGGCTGCGCAATTCCATGTACATTTAGCCTTTTATGACCTTTTCTTCTTGGACTTCAAGTCTTGGGCTGCAGGCCTTCAATGTTTTTAATTTGGCAACCCAATCCGCTAGGATTTTGAGCTCCATTCTTCGATGGGATTCTTTAACATCATGAATCTTCTAAGGCCATTGGCTCTTATATCATCGTTGGAAGTTGACGAGACCAGATCTAAGTGTTGAATGAGAGAGTGTCTTTTTGTGGGCTTGCATGAAGTTGACAGTAAGCCTTTGTCCAAAATTCCAAAGTGGAATTTGTTCCACTTCCAGACACTCTCCCATTTAAGACAAGACATGGACTCAACCCGTCAAATTCCAACAAATTGCATAAGAGTTGTTGTTTTTCTTTTTTCTAGTACATATGTGCTATGTTTATATGTTTACTAATTTTATTTTATTTTTTGTGGAAAACATTATCAGGAAGTGAAGAGTGTGATGGAACCACAAGACTTGCACCATAAAATAAAAGAGAAGGAAGAAAATGGAGAAACTAAAGAGTGTACTCCAATGGATATATTCATGGAAGAACACAGGGAGTTAATGGAATCAGGGGAGACATGGATGAGAGATACAGCTAATTCATGTATGATTGTAGCAGCACTTATCACCACTGTGGCATTTGCAGCAGCTTTTACAATACCAGAAGGCAATGGTGATGATGGCAATCCAATTTATTTGCATCAAACACTTTTCAAAGTTTTTGCCATATCAGATTCAATTTCATTAATATCCTCTGCCATTTCACTCCTGGATTTCTTAGCCATTCTCACATCCAGATATACAATTGATGATTTTCTCTGGTCATTGCCTAATAAATTACTCCTCGGACTTCTTTCACTTTTTATATCAGTATTTGCAATGATGGTAGCCTTTGTTATAACCTTCTTCATTGTTTTTAAAGATGGTCTGCTTCAGTTCGCCATTCCCGTTGCTTCAATAGCTGCTGTTCCTATATTTCTGTTCATTTGGCAGCACTTTAGTCTCTTTTTTGATGTCATTCGTTCAACTTATAACTCTTTCTTTCTTTTCGACTCCGATGACAATCCTATTTTGCTCATGAAGAAAAGAAAGAAAAGAAGAGAAAATCCTTTGCCTTTCTTTAAGGATACGTAATTAATTATAGTTTATGTTGTGAATATTTATCGAAGTGAGTTTCTCCAATATAAGCTCATGTGTAGATTGATATATATATATATATATATATATATATATATATATATATATATATGTTGTATTAATTTATACTATATTAGTATTAGTTTGTATTGTTATATACGATATTTGATATAAAACTGTATTACATGTAATATTTTATATTGTATTTAGTGTAAAATATCAGTATTATATGAACACGTGTCTTGTATAAAAGGTGGATGTTTCAACCATCGACTTCAGAGCTCATATGGAATGCAGCATTAACATCCGTCCTGAACTTATATATATTTTTTTCTATTAAAATGTTTGGACTTTTATTTAGTCACATTAGATTGCTAAATTTTTATTTTAATTTCATCCATATTATATCTAAATAATAGTATAATTTTAATATGAATTGAGTTCTTAAATTTTTTTTATTTTATTAAATTCTTATTTGGATTCAACGTGCATTAAAATAAAAATTTAAAAATCCAATATGATCAAATAAAAATTTAAGAATACAATAATAAAAAAAAGTGTAATTTAAAAATTCGAAAATGAAATTTTCCTTTCTCTTTATTTTCAACGCAGTAGAAATAACGATATAGTGATTTGTAATATAGATTAATTATATATACATTAGGTGTAACTTTTTAAATATGAGAAATTATTCCATTAGAACGAAATATATTAGGCTAGGGGAATTCATATAACAAATTGATATTTAAAAAAAAAAAAAGCAACAACCAATTTTTTTCTTTTTGCCTTTTCTTTTATACAGAAATTGGAAAAGAAGTTTAAGCCAGCGCAAAACGTTTAAAGGGACTTTTTCTCTTTTATTATTTAAAGGGGCTTTTTTTTCTTGTATTATTGCTTAAGATCTATTCTTGAACGTCGATGTTTGCTTCTACACATATATAATTGTCCTTCCAAAAAAGAAAAATAATGTATTTATCACTTCTCCTTTAATAGTACCGCTGGAAAACAACATTTGTCGATTTGTCATGCACATAATTTTATATAATTGGATAAAAGAAAAAAAAAAGAACTTTATCCACACAGAGATCAACATGCTTCGAACGAAATATTACCAGTAATTATATAAAAAAAATCGACACATTTTCTAAGAAAAAAAAAGAGAAATCATTATCTTATTCTTAAAGTTAGATTCCGTCTGGACACTTAACATCATAATTTTATACTTTTTTTAGATATTTAATTTTTTGAAATAAATAAATAAATAACTTTCAAGCACTTAAGCTCTTAATTCAACCTCATATATAAACAGTTTAAAGTCCTGCAAGCTTTATCATAAATCCTCATTTTAGAGGTTTAAATTACTTGCTGCCGTATCTGTTGTCTTTCTACCTTTAAAAAGGTAAGTTCTTCATAGATTGTGCTGAATTTTAAGCTGAGCTTACATTCGGGAAATATTTTCAGATCATGATTTCTTTTCTTTTTTAATTTTTTTTATCAGGTCTATGATAATTTCAAACATAACAATGGGAGACATTGAAGGAGGAAATCAAGGATTTAGTGACAATAATGCCAAGCTATCTGGTGAAGCAAACAATGCTGGTATATATTTTCCTCATTATTATACACTCTCTTAGTTCTTTTATTTGTTTTTAAAGCTAAGTAAGTAAAGAAATACCAAAACTGAGGATAGTATTGTGGACGAGATAGATAATTTCTAAGTTCTTAGTGCTTGTTTGCTATAGAAAGAAAAATAGAATATATATATATATAGCTAATTTAATAACATATAGTGGTTAATTGCTTATTTTTTTATTAGACTATAAATTTGATATTTGAATTCTTAACAAAGTTTATATGCTCTATCTAAGGGTCAATTTCACCCACAATCACTGAACTTATCACGCAAAAGTAACAGACATTTTTTTCTAGACTTAAAAGTTACTGAACTTATCACATATTTGCATAAAAGTCACGGTCACTGGATTCCAGCGAGAATCCTTGCCGTATTGATGACACAACATGCCACGTCATATGGCTGGATACACGTGGTACGTTCCACGTTTGGATCAATTTCAGCCACGGTTACTGAACTTATGATTTATCACCCAAAAGTAACTGATTTATTTTTTGTGACTTAAATGTCACTGAACTTATCATTTTTTTTTAAATTCATCTTGACCAGATACTCATAGTAATTGATTTATTATCACATCATAAGCTAATACTTCATATTTGACACGTCAGCAACCAAATCACCGTTATAAGCTAATGTATTATATTTGATTCATCAGCAATTCATGTGTGTCCATAGCTAATGACGTTCATAGTTAATATGTCATAACTGATGATGTGGCAATAAATCCATATCCATGTAGCCATGTGCAACGGTCGGTTCTGTTCAATAATCGAACCGAATCGAAATAACCGAAAATTAAACTTTTAAGATTTTAATCAATCGAACCGGAACGAATTTATAGAATAACCGAACCAAAATTTTCGATCGGTTTGGTTCAGTTAATAAAAAAACTAAAAATTAAAACTATTTTAAAAAAAATTGTGTCTAAAAATTATACTAAAGTATAAATCATATTATACTGAAGTAAAAACATCTAAATTGTACAAAATAAAAGTTCAAATTAAAGATACAGCCCAAAATATATAATAAATAATACAATAAAATCGTTAAATAAATTTTTTCATTTAATCGATTTTCAATTTAATAGTCGAAATTTCAAATTATCACCTAAAAAATAGATATTAATAATTGATAAATGTACTCATATAATTTACAACTCAAAATAAGATAATTTACATGTACAAAATAATTATTCAATTAAAAAATCTAAAAAATTATATAATTATATACAATTTCTGTGCAGTTGGGTTTTTCTGCGGTTTTTTCCTTCAAAAACCGAACCAAAAAATTGAAAATCAAACAAAATTAAAAAAATCAGATTTGGTTCATTTTTTCAATTTGAACCGAAATTTGCTCACTCCTATCTCCATGTGTGTCAGGTCAATGTGATTTTTTTGAAAAAAGATGATAAGTTCAGTGACATTTAAGTCACGAAATAAATCAGTTACATTTGGGTAATAAATTGTAAGTTCAGTTACCGTAGCTGAAATTGGCCTAAACGTGGAACGTGCCATGTGTGTTCAGGCATATGACGTGGCATGACATGTCATGTCATCAATACGGGAAGGATCCTCGTCCGAATCCTGTGACCGTGACTTTTATGCAAATATATGATAAGTTCAGTGAGTTTTAAGTCTAGAAAAAAAATCATTTATTTTTGCGTGATAAGTGATAAATTCAGTGACCGTAGGTGAAATTTACCCTTTTATCTAATGTTATTATTGAATCTGATGCACAAGTGGTTATTCATCAGCTTAATGGAAAGGCCTGGTCTCTAGATCGACTGATCTTGATTTGATTATTGACAATTGTCTTAATATTCAAAAAGAGTTGTACAAAATTTGCAGAAACTTCACTACCAAAATTCAGTAATTCGCGATGGCATTTTCCTTTCTTAATTACGTTTTAGTGACAGGACGACATGCAGGCTCCTTAGATTCCGTCGCTAAACTTTGGCCGCTGAATAATCCGTCGCTAAAAGTAATATACCTGCCGAAATATTACCGACAAATATTTGCACCACTAATTCCGGAACAATTAATTTTTAAACTTGTGACTATCTTTTCTCGTTAAACTCCGTTGCTATATGATTTCATGATTTTATATAAAAATACGACAAAAATGTAGTTGCTAAATATGTCATTATTTTTAGTTTTATTTCTTCCCGAATTTTAGTTCTACAAATTGGGACGGTATTTGTTGTCTCCAATCCGTCCCGGATAATTAAGTAGAATTAATAAATTTTCCTATGTATAACATTGAACACTATATTTTCTGTTCGCTTGTCGTTTTGCGAATTAGTTTGCTCATGCTTTAGTCAAACGATGGATTCTATGTTGGAAATTTGTATTTGGGTGTCTAAATCTCCATCTTTCTTGTATGCAATTTTAGTTGCTGATGTTTATTTTTAATGAATTTTGATTTCTTTCAAAAATAAAAATAATATTATAGAAGATATAATTGAGCTTTAAACTTGACAGAAGAAAGGGAATATTTATTGGAATTATATAAAGCCGCACTAAGTGATGACTGGGAAAGAGCTGAGAGCATTTTCAAGAAATCAGGAATGGAATATAATGTTAGAATTACAAGCAGAAGAGAGACAGCTCTTCACATTGCAGCTTTAGCTGGGTATGATGATTTTGTTGAAGAAATGGTTCAGAAAATGAGCAAGGATGATTTATTGATTCGAATGAAGAAAATTGGTACTGAAGAATCAAATCAAACTGAAAATGGAAACACAGCAATGCATTGTGCAGCTGTGTCAGGAAATGTGGAGGTTGCTGAAGCAATAATGGAGAAGAATCCTGATGTAGCTATGGCCAGAGGTAATGGAGACTTTTTGCCAATTTATATGGCAGCTTTAAGAGGGAAAAGAGAAATGGTGCATTACCTTTATGGAGCTACTAAATTTTATTTTGAAGATGCTAGTCGCACATATTTGGATAAAGATCGCGAAGATTTGCTTGTCACTTTGATTTCTTCTGAGATATATGGTAAGTATTTCTTCTTTCCTCTATCTACTTTATCCTACAATACCACACATACATGTGCATATTTGGATATAACATATAACATTACTTTCACATTTTATTCGTAGATGTTGCATGGCAAATGGCAAAAGCACTCTTGGTCTTAAGTCCAAGGATTGCTCCAGTGTCAATGGTAGAGCAAGCACTGCAAGCATTAGCTCAAAAGCGTATAAATCCTCCACAACTTCGGCACAGATTCATCTGTCCATGTTAGTTTTTTTTAAACCATGGTTTCTTATTTTTGATCTTTTATTTCCCCTTTGGAGAGTGACCTTAAGTAGGAAAACACTTTGCTAAAATGGGTTCATACAAATTTCATGGATCAAATTAAAAGAAACTTGTTATACGAGATAAGTTAGTCGAAAAACCAAAAAGGCTTGTGATGATTATACACAAGATAAGTTAGTTGAAAAAACAAAAAGACGATTAGCATGGATGTGTAACACTTCATTATTGATTTGGTCATGAAAAAAATTTAAAATCTGGTCTAGCTAGGTAAAAATTTTGTGTAAATAGTTTTTTTGGTCAAAATTAATGCCTATACAATTTGGGAGGAAAAAACAAAAAAACTAATTAGAGAAATTTTGACTATATGATAGCTGAACTTTTGTTGATGTGAATCTCAGTTTCAGGAGGCCATAAGGTGAACCAAAATGTCAACTACAATTCAGCAATTAAATTAGTGCAATTGCTGTGGGATAAATTAGCTTCAGACGAAGAAAAACTTATGGAATTAATTAAGAATAAAGATGGGAATTTAATAATAGAAGCAGCAAAAGAAGGCAACGTTGAATTCCTAAAGGTAGTGGTTGGTTCATACCCTGATGCCTTATTTTGTTACGATGATAACAAATTCACCATTTTTCACTATGCTATTTTGAACCGTGAAGAAGAAATGTGGAAATGGATACATATAGGTTCAGTTAAAACCCTAGTAACCACATTGAAAGACAGTACAAACAGTAATATGCTGCATTTGGCTGCAAGATTAGCACCCCCAAATCAGCTCGAGACTGTACCTGGAGATGCTCTCCAAGTCCAACGAGAGATTATGTGGTTTGAGGTAAGTTACTATATATTCTTCTTAAGCTTAACATATCTGTTCATCCTTTTAATTTTAGGAGGTGTAAAAAGTTATTTGGACGCTGTAAAATCTTTAGGAAGTGAAGAGTGTGATGGAACCAAAAGACTTGCACCATAAAATTGAACAGGAGGACGAAAATGGAGAAACTAAAGAATATACTCCAATGGATATATTCATGAAAGAACACAAGGCTTTAATGGAATCAGGGGAAACATGGATGAGAGATACAGCTAATTCATGCATGATTGTTGCAGCACTTATCACCACTGTGGCTTTTGCAGCAGCTTTTACAATACCAGGAGGCCTTAATGGTGATGATGGCACTCCAGTTTACTTGCATCATATACTTTTCAAAGTTTTTGCCATAGCAGATTCAATTTCATTAATATTCTCTGCCATTTCACTCCTGGATTTCTTAGCCATTCTCACATCCAGATATACAATTGATGATTTTCTCTGGTCACTGCCTAATAAATTACTTGTTGGACTTCTTTCACTCTTTATATCAGTACTGGGAATGATGGTAGCCTTTGTTATAACCTTCTTCATTGTTTTTAAAGATGGTCTGCTTCAGTTCGCCATTCCCGTTGCTCCGATAGCTGCTGTTCCTATAATTATGTTCATTTGGCAGCACTTTGGTCTCTTTTTTGATGTCATTCGTTCAACTTATACCTCTTTTTTTCTTTTCGACTCCGACGACTCCGATGACAATCCTATCGTGCTCATGAAGGAAAGAAAGAAAAGAAGAGAAAATCCGTTGCCTTTCTTTAAGGATATGTAATTAATTATAGTTTATGTTATCGAAGTCTGTATTTGAATTATAAGTTCCTTTAGCTTGAATGCAGGATTGTTATTCTACAAATTAAATAAAGCATTTGTAGTACTAATTTGTTTTGTATGCTTGACTACTTTATTAGGGTATGGATGTATTCTAGTTAATTACGATCCTAAAATTATTTTAGGAGGCAATTATATATCCCTTTTTAACTTTTATTTTTTAAAAATTTTGGATAAAAGCTTTAAAAAAAATACTAACTATAACATGCTAAAATTTGACATTCTTATTAAAAATAAATTTAAAACGGCATTTAATATTAAATTGACTCTACTCTCGTATTTTAATCGGTTTAGATAAGAAATAATCTGTCAATCTATGCAATTGTTTGGGAATTGTTAACCAACCTATTATTAACTATTATAAATTAATGGTTATAATGATAAATTAACTAGCCAGCCTACTTTGTGTTCCTCTCAAAAAAAAAAAATGAAAAACAAAAACTCATCATCGGTCATTAATTAATTTCTTCAAAGACTTCCAAACCAATTTCCTTCAAAAAATGGTAATATATATAATATTGTCAATATATATATTTTTTCCAATCAAAATACTTAATTTTACCTTATAATTAGGGTTTTAAGTTACAAACCCGAAAACAATGGAACCAATTATCTGTCAAAATAACAATGAGAAAATTCTAAAACACAATTAATAAACTATCAAAACAATAGAACAGAGAAATACTTAATATAGCTTTCCACTCTCCTTTCACTTGTAAATATTTATTTATTCATCTATTGATCATTCCCCAATTGAAAGTAATACAAGAAAACAAAAGCCTTTCAGCATATTTCTTTTCATTAAAGAGCATTTTTCTTGTAGCCAATGGCGACAGAAACCACCACACTGGCCACTATGGGCACTGCCATCATAACCCTAATTTTGGTATGGGCATCAAAAGTAACATCAACCATACCTTCTCCTCCTTCTGGAAGACAACAATTAGTTCCTTCAATTCTAGTATTTGGGGGTTCAGCAATGGACACTGGGAATAATAATTTTTTAAATAGGACATTGTTCAAGGCCAATTTTCTTCCATATGGTATAGATTCCCCATCACAAATACCAACAGGAAGATTTTCAAATGGGAAAATTGGAGCTGATTTTATTGCCTCGTTGTTAGGGCTAAAGAAAACAGTTCCACCATTTTTGGACCCAAATTTAAGTGACAATGATTTAATTACAGGTGTGAGTTTTGCATCAGCTGGGGCTGGATTTGATGGGTTTGTAGCTTCTGCTTCTGATGCAATGACATTTGTATCTCAGCTTAATTATTTTAGTAAATACATTGATAGGCTAAGTATGATTATTGGTAGAGATAATGCTGAAAGAGTTATTGCAAAATCTTTGGCTCTTGTTTGTGCTGGGAGTTTAGATTGGGCTGTTACTTATTTTCATGGTGTCAAGGTGGTACCTCGCTTAACTAACTTCCTTGGTATGTTGATGAACAATATACGAAGTTTTATTTGGGTGAGTAATTAATTTTTTTTAATTAATCCTGCTCTCTTCTTAACAGTCTTGTTTTAGGGTTTTCTTGCATTTGTTCGTATTTATAAACCAATTTAATAGTAAATTTTTTCTTAATTATTTTCATTTTAGGGTTTTTTTACACTTAGTCTCTTCATTCTTTTTTTTTTATTACTTTTGAGTAAAATACAAATTTTATTTATATATCGTTTTTAAACTTTTAATGTACGTAATTTTATTTTTTTCAATTTAATTTTTTTATAATTAAAATTAATTTATTTAAAATCAATTAAATTTAATAATTTAATTAAAATTACGTAATTTAATACTAAATTTAAATTTAATTAATATTTATTAATTCTTGTGAAAATTATAAAAGTGACCGATAAAACAAACAGAGTGAATAGTATTTATGAATCAATTTAATAGTTTTTTTTTTATTTCAAATGATCATGCTAATTTTTTTTTTTTAATAGCAACTGCACAATAATGGGTTGCGTAAAATAGCTGTAGGTGGGCTGCCACCCATGGGGTGTGTTCCAATTGAAAATAGTGGACTGGCCAAGGGGTGTAGGGAAGTTCAAAACGACGACGCACGATATTTCAATCAACATCTTCAAGACCTTTTGCTGAAACTACAACCAACTCTTCGAAATACCAAACTTTTCTACGTTGACGTCTACACCCCACTTCTTGACATGATCAATTATCCTCAAAATTACGGTAAATCTTGCTTTTTCACTTTGCATTTACGCACTCATATTATTACTTTAATTAATTCTCTTTTTCATTTTATTTTAATATTAACGATCTGGTTAAAAAAAATAAAATTGTAATGAAAACATAATTAATTCAACCATCGTTTAATTGTAATAAAGGTAAAAATGGCTGAAAATTGATACTCTCATTACCAGAATTTGATCTATCATATTATCATGATCATAATCATTCTATATCTAAAAGAAATACTCCTTTTTTCCCTCTGATTTTAAAATATAACTTTCTATTTTTGACAAAATTTAAAAAAATAATATAATTCTCAAATTCTAAAAAAAAAAATTATTTAAAATGATATAAAATAAAATAGAAAAAATAATCTTTTAAAATGGGATAGAATGAATAATATAATGCATCAAATTTTGATAGTATGTTTGTCAATTTCTAGCCATTTTTATCTTTATTGTAATTAAATGATTATATTTTAATTATAAATCGATAATTTTTTTACTGCATTATATAATTAGGATAAAAATTTAATGACCGTGTATAAAATTAACCAAGGTGATTATTGATAATATGCTTAATTTTGATAAATATGAAAAAAAATTAATGATGAATATGGTGAATTGGATGCTAGGTTTTGTGGAAACAAGGAAAACATGCTGTACAACAGGAATAATCCAATGTTTGAAAGATGCAAGCATTTGTTCAAACAGATCAGAGTATTTGTTTTGGGATAAAATGCATCTCACCGAAGCTGCTAATAGACATCTCTATAATAGCATTTTCCAACACTCTATTCTACCCATACTTAATCAATCAGACCCATCGCCTACTACGTTATCCAGATTTAGACCATGAAACTTTGTCTTTCTTTTTTATTATTTTATTCGTATTTTTTTTTCCTGTACACTAGCTATTTACACAAACTTAAGATTTTATTCTTTCTCTTAATTATGTTATTATGCCCAACAATCTTTATTTTATTTTCTTTTTTTGGGATTCTGTTTAATATCCCACACAATTAGCATAGACTTATGTTGCCATTGCGACGGTTAAAATATGTTCTTGAGCTATGATTAGTATATAAATATGTTCTTCTAAAATATAATCAAAACTTATATATGGTATTATATAACATTTTTCCCTTGACTATTTTAATTTTTCTTTTAATTTCTGTTCCTGTCTTGATTAGATAATTTTAATTTTATAAAAAAGTATTAATAATTGGCTAATTTACATTTTTTTTTCAATTTTAAGTATACCATTTATTTTTTACATGATTAAAATAAATTTATCACTATATTAAATGTAGTAGTGAATAATAAATGGGAACAAACATATAAATTTTTTCTCAAATTCTTAAAAAGATATTTAAAATAAAATAAGTGAATATTTAAATTTTGATGGATAGAGTAATAGTAGTACCATATAAAAAATTCTCCATTCTTAGTAACCATATTAATTAGTTTGGTCAAACAATCTCATACATTAATTTTTCTGTGTTCCGTTTCTTTATTCTTGTTAGTATTAAACATTTATTTAAAAAAATATTTATGTTTTTTTTCTTTCCTTTTTATCTGTCTCAATAACGTCGGTGAACAAAAAAAATAGACTTAACATTATTATATAATCAAGTTTAGCCGATCACTATCAATAGTACTTCTAGAAATTTGCTTTACGTAGAAAATAATTATATTTCCTTCCCTAAATTATACATTCTAGAAATAGTGTCCTCAAATTTTAGAATATTTTAGCCACTAGAATATACAAGTATTTTAGAACATTGATATCTATTAATTACTTCTTTAATTTTCGTGAGAAAATTGTAAAATATTATTGAAAAAATACATGATTGAAAAAATTATTTAAAAGAGAATAGAAAAAGTAATTATTTAGGATGGTTCGGTAAGATTGTAGGTTTTTAGTTTTTTATTTTTTAGAATCTAAAAACCATTTTCAGTTTTTGTTATTTATTTTTTAAAAACTATTTTTATATATTTAAAAATTGTATTATACTTTTTTAATTATTCAAGTATATTTTTTAATTATTCATATATATTATGATAATAATTTTGATATGGTGGTGGTGGTAGCGGTGGTGTTAATGATGATAAAGTAATTAAATTGTTGCCTAAAATAAAAACATAAAAATCACATTTTGAAGATTTTTAATTTATATTTTTTATGTGAAAATTATTTCTTTAAATTTTAGCAAAAATCAAAATGAAAACAAATATGTCGAACGGATTTTGATTTTATTTTTAAGAAAAAAATCAAAAATTGAAAACGAAAATTTCCTGGAATGCACCCTTAATTTTTTCATATTTATTGAGCTTTTTATCAATAAATATAAATTGATATTTTTTTTGAACTTTTTGATATATCCCTAATCAACATTGAAATATATTACTAAGTTGTAAGCTTTTTGAGTAGTAAAACTGATTTTAATTTTCCATAAAAGTAAAAATGGAATTTCCTTTAGCAGGACTCTTTCTATCATGTCCCTTGTTATATGTACCTATATAATGCTCTCTATATAATAACTAGAACCTAGAAATATCCATTCATTGCTGATCCCAAGAAAACGTCTTTCCTTCTACAAATTTCTGTGCTCGTAGTTTTGCGTAGGGGTGTGCATCAATCGGGTTCACCGAATTCGATTAATCCAACATTCGAATTTTAGATATTTTTCTCATCCTATTCTATATAAATATCGGATCTCTACCCAATTAATCCGATATTTTTCGGATTCCGAACCAACCCATCTGATTTATCTTAATTTATTTTTTTAATTTACATATTTAAATCAAAATTAAATTAAAATTCTAAATTAATACAAATAAACAATATTAAACACCATAAAAAATATTTTAAAAATACAATAAACTAATAATTTCAAAATTACATATATATATATATATATATATATATATATATATATATATATATATATATATATATATATATGTGTGTGTGTGTGTGTGTGTGTAGAGAAATTATAATTTTTTATTTATATATTAAGTTGTTCGGGTGGATCCAGGGGCGTAGCCACATGGTGGTGAGTAGGGTCAATTGACCCCACTCAATTTAAAAAAAAAATTAAAATACCGTAATAATTTTTTTTTTCAAAATTAACCACACTAAAATTTTTAAATTGACCCCCTCAATTTAAAAAAAATTAAAATACCCTTAATAATTTTTTTTTTAAAATTGACCCCACTAAAATTTTTAAATGATCCTATTAAAAAAATTAATTCCACTAATACATTTTTTATCCCACTGAATTTAATTTCTGGTTATGCCCCTCGTCAAATCGATTTTAGAGAGATTTTACCTGATCCGAAATTTTCATAATCCTCATAACCGAACCAATTATATTAACCCGAATATATCGGTTCGGATCGATTTGATATGATCGGCTTGATTTTTGCACACCCCTAGTTTTTTGTTTATTGGCTTCACATGCCTTTTTCGTTTGTCTGATTTCTCATATTAATTACGAAATGATTTATCATAGTTATTATAATAAAGTGCATAAAAAATAAGAAATATTAATTAAAAGATTAAATGTTTTGTTGAAATTTTATAAAAATAAAATGTAAAATGATGCATTAAAAATTATCTTAGACGGGATAATTTTTTTCTTCAAAACGTAACAAATTGATGAGATAGAATGAGTAGTAAATTGTTATAAAAGTAAATGTAATTATAATAAAATATTATGATTATAATAAAATATTATAATTAGTTCAGTATAAATTTAAATTATTTTGAATAGTAAAGAGGTATAAATAAAAAAATTGTGTGCGCTAATATTTTGTTTTTAAAATAAGCCAATAAAACTAAAAATTATGGCTTCTTCATGATTCTATACGCACTCTTACGTGTGCTAGTTTTTTTTTTATTTATTTTTGTTATTAGCCCATCTTTATTTTTTTATTTTTTAAATTGTGGTTGCTTAATAATCACAATTTTTACTTAATTAAGTGGCAATGTATCAATCATTAAATCCACTCACATATGGCTAGATTTTTGTGATTCCAACCCGCAAATTGTCCTCTGTCATATTATTGATTTCTGGATATGGTTGTTCTTTTTCTAGTGGTTTCGGTCGGACTTGTATTTTTTGGTTGAAATGTCAGTGGCTAATAAAGCTTAAAAAGTTTTTATCTTGTAAGAAGAAGTGTTGGTAGTTGAAGAGTCGGTTGGATGACTGGATCAGCAAAAAAAAGTGCTCCGTCGGATCCAGGCGTTAGCATTTCGAAACTTAAGTTAGTAGCTTTCGAGAGGGAATGCTCAAAGAGAGAGAAAGTCTCAGATATTCAATACCTGGAGCAATTGTGTTTTAGATTATTTATAGGAGTTCATTGAAAGAGTACCTGAGTACCTTGGGGGGTAATAATTGAGAGTCAGAGTAGGTGAGCGGCGACGTGACATGAAGTAGGTGAAAAATATGGGCGTTGGCTTGTGTCAGTAAACTGACGGGACATGCTGTCCCCTCAGTCCGATCGGACATCACGTTTTTCTGTGCTGTCTTTCAGCTCACGCTTTACCTTTTTGCTACTGGACGTGAACCCTGTTAAATGTTATTGGATCACACTAATTGGGCTTTTGAAAATGTATTTTTCATAGTTATCACTTGTCCTCACCTCCAATAGATCCAATCGAACGAGGTATTATTCTATTATTTTGGCTAGATTTTTGAATTTTTTGAGAGGAGTCCGCTTGAGTAGATGCGTCTGTTCACCTCAGCTTTTTGTGGCTACTGGACGTGGCCCGCTGGTAGGTGTTTCCTCGCCAATTTTGGCTGAATGCCTTGCTGTTAGGGAGGCGTTAAGCTGGCTGAAATCTTTGCACCAGGATAGGGTCATCATTAAATCTGACTCTCAGGTCATGGTTCAAGCTCTCAACTCTCATTCAATGCCTGAATCAGTTTTGGATTTGCTTGTTAAAGATTGTCTTAGTTTGAATTCATTTTTCAACAGATGTTAAATTTGTTTTTGTCAATTGGCTCATTGTTTAATTTTATTTTATTGCCTGATGGTGGGAGTTGGATTGCAATGAAATATATATATATATATATATATATATATATATATATATATATATATATATATATATATATGGTGCAGTAAGTAAGCGTAAGTACTAAGTATGGATTAATTAGCAAGTTTATATTCTATTTTTGTAAAAATTTAATTCATTAATATCAATTTTTTAAAATTAATATTTAAATTTAATTTATTAATAATTGTTATATCATTAATCAATTAACCATTAAATTCAACCAGTTAATTATTAACCACCGATTAAATATTAAAAAAATGACACATACCATTACTATGAAGCACAGAATAAATAAATAAATATATTTATAAGATTAAAAAATTGGTATATTTTTATCAATTTTAGTAGACCTAATTCTAGTGGCTTCGGTCGGACTTGTATTTTTTGGTTGAAATGTCAGTGGCAAATTGCTATAAATTAATCTTTTTTTTTTGTTCAAATACACAATTTTGTTTTTGTTGTTATATACAGAAATACTATTACATTTTTCATTTGATCACTCCATTTTCTTTTAAGTATCCATTTAAACTATTTCACCAAAATTAAAAAAATTATTAATTAGCATAATAATCTATTAAATTAATTTTCTACGAAATAAAACAAACATTGAAAATACAAGGTTTCAAATATATATATTTTAAAGAAAAGAGTTGAAGTGAGCGAATTGACTCATTTTTTTTCTAGTACTGTAAAAACTAATATAATTAATGATCCTTTTGAATTTTATTTTCTCATACAGTATATTTGTGCTTAGATTTGAACTAAAAACATATTTAAGAGAATCCATATTCTCAACCATTTGAATTAATAAATGTTGATAAAATTAATGCGAAAATAAAATGTATAACTATATTTTATTTTTCTAAATATACACTTGTTTAAGAATAAAATAAAATTCTAAACGAATACCTAACAAAGAATGGAAAGAGTATTATTTGTTAACGCAACCGTGAATTATTTATTCGGTTAATGGACAAAAACTTTCATATAGTATTAAGCTTTATTTATTTTGTATTATATTATCTAGTCCATTTATTAAATTTAAAATTGACTTAATCCATTGATAAATTATTGATTTTGTCTGTTTACATTATATTATATTATATATAAATTGGTGCTGTCGTTTTTAGTCTGTCCTTGTTAGTTTTGCTGGCCCTTTTTTTAATTGTAAAAAAATATAAATATAAATGTAAATATATATATATATATATATATATATATATATATATATAATTTAATAGATCTAAAATGACATTGCATTTCAAAATTCAGTCATTTTTTTATTAATTTTAAACTTTTAAAAACAGAACTAAACCAATTGAAAATATCAAAATAAATAAATTAAAATTGTCTACAGTTATTCCTATTTGGTTTTGCATATATATATATATATAAAGCAAGATATGATATTGACAGATGACAATAACCTTTTGAAATTAAGGGTAAATTAATTTAAAGATCTTTAAGACCATTAAAAAATAGAGAATCAAACGTCTCCATTTCATTCTTCTTGAGAACTAAACCAACCTCAACTCCACCAGTTCCATCTTTGCTTTCTGCCATGGAAATGGATCCTTCCCCCTTATCTATAGAAGTAACCTCAACCTTCTTCGGCTTTCCCCACCCAAAATCAGTTCCATAAACCTGCAACCGAGGTGCCCCAGCCACTCCAAAAGTTTCCGCTGAAGTTCGGTCAATATTTATAAATTCTTGAAGTTTCTCTTTAGCCCCATCAAGAACTCCTTTTTCTAACCTTTTAATCGCCTCTGTTAGCTTCTCTGCCACATCGGCCAATCCATTTTCTTCAATCACATGTCCTGCTTCTGTTACTGCTATATAGCTGCTAATACAATTTCCAAAGTAATTAGCGGGTAATTCTAAACGATCTCTTAAATCAGCTACAAATCCAATATACAATTTTATGTTTCTTTCTAACCCTTTGGTTTTAACTAAGGTGATTACGACATAAGCATATACGAGCACAAAAGTTGACAAATAAGTATGTTTTTGATCCGATTGATGAGTATATGCCTTTTCCCTTAGTTTCTTTATATCTTCAACAGATATCGTGAATATTCCTCGTAGTAAATCTGTTTTAGGTGTTGTTGAAAATGTGGGAATGATATTCACGCTTCTCGGGTTCGAATTCCTATCTGCATGCCAAATCATATAATACATACGTCAGTTCATTTAGAGATGGCAAATTCTGAGTTGACTATAAACCACAGAAAGAACTGAGCTAGATAAACTATACGTGTGATGACTATAAACCACACAAAGAAATGACTTAGATCACGGGTTCTGGAGCTCAGCTAGTATATGGTTGGACTCGTCTATAAATCAACTCGATCATTTAATAGTAATTCATTTAAATTATGACTCTAAAACTTGCAAAATTTTAACTTATATATATGTTCATCGTGACATATTGATCGTTTGCCACCCATATCAGTAAGACATCCATGGAGTTACCCATTGAAACTAAAACTTCGACTCCATATATAAATTATACCTATATAATTCGATGCGACGTTTATCCAATCGTTGACGTAGGTCATATCAATTCCTTCAGGATCTTGAATGATTGTGCGATCAAGAAATGGAGTCAGCTCCGGCGGTGGAATTGGGTTGCTATTGTTATCTCTTTCCAAATTTTTACATATGTGAGCCCAAGCTTTACGGAACATGTTTATACTTTTGCCATCAAAGATCGCATGGTGAAAACAGAAGCCTATGCTAAATCCTTGATTAGGAAACAACGTTATCTGAATAGACATCGCTGCGACTTGTGTCTCGGACGCTGCTAACTCAGGTATGTAATGGCTTGAATCGGCAGCTTCACAAATTCTGTCCCCTGAGAGACGGTGAAAGTCCGCGTCAGATTCAGCAACGGTGAGTGAAACGCCGTCGTTTGGGGTGTAAAGAATGAATGGTTTATCGGAATGTGAGGGCCAAACGAGGTTTCCAGCGAAAGGGAGGAAGTGGAGAAGAGTAAGAGAGAGAGACTGTTTGAATTTGGGGATGATGACCGAGTTGAAGGAGGTGGAATCGGTTGTGAGTTCGTAGAAGAAGAGGCGCTCAGTCGGGGGAAATTTGAACCAGAAAGTGTCAAAGAAAGTTAGAGGAAGAGATGACTCGGTGGTTGGCTCAGGAGGACTCACTTTGATGACCTCCATTACTCTTACAGGGTTATCAGCTAATGCCATAGCTCTTGAGCTAAGTTGACTTTGTGAATTTTGTGTTTTCCAAATCTAATGCAAAAACATTGTTTTGCCAAGGGAACATGCTGAGTGCTAAATAAATAATAATTCTAATCCGCTGAAAATAATATATGTTGAGATTGCTATTTTTTTGATTTGTAACAATAAAATAATACAAGTACAATTTTATAAAAAAAAGTCAAAAATACCGAAAAAATCATTTTGGTCACCTTACGTGTGAAAAAATAGAATTCAACCAATTTCAAAACTTTGGAGAAGAGCAGAATTGTACATTTAAGATATGAGCGATAAAGTTCAAGTAAAACTAAAAATTGCAAATGGAAAATTTGCACTATTAATGCACAATAACACAAATAATCATAATGATATTTTTTAAGTATTTTTAATTTTATTATTATAAAATTATATTTAAATTATTTTATTATCATAAATTGAAAAAAGTTATAATAATATTATTTGAAGGTGAACATGATTAAATTAAACCCACCATTTGTTATAAAATTCAGAATGGTGGGACTATATAAGGACATCTGAAGAAACAATAAAATATTTTTAGAAAATGGGTCCAAAGTATAAAAACAAACGGAAAAGCGACGGAACTTCTGCAATTATTATAAATAAGCCAAGCATTGCTCTGTCAATTAGTAGGTAACAAGAGTAAACAACCACAAAACTAAAGTTAGCTAGCCCATATAGGATTCTCTTATTAGATCAGACGGCTCGTCTTTTTCCCATTAACCTCAAGCGGCCGTCAATTTGTTTATTTGTTAATTGATATCATTGGCTGTGCCACGGTTTTGAAACAGACCGGCCAGTTCAATCAGAAAAATTCACTGTACTGGTCCAGATATAAGATTAAAAATCTAAAAATACTAAGACTCAGAATTAAATTGGTTGAACCGTGATTTAGTAGCGGTTAGACCCATTTTTGTTTGACAAAAATACATTATTTTTATGTAAAAATATGCACAGTTTTTCTTCTTTCACATTTATATGGGTCTTTTATAGTCACAAATATTAATTTTAGCTGTTTTGCAAATTATTATACTCGAATTTAATTATTTTAACATAATTTTTTTATTAAGTACAAATGTTAGCAATGATATTATTATTATTATTATTATTATTATTATTATTATTATTATTATTATTATTATTATTATTATTATTATTATTATTATTATGTTGACAAATTTGTGTTGTATTAATTAAATTTTTTATATTCCGATTAAACCTCAGGTCAAACTTTTAACCTTTAATTAACCTTTTTATTCACTTCGAAGGGTTCCAACCAATAATGCCAAGAAGAAAATCCAAGGAAAATTAATTATTATGCAACTCCCATCAAGCGACAAGAACCGATCCCACAATTGATGAGGAAGCACAGCTTTGGCCCCAGCCACAGAGGAAAGGGGACAATCTCCTAAGGCATGAGAGTAATAATTTCATAAGCATATCCATTGGTTATAATAGAAAGTTGAAGCTGAATTTTATGTTTCAGCTTGTCTTCTCATCAAGTTTAAACAAGAATTGTTCTTCACTAATTAGATCGATATTATCTTTAATAAGCTTTTTAAATATCTTATTGTAAGTATTTGAATTTTTTTTTTTTTTGTAAAAAAGGGTGCGTGAAACTCATAATAATAAAAAAAATTAACGAACATAAGAGATTCCAATAGAGTTATGGTAGAGCAAAGAGCAAATTATCCATCTCATGAGAAGCCAAACGTAAGATATGATATCCCGAATGTTTGAACTTTTTTTAGTTATAAATATTGTGTTTTTTTAGGGTGCGATGTTAATTTTAGTATAATTTTAATTATGTCAAATAAAAACACATGACTTGCAATAATTCAGGAAATAAAATATTCCTATTTGGTTAATTTTGTTCAAAAATCGGTTATTTGCTATAAAAAAATGTTAAATGTGTGAACATAGTTTATTTCTTTTTCTCAGCACCAACTATGGAAATTTGTTTTACATGGACACAATTTTATTTCATATATTTTATTTTAATAAACTGTTTTTGCATGCTATATATAATGCTATTATAACATTTTGTTTAAAGTATTTGAGCTAAATATATTTATTGAAAAAAAAGGAAATTCACTAATATTGCCATATATTAGATAAAGGGAATTACTCATGGCAGTAATTAGAATAACTGAGGTATGTAAAGTGAGTCCTCCTGAGTCAGCCACCGAGTCGTCTCTTCCTCTCACTTTCTTTGATACTTTCTGGTTCAAATTTCACCCTGTTGAGCACATCTTCTTCTATGAACTCACCACGGATTCTGCCACCTTCAACTCACTCATCATCCCCAAACTCAAGCAATCTCTCTCTCTTGCTCTCCTCCACTTCCTTCCTTTCGCCGGAAACCTCATTTGGCCCTCACATTCTGATAAGCCCAACATTCTTTACACCCCAAACGATGGCGTTTCACTCATTGTTGCTGACTCTGATGCTGATTTTCATCGTCTCTCCGGAGATAGAATTCGTCAAGCTGCCGATTCACATCTTTACCTACCTGAGTTAGCAGTGTCCGAGACAAAAGCCGAGACAATGTCTATTCAAATAACGTTGTTTCCTAATCAAGGATTTAGTATTGGTGTCTCTTCTCACCATGCCATCTTTGATGGAAAAAGTATCAATATATTCCTTAAATCTTGGGCTCATATATGTAAAACTTTGGAAAAAAATAACAATAACAACCCCACTTTACCATCGGAGCTAACTCCATTTCTTGATCGATCGATCGTTCAAGATCCTGAAGGAATCGATATGGTCTACTTGAACAATTGGATACGCTTCGCACTGCAAACAGGTATAAAATTTAAGACATACGTTTTCTTTATCATCTGCCAAAGACTTGAATGCTGGAGTCTCATTTAATAAAAAAAACTGTCTGCATTCTTTCTTCTTTTGGTGACCTGAGTTGCTAGCAAGTCATGGCTTCATACATGACATAAATATTTGCAGGTATTGATTCGAACCCGAGAAGCTTGAAGTTATTTTCCACGTTCGCAACAAGACCAAACTTACGAGGAACATTTGAATTATCTCCAGAAGATATAAAGAAACTTAGAGAAGAGGCACTTCGTAATAAATCCGATAAAAAACTGAAGCATTTTTCGACATTTGTGCTTGCATATGCGTACGTTGCAATCACCATTTTTAAAGCAAAAAGAGTAGAAAGAAACAGAAAGCTGTATCTAGGGTTTACAGCTGATCTTAGAGCCCGTTTAGATTCTCCTTTACCTGCTAATTATGTTGGTAATTGTGTTACCAGTTATAATATACAAACAGAAGCAGCATTCTTGATGGAAGAAAATGGGTTGGCTTTTGTAGCAGAGAAGCTAACGGAGGTGATTAAAGGGTTAGAGAAAGGAGTTCTTGATGGGGCAAAAGAGAAGCTTGGTGAATTTATGAGCTTTGATCCAAGTTCAGCAGATGGTTTTGGGGTTGCCGGGTCGCCCCGATTTGAGGTTTATGGGACTGATTTCGGGTGGGGAAAGCCCAAGAAAGTTGAGGTTACGTCCATAGATAGAACAGGATCCATTTCTATGGCAGAAAGTAGAGATGGGAATAATGGAGTTGAAGTTGGTTTAGTTTTGAATAAGCATGAAATGGAGATGTTTGATTCTCTGTTTGCTAATGGTCTTAAAGATCTCTAATTAATTAGTATAACTGCTCCATTTTCTCTTGTAATTTCTAATAATAAGCATATTTTAGTTAAGATCATGAAATTTATCTGTTGTTTTTTTTCTTAGCAGTAATCATATTTGGAGACTATTTTATGTTATTCACCTCTTCAGAAAAATAAGCCAAAATTTGATGAAATTGCTATACATTTTCCAAAATATAGAAAAAAGAAGGCCAACTATACTAGAAACACACAAATTCAGGGGCTTTAAAAGAAAAATACCAACGGATTTTTTTTTGGACATTATAAAGGTCTCGTGCACTAATTAAACTAATATATTGCCACATAAAAAATAAGTTCCAAAAAAAAACTCGTATTTGTATAAATATTTGTTTTTATAATTCATTCTTAATTTTTTATTTAATTTCAATCCATGAATTTTTTTATAAATTAATCAAATGATATATTGGCATATAAAATATTAAAATCAGTAACCGTCTAACCACTGCATTCTTAATTTTTTTCAATTGTTTTATTTTATATATTAATTTTTTGTTGGTTTTGTTTATGTATTTGTTTATAGATCCGAACTATATTATCCGTCAATGTATATATTATTATTTTCATATATGAAAATTTTCATGAATTGGGTGTGGACACTTTTTTTTAACGATAGAATAACAATGACTTAATGATAAAAAAAAAAAGCTAAAATGTTTAGGACTGAAAAGAAAATGTATTTTTAACCAAAAAAAAACACATATTAATTGATTATCAAAATTTATGGCGTCGCCCGGACTCGAACCGGAGACCTTCAGTGTGTTAGACTGACGTGATAACCAACTACACCACGACACCTTGATGCTTATTCGAACATTTTATATTTAAAATTTATTCCTTTTTGAGTAGAATTTGATTTTCATCATTTCCCCTTCACTTTCATATATTAACAGGAAGGAAATGGCGCCTTAGTTTCAAATTAAGCCCATCAAATTTCCCAAGCTTAAGAGACACTGTATCTTCTAAATCCTGCAAACAAACCCTAGAATTTCGATCTCTCGATCGACAGAGACCTGAAATGATACTCAGAACTCCACCGCCGAAGAGACCTAGACCCGAAGGCAAAGCGATAGAGAGTCCGGCTGTCGGTTCAGATCACCGCCTTGTCATCTATGAAGACCCTCCTTTAGTGGTCCAACCTCCTGAGTCTTCTCAGGAACCTCAGCAACCGTCCGAGCACATGCTCTGTACCTATCAATGCCGCCAAATGGTACTTCTCTGCCTTTGGCTCGAATGCTTTAAAATTGAATTGAGTAGAGGGTGTCTCTTTTCTTAGTTATTGATATATATTTGTGTAGATATTGATGAATTGAAGTTTTCCTTTCTTTCTTTATTCGTTTTATTTGAATAAGAGAATCAATTCTTTGTCTTATTGAGTGTTACTGTAGGTTAAAGCGGATTTTCTGGAGGCCTTGAGCAATGCTGAGAAGCAAGTCAGTGATTATCAATCTAAATTGGAGACTTTAAACGAGAACTTCTGCAAAGCTGGTGCGATACACGACAAACCTAAGTTATATCTTAAAATTTTTGTTGGTTCAGAACATTTCTTAAATATAAATTCTCTGTGCCATTTTATTTATCTTTTAGCTATTGGGTTTTACAATACTACCTTGTTTCATTTATTTCCTTAGTTGTACAGTCTGTTAGACTCCTACTTCTACTAAATTTTGTTGAGATGATCTCTGCTATGCTACACAAATTTCTGTAATCCTTTATTGTGGTGACTATTCAAAATAACTTAATTGTCTTTAAGCTTCTTGGAAAGTTCCGTGTCATAATGTCTTCATTCTTGAGCATATTATTCTTGCTCTTTTTGGGGTCGGCTGAGGTTTGTAATTGCTGAAATAAATTTAATATTTGTAGATGCTGAGAGAAAGAAATTTAGAGATCAATTTCTATCTGCTGAACAAGAACTTGCTGCTGCCAAAGGCCGTGAACAGGCATTGCAAAAGCAACTTTTGAAGGAGATTGATGATTCCCAAGAGAGGTTGAAAAAACAATTAGAATCATGCAGTAAGCTTAAGGTAAACCTGTTGGGACTTGTTAATGAGATAGTTACCTGATCTTTCTGCATGCCTCTGGTTTATTTTAGATGTCAAACTGATGGACAGGGGCATCTTCAAGGACTGATTTACCCTTGCACTAAATGCATCTAATGAATTTATTTGGTTCCATATCAAGTTCTTTTGAATTTGACAGCCATTTTTTTTCCTGGGTATTTCCTAATGTGTGATTGTAAGTCGTACATCCTATTTATTTTTTGCCCAACAAGTGCGTAAAATTGTCCAACATTGTTGGCTTGTGAAAAGCTAATATTGTTCACAAGCTCAAATAGTGATAAGACAATTGTGATTCTCAAAGAAAGATAGCAACCAGCTGAATTGTCTAGGCACAGACCTGTCCAAAGTCGTTTCTCCAGCAAACAAAACTCAGTTCAGGTCATCTCACTAGTTAGTGGCTTGTAAATTATATAGGGTTCTCCCAGCTTCTTTCTTTCTTTCTTTTCCTTTTCAATTGCTTGTTGGTTACTACTTCTAAAGGAATTTTACATGTTCGTCTTAATATCTTCATAGTGATGCAGGATGCACTTGCCTATAGTTTAAGCATCTGTAGAAAGTTCTCATTTTGGCTTCTATTAGTTTTATGCTTGAACATGTCACTTATACCTGTACCTTTCAGCATTGGCTTTTATTCTTATAAACTTCACGGAGTGCTGTATGCCTTGGTTTAACTTGTTCAGGTGCACTATGGTATGCAGAGTTACCAACTATCCTTTGAATTGCAGCTTATTTGGAATGTGATTGTTCTTCAACATCTTGATTCTTGGGGCAGGAGCCCATATTGAGTGAAATTCTTACCTGAAACATTTTGATGAGCTTTATATCATCTTCAAAATGTTCCGTATGTCTAGGTCCTTGAAATTTATTTTTCATTGTCAACCAGATTCAAGCATGCGAACTGGATTGTGGTCAAGTCAATTCCAGTCTCCCCTCTTTGCCATCTTCTGAATTCACACGAGAACTTTTCTCCTCTGAAAGTTCTTATGTGGTTCAAGCTAGTTTAATTGCATGCCATATGTGGCTGTGGGCTTTAAGATATTTCCATACGGTTCATCTTTTTGTTTCCTTACTCTGAATGGATTATTCTCAAATGAAAATACAATTTCTATGTACTTTGGCAATTTTTGATTAATCACTAGAGATTCAAAGTTCTCTCATACCCTCGTTGAAATTTATTTTCCTGATTGATTTAATTAAGCAGGTGATGCTGGGAAGCTTGTTGATTCCTACATATCTGAAAAGATGACACAGTTAAAAGAACAAATTGCCACTCTTGAGAAAAGTGAAGAAAGGTGACTGACATTGAGAAAATATTTCAAAAAGTTTGATTACACCATTGTGATTATTTTTAACAACTATGCATTTGAATATGTCCATTGAACAGATACAAGACTGTTTTTGCTGATAGAATCTCAGTGTTTAGGCGGGCATGTTGTGAGCTCTTTGGTTATAAGGTATCATATAGATCTTTCTTGTTGCAATTTCTAGAGTTAGGCACAAATGATGGATTTCCTTCTTCTCTCTCCATCTTTTTTTTTTTTTTTTTTTTGATGAGGTGCAAAATGCCATTCTTTCTCTTGTTTTAAGCTCTTATTATTGAAATACTTTTCTTCTTTCTATTTTGTATTTCAGTTTGAGCTAATAAATATGTCGTCATTGTTTACTACATGCTAATGAAATTAAGTTATATGTCTGAAACATATGTTAGAGTGTTGTGCTTACTAATTAGGTGTTTTTCATTTTCCTTTTTTTTTTTTCGGTTTCTTCTTCTCTTTTTTTTTTTTTTTTTTAATACTGGGGCACAAAATGGTTGATTGTTTTGCTTTTATTGTGTATTGGCAGATTGTAATGGATGAACACCAGCGTTCTAATGGAATCCCAGTTACTCATTTTACTCTTCAATCTATCTATGCTCAAAGTGATGATGAGAAGCTTGAATTTGAATATGAATCAGGAAATACAAACATTTTGGTAAGATGGTGAAATATGGTCACATATAATTTTGCTAGTTGTGTATTCCAAACTATTTGGCATGAAATATCCTCATTTCTTTAGAATTTGTTATCAAAAATTTTTAAAAAGCATTGATTTGCTTCTTTTAGTGCAAATTTGCTAGTTGTGTATTCCAAACTATTTGGCATGAAATATCCTCATTTCTTTGGAATTTGTTATCAAAAATTTTTAAAAAGCATTGATTTACTTCTTTTAGTGCGAACAAAAATTGTATCGCATATATGTTTTTCCCTTTCATTTTCCTTAATAAATTTATCGCCTCAATTCTTTTGAACAAAAAGTCTGTTGTTGAAGTTTCTCATGTTCTAAGGTATACATTCAGTATGACAAGTAATGATGGATTCTAAATAATTTTTTATTGCAACAGGCAAATGCTTACACTTCTCAGGGTGAAATATCTCGACAGGTATGGGGCAAGACTTGTACCACATCTGTTCATATGGGCGCACGCCCATACTGATCCACTTCAATTTCTTGTGTTGTTGCATTTACTATATCTTAAGCAAAAATTCTCTCCCATTAAAATGAGTCACTTGATCATGTTAGTAAATATTCAAGATAGAGAGTCCTTTTCTCCTTCAATGATCATATCATCGGAATGAGATCCTTCCTCATGCATGGGAGGGGATTTCTTTCTTTTAAGTAACTGGTTGGATTTTTGATCCAGATGGCCATGTTGTCAATGTCATGATTGTACCTCGTTCATTGTTTTTCATGATGAATCTTAATCAGATTTGTTGGGTAGCTTCTTACATGTTTTTCCGGCCCTTAAGATTCTAGAACGTGATCTCTCACCAGATTGCTGGCCTATATTGGAGCCAAATTCTTATTATCCTAAGCTTGACTTTGGCAGGTTGATATATTCATTCGCAAGATGAATTCTATAGCAGCTTTCACTGCCAACTTGACAGTGGAGTCTTTCAACAGAAGAACCTTATCTTGATACAGATCCAAAAGATATTCCTGATTTTCAATGTAAAATACATCAAAAATAAAAAATTTGTAGAATTGAATCCTTTAGTCTTAGTTATTTCAGTTTTCTAGTTGATGTGCAGCCAACGAGCATAAACTTTTGAATTCTATAGCTTCAGAAGGCAAGCATATTTGTGTTGTTTTTTCATTTCTGATTTCTTTTAACAAGGCATCTCAAGGTCTCGTTGCTGATTGCCTGATTTCATATACCAATAGGTTTAGTAGCTTTTTTTGGATCAAGGCTATTACTGCGTTCGGAATGCAATTTTATTATACTTTATTTATTTAACTCTCTCTCTCTCTCCTCTGTGGATAGTGTTGAGAGATGAAAATGAATGAATAAAAGAATAAATAATGCTAATAGTATGAAGAAATGGAACGTAGAAAGGTGGGTGTAAGAGGATGTCCAACTAAATGCCCTGGGGAGGTGCAGTTAGCTATCAAGTGGGATTTTTCCCTTTTTGGATTGATTAATGAAAATTTCTTGCCTAAAAAACTTGTGTCTGCAATCTAAATTTTTGAAATTTGTAAATATAGTTTTTTTTGTCAATTTATCATGGACTTTAATTAGATAGAGGGGGTTGAATTGCAAGGCTTATTAAATAAGAATATTTATTGAGTGTACTATGCAGTGATGCATTGTATGATATGTACTGTCTAATTGAATAAAAAAATAAATATTTAGCATAGTGCAATATATTGTTGCACATCGTACTGAATTATCACTTTAATTACAGACTGAATAATGAGAAAAAACAAAAAGAAAAAGATAATTGAGATGTTTGGGAATTCTCTTTTTCCTCTCAAATTAATTTACAAGACAGTAACATCATAATTTAGTTGCCTTCTAATTTCAACTCGTGAACGAGTTCTAGATGTCTGTGTGCACAATTCAAAGTCCAAGTTAACTAGACAATTTCTTTTTTCCTAAAATTCACTATTTAATTACGTGAATGGAAAACACATTATGTTATAGTTTATTCAAATCAAGAGTCACTAAATGAGAGTCAACGAATAAAAAATTTCAATTTCGAATCATTTCTTTTACCAAAACATCAAGAATTCTTAGAATTACTTTTCAACTAGGCCATATAATTTGATCCGGAAAATAGAATTTTGACTCTTGAGAGGTCCACTTCTTGCCACAATACGTGAGAACAGCAGGAGTGAAATTTGCTAGTCCATGATATAAAAGCAGGCTGATGTGCAAGAAAGCCATAAAGGGTGGCTAAATATCATTTTGTTGCCGATTTATTCGTAGTGCTGATGGATTTGATCTCTTGCTTTGACTGAAGGAAATTTTTATAAATTGGTATATAACTATATAAGATAAATAATTATCATAATCAATTTCGTATCTATAAAAGTAAAATCAAGATGAGATGTTTGATCCATGACTGTGCAAGAAATCTTCTTGAACAAAATCTTGAGAGCTCTTATGTATGCTTTTAATTAGTGCATACAAGTCTCCATGGGAATCTGCTTTCAACTTTCAATGGCTAGAAGGTGAGCTTTTTTATTTATGATGATTGTGTAGTAATTGATTGAGATTGGTTGTGGTTTTGGTCATCGTCTCTTTATCAAGTTGGACAAAACCCTATAGCTAGTGTCACTCACTCTCAATCACCTCAATGGATCTTGGTTTAGATGGGTTTACGTCCATTAGTTTGTTAAGTTTTTCTGGCTATACTTGTATTCTCTTATGACCTCTTCAAGAATTTGGATTTAAAAAATTATATAAAATAATTAAAATTTATAATATAAAATTATATTAAAAAAATTAAATTCAATTTTAAATGTGTAAAGTAATTCAATATAAAAATTACAAAACAAACATAATTTACTAGTTAAATTTCATGTTTTATAAATTAATGGCTAATATTATAAAATATATTTGATATTTATTGAAAATTATTATGTTTGATTTTAAGTTAAATAAAATTTTGGATAATATTAAATGTTATAACATAAACTCTAAAATATTAGAAAATGTAATTAAATGCTATTAAGTAAAATATGAACATTAATATATGATAAAAAAATAACATATATAAAAATTAATCGAATAATATATATAAATATTATTATATAATTAAAGAGAAGGATATAATATAAATTTAGTTTAAAGTATTATATAAATTTCATAGAAAAATATAAAAAATTAAGTTATAAAAATATATTTTAAAGTACTATTTTATATAAATTTTAGAGAGAAATAAAAAAAATTATATATATATATAAACCGGATAACTATGGACTAACGGTTAACTGGTATTTAAAAATTTAAACCGTAATCATTAATAAAAAATGTAAACATTAAAAATCGTAACCGAATCTATTGGATTGATTAATCGTAAAAATCGATTCGATTTCGAACCAGTTTTGTAATCAACAATATTTTCGATTTTTTTTCTCATCACTGCATTTCACGGATGGTGGCTCGAAAATATGATGTTGAAGAAAATGAATGATGGGAGTTAAAAGAAATCGAATCTGATCAGATCTCATACTTTTTTATAAGTGTAAGCTACTAAATCAACTACTAATCGTAAGTTTCGAAATATTTCATAATCTTTTATACTCATCTGCTGCTTTAAAAATTTTTGAAAATATTTTAATTTTAATCATTTTTAAATAGTTAATTTTTATTTCAATCATTGTTATTTAACATAAAAAAACCCCAAGACTAATATAAAAGTGAATTTAACTTATTAAATCTCAAATCATTGTATATGTTAATTTAAGTAAATGTGAACTTTCTGTACAGAAAAATTTATGAGGTGGTGATGAACCTAATATTTCATCACCTTTCAAGAGGGGAATTTTTTAAATAATATATTTTTTTAAAATATAATAACAGTAATAGGATCTGTCAGAAATTATTTGTAGATTTGGGGTTCGGATAAAAGATGTTGCACAATGCAACGTCATTGTCAGGCAAGGCCATGATAGAAGATACAGCCACTAGCTGCGTCTTCCATCAAATATATATATATAGTATAAAATTTACACTTTTTGATTATTATAGACATCAATTTGAGATATATTAATCTATAATTAACTAAATGGGATAGCTCATTTAATCAAAAGTTTTGAATTTAAATTTAAAAATTAAATATTTTAAATACTTAAAATAAAATATTTTATTTTTTTTATAAATTTATCTGATATAAATTTAAATTAATTAAATCATTAAATACCGAATAAATTATATATATAAAAAATTTAGACACTTAAAGACTATTTCATAGAAATAGTTTGAATTTTATGATTATTAAATAGAAACTATTTCTTTTTTATATATATAATTATATAGAAATTGAAGTTTGAATTTGTCAAATTTTTAGTCAAAATTATACGTAATTTTTTTTTCCTTCAAATTAGTTCTAATTAAAAGATGAAATCAGTAGTTCATAGAATTCTTTCTCTTTGTAAAAAATATGATTATTGTATTATTGTTCAATCATTTTTATTTTATTGGACTTTTATGCCTCTAAAAAGGTCAAAATTTTCAATTAATTTTTAATTAATTACACATTTATATTACCATGTATTTTTTCTGCTCCATTAAATTTTTACTTTTTATACAATATTTAATTAGTTTTTATAAAACTTCAATTTCTTTGTAATTATATAAAATTTTTACTTAATTTCTTTCTAAAATTCAAAAAAAGAACTAGTTTCTATTTAATAATCATAAAATTCAAACTATTTCTATGAAATAATTTTTAAGTGTCTAAATTTTTTTTATATATAATTTATTCAGTATTTAATGATTTAATTAATTTAAATTTATATCAGATAAATTTATAAAAAAAATAAAATATTTTATTTTAAGTATTTATAATATTTAATTTTTTAAATTTAAATTCAAAACTTTTGATTAAATAAGCTATCCCATTTAGTTAATTATAGATTAATATATCTTAGGTTGATATCTATAATAAAAAAAAAGTGTAAATTTTATACTCTCTCTATATATATGTGTGTGTATTTGACGGAAGATGCAGCCAGTGGTTGTGTTTTCCATCATGGCCCCACCTGATAATAACGCTGCACTATGCAATATTTTCTATCCAAATCCTAAATCGATAAATAATTTCTCACAGATCTTATAACTGTTATTATTATTTTTTAAATATTATTTAAAAAATTCTCCTCCTTTCAAGAGAGTCATCATATCAATTGATAATTTAATAAAAAAAATTGCAGATTCATGAAAAGTAATGCTTTTATATTCTTTCCACGTTTTAGACAAACCAATATAAATTAACAGGTACTGATATCTAACTTTGATCATTCATACATTTGTGTTTCTTTCTTCTTATAATATACTTATATGTCAATTTCATGAATCTGGTTGACAAATACTGCATTATTGTTTCTTCAAAAATTATAAGTTTTCGTAATTACATTCCCAGATAGAATGATTCGAAAAATACTTGTCTTGACTTCTGAATTATTAGTTCTGATTTCACTATCTTTTCTACTTTTTTTAAGGTCAGTTTCATTGAGATCATGTTTTATGCTAAAAGATATATATATATATATATATATATATATATATATATATATATATATAACCCAAAAATCCAATTCAATACATCCATTTTTATTATCTATAAAAATACGATTCAAATAATTTAATGCAATAATAATTCATTTATAATATAATCCATTTAACCGGTAAAGTGACTTGATCCAACATCAATTATGCGATCAACTCTATTTGTTTATAAACGGTTTATATTATTTGTGATTTTATGATTTTTTTTATATAATGCAAATATCAAAATATATATAGGTTGTATCTGTATATTTTGTATTTTTAATAAAATAATTTTTAAAAATAAAAATTAACAATTAATAATGTTATCAATTTATAATTCAATATGTTCATGATCTAATTCAATCGAGTCCAAGTGTATATCAACTTTGTTTTATTTCTCAATTTCTTCCAAGAAATTCTAACGCCCAAAACTTGGTGAGAGAGACTAAAAGAAAGTGATCCACTAGCCAATGTTATCTAGACAACACTTTAATTAGTGGTGCCTTCCTTATGAATTGGGTATCCTATTTGATCGTACCATCATAATAGTCTATATAATAATAATTCTATTAATTCGAAACCCTAAAATTTTATTCAAATCATGATAAATTTTTTTTTTTACGATCCATTCGGTATTTAAAATCCACTTACTAATAAGGGAATAAAAGGTTTTTTTTTCTTCAAATATTTAAGTATATCCGAGACCTTTGATTAAAAAAAAGGGACTTGTGCCATCTCATTTGAGGTGATAAAAATCTTTTTTTATATGGAGTGAATTATTTAGTTATATTTAAAAGAAACTTAAATTACATATTAAATAAGAAATTAGCGTTCTAATTTAATTAGAAATAAAAAAAATACTGAAATAAAATCAAATATCACTTCTTTAAAAGGCCATACAAATTCATGAGAGTAAACAAAATTAAATATACAATATCTTATATATGTTATTGCAACATTGACACTCAGCATATTAAATTATTAACACTCAATTTTAACTACTAAATTAAGTCAAACTGTACACATAAATTTTTTAGTTTTGTTTTGACCTAACAAAAGGCAAATGCAAATAAAGAAAATTAAGACTAATAACATATGCAAAGCTGACCAATTATAAATATGAAAACTTAATATATACTACGAATTGTGCATATATGATGTTGCCAACAATGAGTTAATTTTGTTTATAATCACTAAATTTATGTTCAATAATTTACAAATAATTGAATTATTTTTCGTAATAAAATTATCACTGAACTTTATATTATTTCGCGCAAAAGTCATCTTGATTAATTTTCGGTGATTACCCTTGACGGAGTGCTAACGTAGCACGCTATGTGTGCAAAAGTAGCTGATATCAGCTGATAACGTGGCACGTCATGTGTGCACAAGTAAATTGAACAAATCTAGAAAGTAAATGGAGCCAGCAAAAAAAAACCACACTCAAAGAAGAATAATGAAGAACAGAACTTCTTACTACTCTGTTACTCAAATCACTTTTTTCATACAAACAGCTAGCTATATTTATACAAGAAGAAACTCTAGCTAACCATGGTTAGTGAGCTAGAGTTAATTAACCAAACAATAACCACCATTTAACCTAACTAGAAAATGACACGGTTTTATTATAAAACTTACTGACTAACTAACTTCACAGCACATCTTATAACATACACGCCCAATATCATATTTCTACACTCCCCCCTCAAGATAGAGCTTGGTGAAAATCCACTAAGCCCAACTTGAACTTGAGCTTGTTGAACAAATGACCATTCAATGTTTTCGTGAATAAATCTACCACTTGCAAAGAAGAAGACAGATGCGTAGCATCAATGAAACCAGCCTTCAACTGATTCCTTACAATGTGACAATCAATATCTATATGTTTCGTACGCTCATGGAAAATAGGGTTTGCCGTAATATACAAAGCAGCTTTATTATCACATTTCGAGGAAATAAGAAGCTGCAATGGAATACCCAGGTCATGAAGAATATAAGAGATCCACTAAAGTTCACACACTACAGCAGCCATACTCCTATATTCAGCCTCTGCGGATGACCTGGAGACTGTTACTTATTTTTTTGACTTCCATGAAACCAAAGAATCACCCAAGTAAATACATAAACAAGTAACTAATTTTTTGTTATCAACACAGGCAGCCTAATCAGCATCTGCATAAGCCCATATTATGAAGTCATTTGCTACAGGAAAGAAAAGACCCAAAGAAGGACAGCTCTTCAAATATCTGAGAATATGCATAACACAATCCCAATGAACATCTATGGGCTGATTCACAAACTGACTTAAATGATGAGTAGCAAATGTGAGATCAAGCCTAGTAAAACCCAAATAGAGCAGTTGACCAATTATCCTCCGAAATTGTTGTTGTTTCTCCTCTGATAATGCAGTTCCACTAGTGCAAGAAAGCTTCAACCCCTTAGGAAGAGGAGTAGCAGTAGGTTTACAACCCAACAAACCAATTGAGAGAAGTAAATCAAGAACATACTTCTGTTGGTTCACATAAATTCCAGCAGTAAATCTTACTAGTTCCAAGCCAAGAAAATACTTAGCATGACCAATGTCCTCGATGGTAAACTTATCATCAAGAAACTGCTTAACCGAAGTAAGCATCTCCTCTGAATTTCCAGTCAGCAACATATCATCGACATAGACCAAAATGGTCATAAACACAGAATCTTTGCAATACACAAACAAGCAATAATCATGAGCAGATTGTTGAAAGCCAAACTTCTGCAACTGAGACGTTAACCCCAAATTTCATTGGCGAGAGGCTTGTTTTAACCCATACAACGACCTTTTAAGCTTACAAACCTCTCCAATCTTAGCTTTCGTATAAACACTAAGGGGCAGCATGTAGACTTCTTCAGTAATAAAACCATGCAAGAAGGCATTGTTTATATCAAGCTGATAAAGACTCCAATTACGTGTTGCTGCCAATGTAATGAATATCCTCACTGTGATTACCTTCGCAACTGGTGAGAAATTATCTGTAAAATCAAGCCCCGATACTTGGTTATAACCCTTAGCAACCAATCTAGCTTTATACTTATCCACTGAACTATCAGCCATTAACTTTGTCTTGTGGACCTATTTTGATCTAATGGCTGTTTTATCAGGTGGCAAAGATGTCAATTCCCAAGTCCCGTTCCTCTCCAAGGCATTTAATTCTTCTTGCATTGCACGCACCCACTCAGGAACCCCTTTCGCTTCATGATAATACTTTGGATCTTAACATTTGTTTATCTTTGTTAAGAAACAAAGATAATCCTCAGAAAAATTAGGTGAGTAAAATGGGAACGTCTTAGGAGTGTATTGCTTGTCATCAATCTGCAACTACTATAAAACGCCTAAAGAAATACAAACATTATTAGCAATAAAATCAGCCATCCAAGCTAGAGCATATCTATTTCTGTTACTCTTCTCAACTGAACATTGGATCGAACATTATCTTCCCCATGTGTACTAACAACATCATGGTCAAAAGTTGCCTATGACTTAACTGAAGAAGGTGAAACTGCTGCGTCACAAGTAGAATAAAGTGAAGGTCCTTCATGAGCTGATGTTGCAGGTATATCTCAAAAGACTGAAGGAACTGAAACTGCTGTTGAAACAGGACAAGAAGCATCAGTTGAAACGAAAACAAGTTGTAATTAACTTGTTACTGCAACTCCTGCTTTGTTTGACAACCAATAAGGAAAGATTTCTTCCTTAAACATCACATCTCTAGAGACAATATAACAACTCTCTTCAACATTATACAACTTATACCCCTTCTATCCTGGTGAAAACCTTAAGAACACACATTTAGCAACTCTTGGCGAAAACTTATCCTTATGTGGCTGTACAACGGTTGAGAAGCATAGATACCTAAAAACTTTTAAGGCATCATAAGAAGGTGTTTTATTGAATAACAGTTCGTATGGAGTCTTCCATGATAAAACTGCAGTAGGACACCTATTTATTAAATAAGTGGCATGTAAAACACAATCTTCCCAAAATCGTTTAGGCAAACCAGCCTGAATAAGCAAAGATTTAGCAACTTGCAGTAAATGTCTATGTTTTCTTTCCATAGTGACATTTTGCTGTGGTGTATAGAAATAACTTTTTTGATGTATAATGCCATTCTCCTTCAATAATTCTTGAAAACTAAACTCAACAAATTCAGTTCCATTGTCAGACCGAACTATTTTAATATTGGCTGCAAATTGGATTTTAACCATGGTAACAAAAAACTAAAATATCTTGTACATTTGGATTTTATATTTCATCAAATAAGTCCATGTACATTTACTGAACTCATCCACAATAGTCAAGAAATACTGAGCTCCCGAGACTGAAGGTTGCTTGTATGGACCCCAAATATCAATATGCACAAGTTCAAACATGGATTTAACAACAGTTTGACTAACTGAAAAAGAGGATCGTGTTTATTTAGCTAATGGACAAACTTCACAACAGTTTTCTTCAAAGCCACCTCTATAACAGTTCACATGTTTCATCACAGTTAGAGAAGGATGTCCTAGCCTCTTATGCCATACAAGTAAGGAAATTACCCCATTATTATTTTTTTTTACAATCCTCATCTATTTTTGCCTTATTCAGGAAAATAATCTCAGCATTAAAGACACCAGCACTTCCTTGAAAAGCATCTTCATCTAACATGTACAAGTTGCTCACAACTTTTTCAACTGCTACCACTCTCTTAGTCTTCAGGTCCTGTAAGACACAATGCTCTGGGTAAAACCCGAACATTATTGAAGTAGACTTTGAGAGTTTATTCACTGACAGTAAATTGTGAGTGAAAGAAGAAATATACAAGACATTTCTCAGCACTAATGTAGAGCCAAATTGGACACTTCCTTTAAACTTTACTTTCGTAATTTCACCACGAGGTAAATGAACTATTGTAGGCTTAGCAACCTCGATCATATCAAGAAAAACATCCTTCTTACTGCATATATGAGTGGAAGCTCCAATATCCACAAGTCATTTCCCAAACACATCATTATCAACAGTCATAAGGTTCTTTCTCGTGTGAAAAGAATAGAGAATAGAATTACCTGCATATTCTGCCTTTGTAAAGTTCATATACTCTGCATCTACCAACTATTTTCCTTTCAGTAACTTTGTTAACTCCTGCTAGATTATAACAGTTAATTCTGAACTGTTATCCTTATGGTTTTATGGTTCTTCTGCATCATCAAGAGGAGACTCTGCCATGTTGATTTGTTTATTCTTGTAGCCTCCTTCTGTATTTCCTTTCTTTTGTTTTAGCTCCTTCCACCAGTCAGGATAACCATGAAGCTTGAAACAGGTTTCCTTGTCATGACCTTCAGCCTTGCAATGCTCACAGTATTTGTCTTTTTTTTTTCCATCCTTTTTCTTCCAGTTGTTCTTTGCTCTAGTTTGATTTCGTATCATCATTGCAGGGGCATCTAACACTTCAGAATGTTGCATTTGAATCTGTCTTTGCCTCTCAACTCTAGAAATCATGGAATAAACCTTGTCTACACTAGGTAACAGTTCAGAGGTTAAAATCTGACTACGAATATTATCATAGGAATGGTTTAATCCCATCAACAATTGCAGAACCTTATGTTTCATATCAATACATTCTAGTTTCTTATTCATCTCACATTTGCATCCATTACAAGAACAAACAGGCAGAGGCTCAAGTCAATTCATCTCATCCCAACACTTAGCAAGTTTGTTGTAGTAAACCGCTAAAGAGCTATTGCCTTGCTTTGTAAAACTTAGTTCACGTCTAATCTGATACAACTGAGGACTATTATTCTTATCTCCAAATCTCTCTTCTAATCGGTCCCAAAGAACTTTAGAGTTAGGACTATAGATGAAGGAATCAGCTAACTCCTTAGTCATAGAGTTCAATATCCATTGCTTAACCATGCAATCTACCTTCCTCCATCTTTTGTATTCATTACTACTCTCTGGAACAATAATTGAACCATCAATGAACCCTAGCTTATCTTTAGCTTCTAAAGAATTCATAACTGCCATACTCTAACTCAAGAAGTTGTTACCAATCAACAGATTAGCTACAAGAGTTATACCAGGATGATCTGAACTATGCAATCTCAAAGGATCTTCATCACATTCTGAAAATTAACCTCTCGATCGATTACTTCCAGTATTTCCACTATTCAAAGTAGAATTTACTGCTGCTAGTTCTTCAAGATTCGCCATATCGTCTGCACCTTAGATCTGGATCTCAACTTGCTCTGATACCATGAACAAATCCAAAAAGTAAATGGAGCTAGCAAAAAAACACAACACTCAAAGAAGAATAGTGAAGAATAGAGCTTCTTACTACTCTGTTACTCAAATCACTTTTTTCATACAAACAGCTAGCTATATTTATACAAGAAGAAACTCTAGCTAACCATGGTTAGTGAGCTAGAGTTAATTAACCAAACAATAACCACCATTTAACCTAACTAGAAAACGACACAGTTTTATTATACGGCTTACTAACTAACTAACTTCACAGTACATCTTATAACATACACGCCCAATATCATATTTCTACATAAATGACGTGACATACCACGTCAGCATTCCGATAATAATTTTCACTGAAAATCGGTTAAGATGACATTTGCACAAAATAAAGCAAACTTTAATAATAATTTTGTTACGTAAAATGATTCAATTATTTTTAAATTATTAAACATAAATTAAGTAATTATGGATTATATTAATACTGCAAACAACAACTATCCTATTGAGCTTTACAAATTCTAGGCTTGTCCAACTAGAGACCTAAGTACTGTCCACATTTCAACAAAAGACTGTTAATATATTGGACGTTCAATAGTATAAAAATAATAAAAAATAAATAAATAGTTTTATTTAATTAAACAACAACCGTTTTACAATATATTATCTTATGACGCATAAAATTATCACTCTTATCAAAATATCAATTTATTTTTATTAAAAAAAATCAATTTTTGATGACTAACCATTACATATCTGCGGGAATCATAATTGAATATGTATGTAATAACTGTGACTATTAATATGAACCATATAATCAAGAATAAAAAATATTATTTTTTAAATTAAATGTGCACATTAATGACCAAATTAGATCGTTTTAATACTCATCCATGTTTTTCAATATAGAAAAATAATTTGTGGTTCTCCTAGAAAAACAGAAGGCTACTTTTGGGATGGTAATGGGATCCAAAGCTATTAGTCCACAGGATTTGAGATATTTGCACGAACGTCTATCTGTTAACAATCGAGCTGCCAATGACTATACACTGCCCTCTTTTTTTTCTTTGCTGATTTTCTTGCTTGAAATTTCTTTATATGTATATATCAAACATGAACTTGTTTTTTTAATAATACAAATTTCTAAATGAGAATGATAATAAGCTAATTAAAACCTTTTAACTTACGATCATTCATACTTTAGTATATATACATATTTTTGTACGTCATTAAATTTCACCGATATTTAATTTTTAGCACCAAAATAGCACTAATTTTTAACTTGTATTTATTTATTTGGCAATATACTATACAAATTCCTAAGTTTTTTTTTTCTCTTTTTGGTTATGTTATACAAGGAGCATTTAAGTTCCAATTAAGTACAATATTTTTTTTTTATGAAATTCTCAACAATTGAAAGTATTTTATATTGCCATTATCACTAAAGCACCACTGCCACCAACTGCAAAAATATTTTTATTGTCTGCACTTGGTTTTTATAATTTCTTTATATATATATATATATATATATATATATATATATATATATATATATATATATATATATATGATAGAAGAGGTCACTATAATGCTAAGAACTATGATTACCAATTCCATTAGCTAGCTCTTCAAATTTGAATTCTATTTTTTGATCTTATGATGTGGAGATGAAATTCCCACCTTTGTCCAATCCCAAAGCATATTATAAATCAAAAGGACTTTGACATTACATATATTTTTAATTAATTTGTCACTAACTACAAGTCAAAATGTGCTTAATGATTTATATAAAAATGTGCATTTTATTTCCACTTAAATAAAAGACTCCTTGTCTAATCCAGCAAGCAACCTCATGATTTCTTATCAAGGGAATTTCAATTTTGATACAAAATAATTTTATATATATGATGATGAAATGTCATCAAAAGCACTCTTTCTTTGGCAACTTTAAATTTAATATTAAAAATAATTTAATGAAATGAAATGATTTCTATTCTATTTATGTACTTATATATATTATTGAACCGTGCATATTTAGTGAAAAAAAATTAATAATTTTCATGGATATTGATAACTACTTAAATTCTTATGTAGTGAATATTCTAGTAAAATTAATAGACGTTATTATGTCTCAAATTTTGTATTAATTTAATTTGAAGGGATTATATTAAGCAATTGACACATATTTTGAATGTCGGCTTCCTCAATATAAACAATTAAAAATTAGACCTTATCTATGGAACAATGTCAAAGTACAAATTTTGTTTAAACAATAAATTATCAGAAGGACAAATTTGAAAAATGAAGTCTAATTAATAATTAATAATGCTTAATTGGACTCCATTAATTACCAAACAATTTATCTTAGAGATAGCCAAGTGGTTAATTTTGGTCCAGACTTAAAAATGATACGTAGCAAAACTTCCTTTATTTATTTTTATTTAAATATCTTTCGAATTGTCTAATAATTTAATTTCAATGCATTTGATTTTCTAGTCAATAAACTTTATCTTAGCATTTAGACTAAAACTTTTTTTTATTCTTTATAAATAGAATAAAAGTTAGCATAACCAAATCCAATCACATATGTATAAACTGAAAAAATAATTATTTTTTACATTATAAAAATATTCTATTATATTGGCAAATTCTTTACCAAAATATTCTATTATCCTACTATGATCAACTAATTAAATTAATCAATCTAAAACCCTACGATTTATATGAATATATTAAGAATTCAATTTTTTACTTAATTAAGATGTTAAACAGCTATAAACCAATTAATGTGCAACTTGAACACTTTAAGGAAACTATAAACTAAATCCATTTAATATATGGAAAAAACCAAAAGATACCGAAGGTGGGTGGAAACTAAATCCCCACAAAGCATATAAATTATAATAACGAAAAAGGTTTTTTTTTATATATATATAGAAAACTTATAAGGATGGACTGCCTAACCACCAATTTATAATTAAATTTTAGACTTAAAAAAATGTTGAAGATACCTTGAATGAGATCTCATTATACATTAATTTGTTCACATGCATATCTACTTAAGAATGAGAGCCCATTATTTGTATCAAAACGGTCAAATTTGTCTCCCAATTCAAGCTGCATACATATAATGAATATGTACAGGAATAGCCACCACAACCACCAAAAATAATAATAATAATAAGTAGAAGAAGAAGGCCGACGGTACACATCATCATCTAAAATTTGACATAAAAATATAATTTAAATCCTAAAATTTCATTTGATATAATGTCACATTTAAAATTTAAAAATTTGAGCAATTTGACTTCTAAAATGATATGTATCAAATTCTTGAGTGACACGTATCAAATTCTTTAACGATATGTATCGGTCCTCATTTTAGATGTCAAATTATCTCAATTTTGAAATATTAAAAATGACATTACATCAAATATAATTTTAAAATTAAAATTACACTTCTTACCAATAGTCTAATAATAATAATAATATAAGAAGTCGGCAGACATATGTTCTGTTGCTCACATTTTGTTTTGGAGTAAAGTTTTGGACTTTGTTTATTTAACTTCTATCACATAAAGGAGCAATAGACTAAGACTAATTTATCGAATGAAAATAAAATATTATGTGTGCGTATATGTCCCACATACTATATAGAATTAGAATGCACACATTTCCATGAATTTCGCCTCAGAAAATGGACCCTTTTTTATATACATTTATATCAAGTAAATGTTATCTAAAACAGATTATTTGTAATATAATCTTATTAATTTAATTTTCATATGATTTCAAAAGTCAAAACCAGCATGTGAAGATTGAATGGTTGCAGTAAACACTATTGGCAAACCAAAATAAGTTGAATGAGTCATGGGAGTTATAAGGTATTCCACGTTTAATGGAGATATAAAGAAGGATATGTACTCATTCAAATATTATCTCAATATCAAGTCAAGGGATACTCTTTGGTGTTCAAGATTCTTGGGAGTAACAACTTCCTGCATAAATGGTGATTTAGTTGTGATATAGTTGCTGAAATCATGTTTTGTTATAGAAATCATGTCATATTTTGTTGCAGAAATCACGTTGTTATTTTTTGTTATTCTTAAGCTAATTTATAGGCTTCAGTTATTATATATATTTCTTTGTCTTCTTGTATTTGGATGTGAAAAGAAAAGAAACATAAATAAAAGAACTCTTCATCAAACTCTGTTTTTCTTTTTGGTATCAGAGCCTGCTTCTCTTTCTTTTTTTTCTTTCATCATGACCTCGTTATCCCTCAACGTTGGTAACTTTGTTACCTTGAGACTCACTCCATCAAATTATCCACTATGGAGAGAGCAAGTACTAGGCTTAGCAGAAAGCCAAGATCTGATCCACCACCTTGACAACACAATTCCCATTCCACCCAAATATGCCTCTCCAAACTCAGAAATCTCTGACACAGCAAACACTTCACCAACCTTAACACAAGAATTTATTGCCTGGCAAAAATCCGATCGTCTTCTCAGAGGGTGGATAATTGGCACTCTTTCTGAAGAATCTCTTGGACTCGTTATTGGATTAGACACAGCATCAGCAGTTTGGGAAGCGCTCAAAGAAGCATATGCTCAAGACTCTCAAGAACGTGAGTTCACGCTACGACAACAACTCACCTATCTGCGCAAAGATGAAACCAAAACCATTTCAGACCATATACGAACTTTTAAAACCTTATGTGATAATCTTGCTGCCATTGGCAAACCCATCCCTGATCAAGAAAAAGTTTTTTGTCTTCTTACAAGCCTAGGCCCACAGTATGAAACTTTCACCACAACAATGTTGAAACCTCTAAGACCAACCTACCCAGAACTGATCTCTCAATTGCAAAACCTAGACTACTGTTGAAACTGGTTCTTAGGTCAGTCTGAAGCCACCTTGTCTCCTCTTACTCCACACCTAGCTTTCTACGAGCAACAACAGAAACAACAACAACCACTTATGTTCAGAAACAATACAAGCACTTTCACTTCTACTGGGCGTGGATTTCAAGCACAGCAACCTCGTGGTCAGCCCAAGGACAGTTCAGGAGCTACTAATCAACCACGCAGACCACCACCACCTGGAGAACGAAGAATGACTACTGAAGAAAGGGCTTTATATCAGGATGCTACTTGTCAAATATGTGACAAAAGAGGTCATATTGCTAAAATTTGTTGGTGGTTACCAAAGAAAACAAGTCAAAATCATGCTCTACCACAAGCTCTTGCAGCACTTACACTGGACAACTCAGTCATTGATACCGAATGGACCTCGGATACTGGTGCGTCAAACCATATGACTGGACAAGAAGGTATGTTAACAAATATTCATCAATATAATGGTTATGATTCTATTATTATTGGAGATGGATCTCCCTTACCAATAACTGGTATTGGAAACTCATCTATCAAACAAAAAAACCATGTTCTACCTCTTGATGATGTTTTGTTAGTATCTAATCTCAAGAAGAATCTGCTCTCTATAAGTCAACTCACATCTCAATTTCCAGTAAATTGTGAATTTTCTAACGTTAACTTTTGTATAAAGGAATGAAACACAGGTCGTCTACTCTTCATGGGGAAACGGAAGGGTAACTTATATGTCCTACCCAAAGAGCCGGAAGCACATTTTTCTTACAAACACAAATCAGGCACTGCAAACATATGGCATCAACGGTTGGGCCACCCACAATTTTCTACAATTCCATTGTTAAAAAATAAAGGACTCATTGACGTTGTAGGTCTTTCAAAAGTAGATTCCTTATGTGATAGCTGTCAGTTAGGAAAAATAAGTAAACTTCCATTTAGTCCATCTGAACATTCCAGCTCTAATGCTTTTGATAAGATACATTGTGATCTTTGGGGTCCTGCTCCAGTTTTGTCTATTGGAAAGTTTTGTTTTTATGCTTGTTTAGTAGATGATTTCACCAAGTATACTTGGATCATCCCTTTGCATAATAAATCTGATTTTTTTGTTGCTTTCTTAGCCTTCGAACAATATGTTAAACGCCAATTCAATAAGAAGATAAAAATCTTCCATTCTGATGGTGGAGGTGAATTTGTAAATTCTCGGTTGTCATCTCATTTTCTTTCTACAGGAATTATTCACCAAATCTCATGCCTGTACACCCCAGAACAAACAGGTATGGTTGAGCATCGCCATCGTATTATACGAGAATTAGGTATGACCATGTTGTTTCATAGTCATGCTCTATTATATCTGTGGTTAGAGGCTTTCATTACTGCTGTCTTTCTCCTTAACAGGTTACCATCATCTGTACTTCATTTTAATACTCCATATTTTACGTTGCATGGCAAGCATCCAGATTATACATCTCTTCGTGTGTTTGGATCTAAATGTTTCCCATACACATGGGATACAAAAAAACAACAAGTTTGATCCTAAAACTGTTTTGTGTGTTTTTGTAGGCTACAGTGACAAGCACAAAGGTTACAAGTGCTTCCATCCATCTAGTCGAAAAATTATAATATCACGCCATGTAGTCTTTGATGAAACAGTCTTTCCTTTTAAATCCTCTAACTCTTCTCCTTCAGGCTCTCATGTGGATAATATCTTTAACTCTTGGTTATTTTCTCTTAATCTTGTAACAGGGTCTTCTGCATCGGTGTCTTCTTCTCTTCCTCCTTGTCACATTCCACGACCAGCTACCATAGTCCATAATACCACCTTACCAAATATCACATCTGGCGGTGATGACTCTTCTGTTCATACACTAAGTAATAGTGGATTGACATCGAGTTCCTTACCTCCAGATCCTGCTGTGTCTACTATACCTACTGTACTTGATTAACCTTTACAATTACCCCCTGTTTCTCATCCCATGACTACCCGTTCTAGAGCTGGTGTTGTTAAACCTAATCCTAAATATGCCTTGAATGTTATATCCTCTCCAAAAATACCTCGTGAACCCAAATCAGTTCGTTCTGCCCTGTCCCATCTCGGGTGGAAAACCTCCATGATTGATGAACTTGCTGCTCTCCATCAAAACCAAACTTGGAGACTAGTTCCTCGCACACCCAATATGAATGTAATTGGCTCCAAGTGTGTCTTCAAGACCAAAATTAAACCAGATGGCACACTAGATCGACTCAAAGCCCGTCTCATTGCTAAAGGATACCACCAGGTCAATGGACTTGATTACACCGAGACCTTCTCCCCTGTCATTCGTCCAGGTACAATTCGTTTAATTTTAACAGTTGCTCTTATGAAGCGTTGGTCAGTTCGACAGTTGGATGTTAAAAATGCGTTCTTGCATGGTCATATAGCAGAAGATATATTCATGGCCCAGCCTCCAGGTATGGTAGATGCTCAGTTTCCAAATCATGGATGTAAACTTCAACGAGCATTATATGGTCTTAAACAGGCTCCTCGCGCCTGGTTCGATCGACTAAGTACTTTTCTTATTTCTTGTGGTTTTTTTTGTAGTCTTGCTGATCCTTCTCTTTTTATTTGTCATTCAGATCAAGGAACTCTTTTTTTACTTTTGTATGTAGATGACATGCTTCTTACATGATCTTCATCTACTCTGGTTACTTCCTTTATTGACGTCTTAAGCAGTGAATTCTCCATGAAGGATCTTGGACCTGTTCATCATTTTCTTGGTATTGAGATCTCACCTACGCCCAGCGGACTGCATCTCTCTCAGTCACATTACGCTCTCACTATTCTTGAGCGTACAAATATGGTGAATTGTAAACCAATGGCTACTCCTCTAGATGTCAAACTCCAACACCCTGAATCTGGACAACCACTTGCTGATCCTAGCTCTTATCGTGGTATTGTTGGTGCTCTTCAGTATCTCACACTCACTAGGCCTGATCTCTCCTACAGTGTTAATTATGTCTCACAGTTCATGCATGCTCCTACAAGTACTCACTTAAAGTTAGTTCATCGCATTCTTCGGTATCTCAAAGGCACTCTCTCTACTGGTCTACATCTCACTTCTGATACATCACTTACTCTATCTGTTTATTCTGATGCTAACCGGGCTGCTTGTCCTACCACACAGCGCTCCACTACTGGCTATTGCACCTTCCTTGGGTCCAACATCATTTCATGGTGTGCAAAGAAGCAGCACACTATCTCTCGTTCTAGCACTGAAGCTGAATACCGAGCCATGGCGCATACCGCTGCTGAACTTACTTGGCTTACTTATCTTCTCAATGATCTTTATGTTTCTGGTTCATCAACTCCAACTCTGTATTGTGACAATATCAGTGCTCTCTACTTGACTGTTAATCCCGTTCTTCATGCTCGAAGTAAACATATCGAACTGGATTACCATTATGTACGTGAACGCGTTGCTCCTGGGTTTTTTGTCACTAAGTTTATTTCTTCGACACACCAGGTTGCTGATCTCTTTACCAAATCAGTTCCAAAAACCTCCTTACACCGCTTCTGTCCCAAACTGTGCCTCCAGCCCCGGCTCAGTTTGCGAGAGGGTATTAGCAAACCAAAATAAGTTGAATGAGTCATGGGAGTTATAAGGTATCCCACGTTTAATGGAGATATAAGGAAGGATATGTACTCATTCAAATATTATCTCAATATCAAGTCAAGGGATACTCTTTGGTGTTCAAGATTCTTGGGAGCAACAACTTCTTGCATATATGGTGATTTAGTTGTGATATAATTGCTGAAATCATGTTTTGGTACAGAAATCATGTCATATTTTGCTGCAGAAATCACGTTGTTATTTTTGGTTATTCTTAAGCTAATTTATAGGCTTCAGTTATTATATATATTTCTTTGTCTTCTTGTATTTGGATGTGAAAAGAAAAGAAACATAAATAAAAGAACTCTTCATCAAACTCTGTTTTTCTTCTAACACGTCAAGTTTTTCAGCTTTCGGTAGTTTGTAGTATTTGCTGAGTCAACCAAGTATGAGAATTCTATACAAATGTTGACAATCCTTCTACACCTACAGCATAAAATTATATAAAATGGGGTATTTATAAGGTAATACTATTAAACAATTAATCTATTATACTTGTTAATTAAAACTAATTAATATTTATTGATGGGATATCTGCAAATGCTTCTTCGGTGTGAGTGCATTATCACACAAACTCATACCGATTGGCAAAAGTGATTTGCCATCATCAATGAATCAAAATTCACTCGAATACTAGTACATTTTTATCTGAATTTTAATTAAATAATTCCTGTTATTAAATTAATTAAATATAGTGGTTTATGTCATATGCAAAATTTAAGGGTCTATAATTCGGAATAGCATCCATTAATTAATAAAAACAGACCCTATCATAATTGCCCTTATTATTTTTATCCCATTTATAAGGAAAAGAAAGTTCGTATCGTTAATCACTAAAAATTGTATACAACTTGCGTCACTGTCCACAAAATGCTAGTCACTATTTGCATTTCTGCATTTTCTATCGCATTCAAAAAAATCCTTATACTAACACCGTCCACTGATATATATATATATATATATATATATATATATATATATATATATATATATATATATATGCAAAACAAAAATTATTTATAACTATTTTTGTATTATAATTTATTATTAATTTTGTTGAAAAAAAAAGAAAAATCAACACTAGGTGCACATTTTTTTCACATATAAGATAAATATCCTCGCGTTGTGTTTTTTTATTACAATTTTTTTAATTTAATTCATTTTATGCTTTTTTTCAAATATTTAATATATTTATTATAATTATATTCGATTTAATATAAATAGCAATTCGAGATTATTCAAAATTATATATATATATATATATATGTGTGTGTGTGTGTGTGTGTGTGTGTGTGTGTGTGTTTGCGTGCGTGCGGATAAATGTAGTCGAATGATGATGGACACAATTATACATCATTAAGGATGAAATGGTTACTCGTCAAATGATCTAAAAACATAATTAAACAAATACGGATACAAAAATCTTGCAGTAATATTAATCTTGAATTAGATAATAATTAATTAAAATTGAGGATGAATAATGGAAGAAATCAAATATAAATTAATGTTATTGTTTACGTTTATGGGATCCACTTGCAGTGTCTCCACTTTGTCTCCCGCTTTAACCTCAAACCCTCTTTCCTTGTACTCCTAAATCAAAGCATAACAAAGATATGTTTAGATTGTCCTGCACTTCAACATTGACTTTTCTTTGCCGACACACCAATGGCTTTTTGCCACGTATTACAAAAATATTTAATTTAATAGTATTTAGAAGATATTAACGAATATTATAAATAATTATTATGTGAAATATACATCAAATATGATAATGCCTAGAGTTGCCACCTCTTCCATTCAAATATGAAATATACATCAGATTCCTCCCTTACATTAACGAATATTATAAATAATTATTATGGCCTATTATTAGCGATTAATTTAGATGTTACAAGATATTAATTTTTAATTATTCATCCATTAAATATTTTGTTAAAAATCTAATTTGACCGTCGAAATATTATAAACTTCTATTGTCCATTCTTTTTTTTTTTACATATATCGAATTTGGATTAAAATTTTTCGTTTTTAAACATGTGTAAGAAATGAATTTATGGATTAATTAGACATTTATTTATAGTGATGGAATGCAATTACTACAAAAAATATTGGGATATAACAAGAATTGAATTGGGAATTTTTTTTAAATAATGTGTTTTTTTAAAAATATTATATTATTGAGGTGTATTAGATTTTATTTAGAAAAGATGAAATTTTTTCTTGAAAATGATGCATTATAGGGTTGGATTTCGTGTTATGGGCCCCGGACGCTCCTATTGAAGACTCGACGTGGCGAGCTCCTATTGAAGATGCAGCAGCTAGCTACATTATCAGCCATGCCATTCCTCTCTCCGTCGCATGGCGCTGTTGGTGAAGATGCAGCGTCTGGCTGCGTGGTCAGGCAATGTCTCCCACGCGTTTCGGTAATCGGTTCACGCGCTACAATAATTTTTACTCCCTAATTTCAAACACTTCGTGATAATCCTATTGAAATTTATAACTTCTGACACCTATATAAACTCCGGTGCTGGATTTATTTGCATTCCAAAATAATTTTTATGTTATTTAGCTTGCAAATGTAGCATTCAAAGCAATTCTTTAATTGCTAAACATTGAAATTTTGATTCACACGTAATAAAAATTTTTGTTACAATATCATTAAATTTTTAAGATCGACGGCTGGAATATATATATTTTTTTAGTCAATTATATATAGTTTAATGTATTAATGCTAGTTGTACTATAATGTCGTTAACAAGATTGCAACTATTATAGTAACCGAATACAGGGATTGAATATGATATATTTACACGGTCATATACGCACACAAGATGAATGACTTGTAATGATACTTAATTGCTGAAAAATAAAAAAAATACAAGTATTATCAAATAATAATCAAGATGAATGGCTAAATGTCATTTTATCATCAAGTGAAATGAAAATAATTAGTTCTGCCTTTTCTCTCCAATTTTCTCAGTTAACCTGTTCATGTAAAAAAATTATTATATAATATTTAAATTTAACAATTCAAAATCACTTTTGATTGAAATAGTTAACAGTTTTATATTCTCTCTTCCTAAATATATATTATTAAAAAGCCTTACACCTATTTTTAGAACTCTTTTCATTTTTCAATTCAGAAGCATTTAAATAAAACAAAATTAAATTTTGATATTTTATGTAAGGAAAAGAGTAGTAAATAAATCAACTTATGCTTAAGTTAGTATTTTTTTATAAAATATACGTTATCCAAATCTATTTATCCAATTAATTCAAATTTAATTATATTGAACAAATTCATATAAAATAATTGCATTCTAAATATTTAAAAACACCATATACTCAATATTTAAATTCAAATCCTCGGATTATAGAAAATGGAACTGGTAATTAAATAATAATTAAAACAAGATGAAATAGAATCAGTAGTTTCATTTTCTATATTATTAATATAAGTAAATAATAATTTTATTTTTCAGTGTCATATATTATTAATAAAATTATATATAATAATGCATTGATATTAAATCTTGCTGCAGAGTATAAAGATTTAAATCATACTATCTACATATTTTATCAATCTCTATTTTGTTATTGTAATTTTATATTAAGATATTTTGAGCAATTAATGCCTTCCATTTGCTTTTTGCTATTTGGAGCCTGATCAACAAGTGGCAGAGAGAGGGAAGGATCAGCTGATAACGCAGTCATCCATTGCATCTTCAACGGGAATATGCCACATGAAGGAGAGAGATGGACCCGGTCTGCCACGTTGGATAACGCAATCATATGTTGCGTCTTCAGATGAGTTGGGTCTACATCAGGTACACGCAATCCAATCCTATAATACAGTAATTTTGCTGTGTTTTTGTAAAAATATCTCACACATTCGTAATAAAATCCGACAAATTTCAATAATCTTATATTTTTTAAAATATATATTATTTAAAAAAATTTCCAATTGAATTAGATAAAGAGGTGACAGCTTCACTTTTGTGTTTTTTACTTTATGTGTATATATATATAGTGAGAGAGGGGGCAGCTTGGAAAGATGAGATTCTTGCTTGATTCTAGCACTCCATCTCATATACTAAAGGTGGTCCAAGCTCTCGAGCAGCACATAATTTGCACATTTGTTCCAATTAAAAAAACCTACACTCACTTTAATCTTTGAAATCTCATCCAACGCCCGAAAAAGTAGGGGTGAAAAAAAAAAATCAAAATTTTGATTAATCAAAAAATTAATCTGAAATCGAATTGATTTTTTATTAACCGAATCGAAAATTTAAATTTATGATTTTTATTTTTAAAAATCGATAATTAACTGAATCGATCCAAAATCAATCTATATATATATTTTATAAATTATATTTTAAATTTTACACTTATATTTTTCAATATTTATATAATTTATAAATATTATGATATATAACTTTCTAAAATATTATTAAAATACATATTTTTAGTAAATAAACATTAAAATTATCTTATTATTATTACTATTTAATTATATGTGCATAATTGAACATATTTAATTCTTATAATTAATTATAAAAATTTTATTTTTATTCTTTTAATAGATATTATTTTTAATTTATATTTTTTCATTTCTAAAGTATTTTTAACTATTAAAAATAATATTACAAATTGTATAATTTATTAAATTTATATGTTAAAATTTTTTAGTGGTTAACCGATAAATCAATCCAAAAAATCGAGTTAAAAATCAAAATTGATATAGAGGTTAACCAAAATTAATGTACTGATTTAATAAAATTGTTAGTAGATTGGTTAACCAGTCCATGCTAATTCCTACCAAAAAATCATATAATTAGCGGAAAATTTTAAAAAGAGAGAGATCTAAGAATGAAACTGCTTGTTGCGCTTAATGATAGATTATCACTACTGGTGAGCTTTTAATCAGCCTAAATCAATGAGAAAAATTTCAATGCTACCATTTACAATCAACGAGTCAGGCTATATCGAACAGCCGATCATTAATAGTGTAACATCTAAACTTTTAAATATCCAAATTTTTTCTAATGCCCGTACATTTTTGCTTATATATGAGCTTAGAAAAATCAATTATGCAGTTCGGTTATCAATAAATATTAATTTATTTTAGATTTAAGCATTAGAAGATTAATTTTATTAACAATTTAAACTCTGTAGCATTTGTCTGATGCAATATATATAAGAAAGAATTGTGGTAGAAAGAAAGTTTCTTTACCATTTACTTGGTATTTCGGTATCTTCTCCAATATGAGAATTTGTTTTCGACTTTTTGGTTGGCATGATCTATCATATCATTTTATTCCTTAATAACAACGTGTTTTGCGTCCTTTCTGAGTTCTGATTATTATTCATAATCGTTAATGTAAATACTTACTTAACCTTTGAGTATATTTATTAAATCCAATCAAACTTTCTATTATTAAAAAATGTCGATATGTAAGTCAAGGGGTACATAGTATTGTGTCTCTCCTTTTGTAATGGATTAACTTGTAAGGTGAAATATATATTAAAAAAAAATTGTAAGGCGAGAATTATTTAAACCATCATATTTAAGATTGAATGCATGCGAAAAATCTAAACATGCTTGAAATTTGTAAAATTGGTATTTTTAGATGGTTCAACATTGTCAAACTTTTATACCGTATTAAAAAAAATGGATTTACATTTATTTCGATCTAAAAGTTAAATTCTGAGAAAAAAAATTGTCCAAAATATTAAAAAAAAAATGCATAATTCCTATAACTAGTTAATGGGAAATATTTATTCGCTTTCACCCAACCAAAATACACAATATGATACATGGCATTAATGGAATTATCTCCTTTTAGGCCTAATTTATTTCCATATTTTCATTTTAGCCCATAAAAAACTTGTATTGTTTCCCGATTAGCATCTTTCACAATCTGGTTTTTAGAGGAGACATATTGATTGGTGTTGAGGATGACATTATGATTAATATAGTTTTTATGTATGCATAGTGTACTTGACATGGAAAAGCAAACAAATAAATAAAGGATGAAACCATATGTATAGAAAAAGGAGATGGATTGAGTCAAATAAAAAAAAATGTGTAAAATATTTTTAAGCTAAGTACCGACAAGCTTTTGACTTGGTTCCCTTGTCCAAGTTTTCACCCACAATTTTGATTTAACTTCTCATATAAATAGACCCTTAATAGTATGAACCACTATATATTTTCCTTATTAAAAATACATATTCATCACTCTTAATTCACTAAGTGCATTGCCGGCCACACCTACTCCCCTTCTTTTTCCCTTCACTTTTTCTTATTACTATTATTATTATTGAAAATAAAAAAAAAGACTTAAATTTAACAACACCCGAAAATTAGTTCGTGAAAATTAATATAAAAAGTATTATGCTATAATAATCAACCGATATGAGATATTTAATGCATTCCATCATTTGAATAAATGTAAAAACATGTAGTGTGAAATTTATATAATTGAAAATATTACAAAAGTTGTGTCTTTATACTATTTTAAATTTAAGTTTAATTCAATTCCAAAATTTTTCGAATAAATTAAAAACTTTTGAATTTAAAGCCTACTTTATGCCTTATCCTGTTTTGAAACTTTACTGACAACATTTGAATATAAAGAAAGAGACAAGAGAAAAATGGAGGAAAAAAAAAAGATAAAGTATGAAGAAGATATACAAAAAAAATAAAAAAAAAAATAATTGGAGAATTAAAAAAATAAAATCGTTAATGTCATTTAGTACTCTTTCAATTATATAAGATCTATTCTGTCTTTTCTTTTTCTTATAATTCAATTCTTAATTTTCACATTTTTTAAATTCAATTTCTCTATTAGATCTTCTTCTATAATAATAATAATTAATAAATAAATAATCTGATAGAACATACGTTTTTACTTGCATTTTGAAGCCTCTCTTATTGAAAAATTCAACTTAGGATTCTTAATTTCAAAAACTAGTTTATAGAAAGAGAACAGTCCAACTCAGTTATATTTAAGGGCAATTATATATTAATTATTATTGTAACCAATCGATATTGGATATTTAAAAGACATCCTCTTGGTTAGGTCCAATGTCAAAATATATGCGAAAAAATCCAAGTAAGAAGTCTGTCGATTTGATCCAAAGTTGCAAAATTAGTGATTTTAGACTAAAAGTTAGTTCATTGAGAAGGATTATCCAAGCCATTATAGACGGTTGTAATTGTGAAAATTAATTGGACAAAGTCTGGTGTCAATCAGGACTGTATGACATTTTTTCTTGTTTATACTCCCTTATCCCAGTTAAACAAAAACCGAGCTCCGGATCGGAGTGGCCAGGGTATAACTTATAAAAATAATTAAAATAATATAATTATTTTTTATGTATTGAAATAACAAAATAGACAATTAAGACCTAAAAAACTGTGTGTAGGTATATTTTAAAATAATTTTATTTTATCGAAATTTCAGTTATACTAATGTTTTGAGTTAATTTCATATACGGTTACTGAACTTATAACTCATCATTCGAAAGTAACTGACTTTTTTTATAACTTAAAAATCACTAAATTTATCACATTTTTGCATAAAAATTATGTTCACCGGTTTTCGACGAGAACTCTTGCCAGATTAATGACATGGTACGTCACATCATATGCTTGGATATACGTTACACATCCTATATTTAGTTCAATTTTATCTACGATCACCAAACTTACAATTTATAATCCAAAAGTAAATAATTTATTTTTCGTGACTTAATGTCACTTAACTTATCATCTTTTTACAGAAAAATTATCTTGGCTGGACACACATGAAGATGTATTTATTACCATATCATCAGTTATGATATATTAACTATGGACGTCATCAGCTATGCACACACATGAATTGTTGACGGGTCAAATATGATATATTAGCTGATGATGGTGATTTGGTTGCTGACGTGTCAATTATGATACATTAGCTGATGATATGGCAATAAATCCATCTCTATATATATTCGATTAAGATGATTTTTTTGCAAAAATGTGATAAGTTCAGTGACATTTAAATTACAAAAAAAATCAGTTACTTTTTTATGATAGGTCGTAAATTCAGTGATCATAAGTAAAATTAATCCAAACATAAGACGTGTCATGTGCATTCAGGCATATGATGTGACATGTCATGTCATCAATCTAGCAAGAGTTCTCGCCGAAAATCTGTGAACATAATTTTTATGCAAAAATGTAATAAAGTTCAGTAATTTTTAAGTCACGAAAAAAAATCAGTTACTTTCGTGTGATAAGTCGTAGATCCAGTGATCATTAATAAAATTAATTTCAATTTTTTTAATAAAAAATGTACCAAACTAAATTAAATCAAATAAATTAAATTTATTTTTATTCGCCTTTTGATTTCGGTTTAATTTTGCACACTCTTTCGGCAAGCCATGTAAATACAAAAATATTGTTGAGAAATTTAGCAAACAAGTGACCTGGAGTGGACCGGGCCATTTTTTATTTTCTTATGCTTGTCCGAATTAGAAATTATCATCCAGAGAATTGTTCATTTTCATTTTAGAAAGGAAAAAAAAAAAGTCACTGAAAAAGTATATTCCAAGTAAGGGCCACTTCCGTGGCAAATACAGGACCATAAATATTGAAAGTAGGGGACACTTACGCTCAACGAAAGATTTTTTAATTACGATAAATTTTAATTAAATTAAATGAATAATTAACGGATAAAATTAAATTTGAATATAAAAAAATTATAAATTATATAAATCAGATCAAATTTTAATGTCTAATAATACTTAATTATTGCTATAAATACTATTAGAAAGAACATAAACATTAAACCTACTATATTTTGAGTGAAGTGATAGTCATCAAATCAATTTTTGGTGGTTGAATATTAGAGACAGAAACGATGGGTTTATGAAGTTGAGTTAAATGGGTGGTTGTGATGAGTTTAGAGATGATGGACGGTGTGGAAGGAAGGATATGGTCGGTTGGTAATGTAGGTGAAGGGACCATGATGATCAAATAGAACAAAAATAAAAATAAATAAATAAATAAAATTCACCATTAAAAAAATTCTCGATGAAAATTTAACTCGACGTAGATAGCTTGAGAGCCTTTATGACATATTTATCAAATGCATAGTAATATTTACAGAACAGTATATTATATATATATATATATATATATATATATATGAATGCAAATTACTTATAATGCAATTTAGGCTATGTTTGGTAGGATGAATTATAATGTAATGTAATCTAAAGTATAATTAATTTTTTTTGTTAACATAAATTTTTAACAATGTAATGTAATCATATTTACAAATGTATTTATGAATACATTTAATAATATATTCTCAAATTCTTTAATTTTATTTTGTATTTTTCATTATATTATTTTTACGAGTTCAAAAATTTTGTAAATTATTTTTAACATGATATTGGAGTATTGATGCTAGTTTTTTTTTATTTTAATGAATTAATACATTTTTAACATGAATTAATTTATTTTAATGCTAGTTTTAATATGATCGGGATGAATAATACCGTTCGAAGATCGCCGGAAACTGTAAAATTATTATTACACCACTGGAAAGTTTATTCATAATGAGTACGAAGATATAATTTGAGATAAAAATGAATTCATTTAGGCCACCAAAAGTTAAAAATAAAAATAAGTTACGGAACCGTAAAAAATTGATCAAAATTTTAACCGGCTAAAAAATATTTTACAAATCTTAAAAAATTATTCTGATTGCATAAAATCTTTTGAAATAATGTAAATAAAATTTTAAAAATGAAAAATTAATTTTTAGATAAATCCAAAAATTTAACTTTTGAACTGATAATTTAATTTCGGACTCTGAAATATACCGAAACGAACTATTTTTAGGCTAAAATTTTAAAACCAATCTAAATAATATTTTTGGAATAATTTTGGTAAAAATTTGATAACAAAATAAATTGGATCAATCATAAGTGAACAAGTGGATTAATCATACCATTGGATAAAAAAACTTGATGATTAATATATGATCATTGCTCAAGCCATATATAAGCATTATACATTTGAAATTTTCAACTATTTTTCACTCATATTTTTAACTAAATATAGAAATGTATTAGTATTTACATTACATTAATAATGTAATCAAACATAATAATGTAATCATAATTATATTACATTTCTTAATCCATTATGTTACCCAATACATTACAATTCATTACATCTTACCAAATATAGCCTTAGGGTTTTAATTCTTTATGCAATACTTGAGGAAATATATAATCCAATGAAGTCAACTAAACATGCCCTAATTAAAATATATACAATAATCTCAAAATAAAATAAAATAAAATACATATGATATGCATTTTTATGATCACATGAAAGTCGTGTGTCCATTACTATGTGTGTATATGATTATTATTACCGCATTTAAAAAAATCTGAATTCGATTTGAAAATGGTCAAATAATTGAAATATTTTTAAATGGGATTTTAACCAACAAAGAAGAAAAGGAATAATAATGTGGTCCACCAAACGAGGCCTATAAAGACAACCCCAAATGTCAACTCTATCCAATAAAAATAAAAGCATAAATGCTCCAACCAAACAGTTGCCAATACATACGCCAAAAGGTAATTTTAACCTCTGAATTATTAGAAATAAAAATATTTTGTCTAAAATTATTTAAATTTGAGTGATTTTGTCATTGTATGAAACATTAATTAATCATATCATGATATTATATGTTATCCACTTCAAAAATAAATTAGGTCAATTTTCACAATTTTAAAAACAAAAATTATTTATTTTGAAAAATTTAGATTCATACATTGTCGTAATCATATTGTCCTGATTGTATGCATGTATGTTTTAAGAATTTTTCAAATATATATATTTAAATTATAATAGTAACTTTTTTAATTTATTTTAACCGTTGCCTGTTAAATTTTAATTCAATAATAATTACGTAATATTTTAGTTTTAGGATATGACTATTTTTAATTTTAAGATCCTGACTCTGCTACAGAATTCAGAAATTAATAAAAAAATTACTTAAACTAAGGAATCGTTTCATTTTTCTAATAATTCGACTGCAAAAATCGGTAAAAAAAAGTATAGAAAATAATCGGAATATTTTGAATACTTCATTTAGAAAAAAAACATTGTTACATATATAATATATATAATTTTTTTCTGTTGCAAGTGTGATCCACGTAGTTGTTATGCGTGTGGGATTCATATTTTTCAAAGGCCGTTTGATTATAAGAGGAGAGCTGTAGGCTTTCTCCTGCTTATAAATTTAGGACAATCCACTTACCTCAATTTCAGCAATAGATGAAGACAACCAACTCCTAGCGATTTACATATTTTAACATAAGACTCTACTTAATCTCTTTAATTAAGAGCTAAGCTAGAGATACACAAGGCATGGAAATGGAAGCAAGGAATGGCACTCATCATCATCATCATCAAGTACTTAATATCAACAGCAAAGGAGAAACCAAGAATAACAACAGTCTTTCTATTGAACAAGACTTCACTGTTGATTTAAGAGGCAGACCTTCTAACCCTAACAAGCATGGTGGAATGAGAGCTGCTGCTTTTGTTCTTGGTATCCCTTTCTTTTTCTCTCTATCTATCCATATACTTATGTTTATAAATGACGTTTTTTCTTGCCTATCTATTTATGAATCCAGTAAAATTAAATTTATACATATAAAACAAGGTTTGGTAAGCAATCAAAGCAACAGAAGTGAACAAATTTAGATTATATATATATATTATCTCCAATGATATTGTGTTAAAGGAAATGAATGAATATTTCCAGGGCTGCAAGGATTTGAGATAATGGGAATAGCAGCAGTAGGGAACAATCTGATAACATATGTGATGAATGAGATGCACTTCTCACTATCAAAGTCTGCAAACATAGTGACAAACTTTGTGGGAACTATCTTTATCTTGGCCCTGCTTGGTGGTTACCTCTCAGACTCTTATCTTGGCTCTTTCTGGACCATGCTCATCTTTGGTTTTGTGGAACTTTCTGTAAGCTTTTTCTCTCTTTTTGTCTTTCTACCTCTCTTCTCATCACCATTACTTTCTTGTTTCAAGAAAAAAAAAAGTATTCTCATCAAGTTTCTTCTAATTCACTATTCACACGCACTTCTTTCCACCACTAAATCAAAATAGAAAATCTTTCGAGCACTTAATCAAAGGTGTAAGAGATTTCGATTTTTATTTTTCCTTTTTACATTTATAGTTGACGTATACGTCCCTCCATGACCGAGTTAATAATACATGATATTAATATAGTAGTGTGCATTATTAATTCGGTTACTAAATGTAAGATTATTACTTTCTTTGGCTTCTTTATAAAAAAAGAAATCCATAATTTTCTTTTGTAATGAATTTGTAGGGCTTCATTCTACTTTCAGTCCAAGCTCATCTTCCCCAACTGAAGCCACCTGAATGCAACATCACACTAGAAAAGTGTGAGGAAGCAAAGGGATTCAAGGCCTTGATTTTCTTTGTGGCACTATATTTGGTAGCATTAGGAAGTGGATGTGTTAAACCAAACATGATTGCTCATGGGGCTGACCAATTCAATCCAAATAACCCAAAACAATCCAAGAACCTATCATCCTACTTCAATGCTGCCTATTTTGCTTTCTCAATGGGTGAACTTATTGCGCTAACTGTTCTTGTTTGGGTCCAAACTCATTCGGGTATGGATGTCGGGTTTGGTGTCTCTGCTGCTGCTATGGCTATGGGTCTCATAAGCCTGGTTTCTGGTACTTTATATTATAGGAATAAACCTCCTCAAGGCAGTATCTTCACTCCTATTGCTCAAGTAATCATTCTTATTTTTTCTATTTATTTTTCTTTCATTATTGTTTTTATTTTTTTTTTACTTTGCATAATATTTCATTCTCTTTTTGTTGTACTGTTGCAGTTGGATCATGACTATAGATATACTAAAGTCTACTTGCATAAATATATAATTATTTTTCATGTTTCAAAAGTCATTATTACATTGTTGATTATGACCATATAGATATATAGTTTTTTAATCTTTCCTAGATAGTGTAGAGTCCATCAAAGATATTTTATTTCTGATTTAGTGGTTTTTATGTTAATAGCATTAATTGCGTGGTAATTAACTATTTGATTCTGCTGATTAAAATGTGTATTAGAGACAAAACAACCTGACCATAGATGTATTATAGGCTTTGTTTATGTGTAGCTAGAGACAAAACGAACATGTGAATGATTGATTAACACAAAGCTGTGTTGGCATTAATGGCAAAGGTTTGTCTGCTGTCTTGGTATGGTCGTAGAAACAATTTAATAGACATATTTCTGTAGCCATGTGCATGATTCAGTTTCTATTTTTTAATTGGATTCTCTTTATCTTCTCTGCAAATTATCAGGTTTTTGTAGCTGCAATATTGAAGAGAAAACAAATTTGCCCAACTGATCCAGCCATGCTTCATGGAAACCAAAACAATGTCCCAAACAGTAATACAGTTGCCGTTTCTGACTCCACCAAACTATCACACACTCAAAGATTTAGGTAATTCAAGTTTCTAATTCATAATAATAAAAAAAAAATATTCATATTAATTTGTATTAGATGGTTAATTACAAAATAACTCCCAATATTCACTCATTATTCAATTTAGTTCCCATACTTAAAATATTTACAATTTGACACCCAACCTTTAGTTCTATTTCAAATCAAAATTCCATCCAAAACTAACACAATATTCCGTTGATTTCGTGGAATAATCTCTTAGTTTTGGACGAATCTTTTAATGTAATCTTTAATTGAAAATATAACTAAAGGTTAAGTATTAAATTGTGAGATGTTTTAGTAATTCCAGACTAATTTAGTTAGATTGAAATTGATGTGCATAAACAAATTAATTCCAGGTTCTTGGACAAGGCATGCATAAAAACTCAAGAGGGTGGAAGCAACACAAAAGAGAGTCCATGGAGATTGTGCAGTGTAACACAAGTGGAGCAAGTGAAAATACTAATGTCAGCAATTCCAATATTTGCTTGCACAATCGTATTCAACACCATTTTAGCTCAGCTGCAAACATTTTCAGTCCAACAAGGCAGTGCCATGGATACCCATCTCACCAATTCTTTCAAAATCCCACCAGCTTCTCTTCAATCCATCCCTTATATTATCCTCATTGCTGCAGTCCCTTTATATGACAGGTTCTTTGTGCCCTTTGCAAGAAAGTTCACAGGCCATGAGTCTGGCATAACCCCTTTGCAAAGAATAGGAACAGGCCTATTTCTTGCAACTTTTTCAATGGTTTCTGCTGCTCTAATGGAGAAGAAAAGAAGAGATTCAGCTGTGGACTCCAACAAAATACTATCAATATTTTGGATCACACCGCAGTTTTTGATCTTTGGACTATCAGAAATGCTGACTGCAGTTGGTCTGATAGAGTTCTTTTACAAGCAATCTTTAAAAGGAATGCAAGCATTTCTAACAGCAATCACATATTGCTCATATTCTTTCGGGTTTTATTTGAGCTCTTTATTGGTTTCTTTAGTGAACAAGATTACCTCAGATTCTTCAAATAATGGTTGGTTAAGTAACAACAATCTTAACAAAGATAGGCTTGATCTTTTCTATTGGATGTTAGCTGTTCTTAGCTTCCTTAATTTCCTCAACTATCTGTTTTGGTCTAGATGGTATGCTTATAATCCATCAATTTCACAAGACACTTGTGGAGATCGAGACTACTTCAACCATTATGCCTTGTCTTCTTCAAAATCCATTGGAGATCATACTATACCTTAATTAATTAAACATTAATTATATGTATGTGATGATAGGAAAATTAATGTATTAATTCCTCTTTAGAAAATTATGTCTATAGGCTTGAATTATATTATATTATATTATATTTTATATATATATATATATATATATATATATATATATATATATATATATATATATATATATATATATATATATATATATATATATATATATATATATATATATATATATATATATATATATATAAGTAAACAAACCAGAAGGATGGACCCATTAACAAAGGTATGTCCTTTTCTTATATTATATATGCTTCCTCTAACATATTTTAAGCAAAGTGATTCTCAACTTCATCAGACAGCATTCTTTGCCCTATGTTCATCTACTTTTATTCATAGTTTTTTTCTTTCCCACTGTTTAAAATTGGAAAATTACAAAATAGGTAATTTTAATTCATGAACTCATCAAAATTTTACATATTCTATTTTTATCATGGAACTAAAAGTAACCATAACCAAATCTGAGTAAAGATGGAGTAAATTGATTCTTTTTCAAGGTGGGTATGGAAAGAAAATGAATCAACATTTCAAGGATCTCAGAGGTTGAAATTAAGAATTCCAATAGCTAGGAATTAAAGATGCATTGCATTGTCTCCATCATGAGCAATCCTTGGCCTATAATGCTATTCCATTGATCATGGGGACCTAATTAGTTAACTTTGAATGAATAAAAAAGAAAAGAGTATGATAGTGCTTCACTAGTGCTATATGCTACTTCAAAAAAGAATGAGCTTTTGGAGCAACCTAACCGCTATATTTGTGATGCATGTATATGGAACATAATCAACAAAGTCAAAAAGCATAAAGTTTTTTTTTTCTCCTTACAAATGGAGATAGGAGGTGATCACCTCTCACAGAAATTCTAAAGATTTTTTTTTTTTATTATTCCAATGTTTCATAGTTGATTTCCAATGCTAATTTCCACTGTTTTACTCTGTTCAAAAAAGAAAAAAAAAATCTTTATTTTCTTTTCTATATTATACATATACTAGTGGTTCAATTTCATGGCTCAACAAATAAATCAGAATCAGGCACTATTAAATGTAATTTTCGATTCTTGAAATTTGGGAATTTTTTCTTCTATTTTAGTATTTAATTTCTATTTCTTCTAATTACTAATTAGACTTAAAAAAATCTAGCTCAAACTAACTTGAACTGTTAACCAGTCTAATTGGATTTGTATATAAACTTTAATTTTTGAAATTATGATTTATAGATTTAAATTTGGACTTAGATTTACTTGTCCTGTTAACAGTTAATGAGTTTATATGTAATTTCACACACACACATATATATATATGGACATGTGCATAATTTTGACATATATTCACATTTTGTTCTCATATCAGAAAATAAACTGATAAATTAATATTTATTTAATTTTATGTTACTGTATTATCATTAAATTTGAATGAATTCTATTTTATATTAAAAAATTTATATTTTAATTTTATGGATGAATTAAAATTTTTTATATAAAATTTATATTTAATTTTTTTAACAATTAACTAATGGTCAATAATTAACCAACCATTTTTAACGATTAACCTGTAAGCGTATAATTGGATTTTAAAACACAATTTGAAAAATAAAAAATATACTCATTAACCAGTTTACGTGCACCCCCTATCAACAGGTAATTCAATAACATAAAGTAAAAACTATTTTTATCTCTATATTTTTCGAAATAAGACAATTTTTTCAAGAAATAATAAGCAATCGACATTTTGTTGATTTGTTGTGGTTAATACCATCTCTGTGTGTGTGTATATATATATATTTGCAGCATGAAACTCTACCTCATTCGGAGGAAGACTACTCTATTTTAAAAATTAAAAAGTGGAAATTTAAGAATATATTTTTTAAAACCAATAGACATGCTCCAAACATTAGGGATGATCGCGGGACGGGGCGGAGGCGGGGAGTGCCTCCCCACCTACTGCCCCACGCAAGGGGGAGAAGGGGGCGGGGTGGGGACCGATAGTATTTCGGGGGAAAAATTCCCCTCATCCCCGTGCTCGCATAAAAAATATTTTTATTTTTTAAAAAAATTTAATTATAACAAAAATATAATATTTAATAATTAATTATAATTGAAAATATAATATTCAATAATTAAAAATATAAATTCAATTACAAATCAAACTAATATAAATTTTAACAATTGATAAAACTAAAATTAAATATAATTTAAAACTAAATTATATAAATATAATTAAATTTAGTAATTAAATTTCGGGGATGGAAACCAGAATCCCAGTCCCCGTCCCGAATTCTAAGTCGAGAAATACTTTTCTTCCGTTTTCGTCCCCATGGATAAATTTTTCAGGATTTTCCGCCCCATTCGGGGCGGGTCCCCACCGGGGACGGGGATTCCCCGCCCCGTGATCATCCCTCCCAAACATGTCCAAATGGTGGTAAATAGGCAGTGGTAATTAAAGAGATGTGGGGTTAAAGAGAGGCATGATACCCTACTAGATGCCATTACTTGCACATATAATTTGGTCGAGTATTGGATAATGGCTACCTCTGCCATATCAACTTATCAAGCATAGGATCCAATTCGCAACTAAACGATACAAGTGACCAAACAGCCTTAAAAGAAAATGTACTAAATATTCTTATATTTCTTCTCTATTGTATTACGAATTAAAGTTGTGTCACTTCTTGTTTCATATCTTATCTTCTATTTTCCTTTATTCTTTAATTACCCCAAGTTTCATATTAACTTTATACATAGCTTATGATCATAATGCATGCATATTTAACCAATATGTTGCAATTGCATGCATATGACAAATTCACCCAATTTCACAAATAAAAGAATTAATCTAACTGAATTTTGAGAGACGACATTGATATTTCTCAAATATATATATATAAACAAATTTATCTATCCCATACAACTTTTTTTTCTTTAAGAAATTTCTTTGGAGACAAGTTTTAAAATTAGATAGTATATACACAATTATTGCCTTGATCAAGTTGCGTTGGCATCATGGACCGATTCACATACCAATATGATCAAGTTGGCTGTAAATAATTAGTTTTGCTGAAAACATTTTGCAATATTAGAGACAATACTGTTAATTAGACAGAAAGTTCCTTTTGCCTGTTTGATAATTTCTAGTATCATTCCCCACTCAAATACTCCTAATTTGAGGTTCACATTAAATTCATTATCTAATAATGCCTTCCCATTTAATAGCATTTTTCTTTTAGGATCCGATTTGGTGCAATTATTCAACCTTTATGCCTCATAATTCATTTAAAAGTTGATTGGACATCACTAGCTATCTCATGCACTTAATTTCGTTTTAACACTTAATATCTAGACTGGCCAAAATGTTTTATGTCTTTTGCTAATATATAAATAAATAGATGTCTGCCAGTGGGATCTATTTCACTCTTTCAGCATAAAATGAAATTACCAGACTTCACTTGATTATTAGATTATAAATTCCAATTAGCACGAGATTATCATAAAATTTTCTCTATGCAAAACCCCAAACACCGCTGACTGCCCATCAAGGCATGAGAAAAATAAATAATAACAAAATGGAATATGGAAATAAAACTAATTTAGTTACAACTGAACAGTTGAAATATCCAAACATCGGCTAGCTATTGGCTTTCCTAGTAAACATCAAGCAACCATGCGCTGGATGCCAATAAGACTGCTATTACAAGAGTTCAACTCAACTGGTCAGTACTGCATCGGTCGCAAAAGGGCAACCAATCTAATCATCGACCTCAATAGTTCCAGCTTTGAGATGCAAATGTTTCTCCCTTTTCTGAAACTCTGTTAAGCCCTTCCCACTTCCAGTCACACCAACTTTACCATTGGGATCATCTGGGGACTTAAAAATGCTTTCTCGCTTGCGGCCTGAGAAGAAACCGACCTGAAATGAAAATGCATACATAGCCATCATCATTTTAATGGCATCAAACAGTTATTTATCTAACATGCTATTCAAAGGGCACAGTTCCAGATGCTAGTTTCAATACGCACAAGTTCAATCAAATGTTTGAACAACTGAAATTGATGTCTATTAGTCCGAAAGGACAATGCCATGAGATAAAGAATTGGCACTTATCAATCAGTTAGTTGAATAAAAAATTGAATCTTAATCAAATTCGTAATTAATATTAAGATAAAAGAAAACGAGTAGTTGAAGTTAGCTTTACAAGTACACACCTTTTTACTGCTGCCTTTAGTAGTCTGGAACTGCTGCCAAGCATTCTGCCGCTTATTTTGTACAACTTCAAGTTGCTCAAAACGCATCTTAGACTTGAAGGCATGTATCTTCTTCCGCTTGGTGGCTTTCTGCAAGTATTATTTTTAGCAGGTCATCATCAGCATAACACCCAAATTGTGGAATTAGAAAAAATAGCATAACATGTTTGAAGGTCAACAACAATAGGAAAAAAAAAATAAATTCAAATAAAGCCATTTCATTAAAATTTATGGTATTAACTAATTGAAACTAAAAAGAAACAACAAATTTTATGCCTAAAAGGTGATCAAATAGGCAAAATATAGGACAGATATGCTTCTCAAGTAGCCCAGATATACGGTATCACTTTCTATCCAGTCAGACAGAAATCAAGAACATTGATTCCTTTTCTAACATAAGAGATGAATACAAATCCCTTGAATTAACAAATTTGAGAAAAGCTGCTGAAGTTCGCATAAGCTAATAAATGGTTGCTATCTGGCAATTTTACTTGCACAACAGCAGCAACCTCAAATAGAGAAATATTGAATACACGAATAAAGCTTACCACATCCTCTGGATCCTCAGGATTTATACGAAGCTTTGCTGGCAAACTTCGTGACTGAAAGTCAAGGGAAGCAGCTTGTGCAATTTTCCGCTTGATAGCTTGTTTTGTAGCTTCAGCAACTTTTTCAGCTTCCAGTAAAGCATTGACTTCGACTGGTCTAACATTGTCAGGATCCACCTATGATTACTAACAGTCAGGAATATACCATCCATTGCTTAACTCAATGCAAACAATGTCACATTTATAGGCTATAAAATAACCAGGCCACAAAATAGAAAAAGAGAATGCATCGTATGCAGCAAAAGGAAATCAATAAACAATCTCCAGAAATAAATGACCGAGTTAGCAAGTAAGTTGTGTAAAACAATAGAATAACTCTTTTGGCGAGAACTGCTATACAAAAATGGGTGTGAAAACTAAAGGCATAAAGTGGATGTAACAGGCATAATTGCCTATGTCACTCATAAATACTTAGTGAACCTTGTGGAATGGTCCATAGGGATAGTAAATTGAAAACAAATACATAAGAATCAACTTTAAAAGCATGCTTCCACCAAATAGCTTCAGCATGCTAAGACAAAAAAGGTGCCTGGCTCTTGTTTCCAATATTGGGGAACTTTAAAAGCATGCCTCTTACAATATGGATAAGTTCACTAATCCCATCATCATGGTGGAATGGTCCATAAATGATAAGACAGGCTGATAGGAATAACATTAAATCTGTAACTTAAAAGCATATACCACCAACTGACATCAACATTAAAAAGGGTTTACCAACTTACTTATAGTCCAAGAATAAGAGATTTAACCAAGATTATCACCTCTATATCCTGGCCCTAGAAATAGCCAGCAGTTTTGATTCCTTATCAGAATTTGACACAATATATTTTACCACCACCTTCAAGTGAAACATGCCTTCAGAACTTTTGAATTATCTGTTGGAGGACAGCAATGTATATCTTTAGAGTATCGCATAAGCAATTGCATAATGTGGATTCAGTCTATTTTTAATTTCATCCATTATACTTCTAGTGCAAGTCGAAAACAACAAGAATTATATTGCAATGATCTTGTAGATGGGACAGAGGTACAACAATGTAACACACATGTACATGAACCTCAGTTATTCAAAAATAGGGTAAGATAAATTTTACCTCTTCCCCATTTCCCCATCCATCATAACAAACATGATACCCATTGGGAGTAACAGCTTCAACTGTAGCATCATACCTGAATGTTTAACTAATCAAACGCAGAAAGGAAGAAAATGAAGGTAAAACAAATGAAACAAAAGATTAGATGTAAAACTGTATTGCTCTATTTATCACATACCACTCCCCATCTTCACTCCAAACAGCTTGAACTTTTGCACCAACAGGAAACTTCCCATGCTGATCAGAGATGCTTACCGATTCCTATGTGAGAAAAGAAGGCAATAAATTAGCACCTCTCCACATCTCTCAACAAAAATGTATGACTGTCCCAGTTGTAGGAATTATTTTTCACACCCTTTGTGCATTTTGACATGATATAAAATTTCCAGAACATCTACAAAGAGGAAGGGGGGGGGGGGGGGGGGTGAATAATTCACTTTGCAGTTTTATTCACCTTAGGTTGCGGCAAACTAGGGGACAAACTGCTTCCTGACCCCATATCTGGTCCAGAAGTTTCATTCTGTTTTGCTGTTACAAGAAGTTCCTCGGTCAAAGTAATGACCTGCATTTTAATAATGTTGGAACATTACAATAAAAAAAGGAATCTTTGAAATAAATAGCAATCTTCATTAAAATCCAAACTTAGAATCTCAGTGTGAACATCTCATATCAGGTGAGGAAGAGAGGCAGGCTGACCATCACGACACATAGCACACCTGCAAATGAACCAAGATAGAAGTGATGGGCATCTATTGTGAATTTCTAAGTTTTACAAACAGCTCCAATATTCTTTTTTTTTTTTTTTCCAAATAATTCTCTGTAAAGTTCATATTTCTGAAGCATATGAACTTCAGTTAGTAGTAAAACTACCCTCACCTTTTCAACCCTGAAATGAAAACAAATCTCCACGGTAGCCATTAGCAGCTAAATAATGTTGCTTATTTATGCAACATGTTGAATCCTTCAAGAGAGAGGAGGCAGAGATAAAAAGAAGAAAGATTACTGCATCAAAAACCTAGATACTGAAAGAGCAACATCTACCCTACCCAAATAGAAACACCTATAGTCTATTTTGTGACCTCACTCCAATAGAAAAAGCTTATTATTTCCATGAAGATTATTCAAACAGGAAGTGCCAAAGATAAACTCAAGAAGACAGAGAGATATTTGCAACAAGAATAAATGGAACAGCAATCTAAGTAAAGACGAGCATAAGCAAGGATCACCTCATTAAGCTCCTTCTCCATGTCCACATACTCAGAGTTATTAGGATCATCAGCCAAAAGCTGTCTGACCTGATCCACAAGCACAAAATAAGTCATTACACAATATACCCAACAACACAGGTAAATAAACCAGAGAAAGATATTCATTATATATGCAACATGCAAATTAATACAAATTTTGATGTGAATCTGCTACATGTTCATATCAGACTGATGATGCAAAACCCACAAGAACAACAAATTACTTGACACTATCAAAATGAACCAATTGCATAAAGTAAAACAAGAACCACAAAAATATAGCTTTTGCGCTCCTCAAAAACCATAGCTGATCACCGCATAAAGAATTCAAACCTTCACCAACTTCTTATGGTTTAAGAACTAAAACAAAACGGCATATATCTATCCCATCAACAATCAAATCAAAGCAATAACAAGTTTCAAACATATAATAAGCAGGTTTTAAAGGACCACAGAGAAAAATTTTAAATACAACATGTAGAATCTTAAAAAAAAAATATTGAAAAAAAAGAAAGTTAAATGTTTTGACAGGAGCACGCAAAAAATGGTAAAGCTCTGGGTTCTCGGGTGTGTGTGTGTGTGTGTCTTAGAATAAATAAATGAGGAAAACTCAAGTAAAAACAGTGAAAAGTCCAAACAAAGGGCCTATGAACCAAACACGGAAAATGAATTTCAATTCACAACCCATCAAAAGAGCATAAAATTACAGTTCAATTGAATTCAATAAAACAGCTCAACGAGAAAACAGAAAATTCAACTGGATATACCAAAACCTGGAAACAGCAAAATAGAGGGGGGGAGGGAATTGGAATCGTATAACTCTATAAATTGGATCGCAAATTTGATTATCAAAAAAAAAAAAAAATTCAACAAAACAACCTAAAGATTAAGCCCAATGGTAAAACAAACCCTAAATTAACATATTGAATTCACATAATCCAAGCATCAATACTAATCGATCACAATCTAAACGAAAAATAAAAAGAATAAAACCATCAAAAAATCAATAAAAGACAAGATATAAGCACCTTTTGAAGCTGATCTTTGTATGTAGAGAGATTGGAAGCGAGTTCTTCAATGCTTACTTCTTCTCCTCCTTGCATCTTGTTTTGATTAATTAGCAAATAGGGGTGGGATTAGATAGTTCTAGGGTTTTGGTTCAATTTCTGGAGATTTTGTCTGAGCAATAATAAAGAAATAAAAGACGAGATCCGGATAACAGATGAACCGAACCCGTCTAATACCCGTTTTAGTTTAGGTTTCCCTTTTATTTATATAGATGCCCTTAGACTTTTTGCATTTTACAATTTACCCCAATTTAATACCCAGATATTTATAAGGCAAGTAAAACTGAACTAATGTGCGCAATTTTGTTGATTTAAGTGGCCAGTTCAGCTAATACTTTCACAAGTTGAATTAATTCCATAAGTTAAATTTTTATATGTTCAAAAATCAAATGGACCGACTCATATAGGTATTTAATTGCATATAAATATTCTGAATATGATTGAGATTATAGTCATATAATCTAATTACTCCTATCCCATAAATTATCCAATTTGATTTTTTTCGCACATATTAAAAAATGGTAATTATTATGACCAAGACAATTTTCTATAAATTTTCTATTTACCAATTTGATAACATAGTACAAAAATTTTGAATTTTAATTAATAAAATAAAATTAGACGGAGGTATAATAGGCAATTCATAAATTAACCATGACATAAAAATAGAAGCAGATAATAATTGAAAATAGATTAAAAATGAAAAATGGAGAAAAACTATGAGAAATACCATTTTGTCGTGTATGATATTTTTCAGCCGTGAATTAAACTGGGATTAAATCTGAGACATTCAAAAAATGGGAAACATCACAAAATGGTATGTGCCTGCACTAGGATAACTCAAAACCAATAAAATGTCCCCAAAAAAAATGCAGTTAAACGCTATCAACCATATCAATTAAGAAGTACAAGCATTAGCATTGAGAAACAGTTTTTTGCCTCATGAGGAAACACAACATCTGCACTTCCACCTCTATCGGTAACAATCAAGGCAGAGAAGCATTTGACCTATACATAATAATCAATGGTCTGTTTTTTGCATGACTGGGAAATGGTCATGTGTTCCTTCCTATGACCTCTTTCAACCAAAACTTTTAGTTTTCTCAGCCCCCAATAGAGCCCTATAACTGGGGTAATAACCCCTTTGTTTAGTTTTTCCTTTCAGTAGAGCTTGTTTAGCACGTTTAGATATATCGATCTTCCAGTTCTCGTGAGAACTTCACTGCCACCACTCTGTATGAGGATCGTCCTTCATTCGTTCCGGATGGAATAGTACTTTTCCCATAGAGTTGGGGACTTTGAAATTTCATGCATAAGGTTTTTGAATTTGAGGCTGCAATCACCTCCACTGCCAAAATAAAAATTACCGATCAAGCACCAACACAATAGTTATTTGGCTTTTTTTTTTTGAATAAAAGTTATTTGGCATTTTAATGCAATGATTTGTAATACATTGCATTCTAACCAATAGCTACTTATCAACACGTACTGTGCAACTTATTGAGATACATGCCCTTTAACATCGGAAGATATGGAGCAAATACCAATTCAAACACAACCACAATGCACTGATAACATATACAGAAGCATAGTAGAATATACAGAGAATAAAATCCAAACCTTATGCGATTCAAGGCTGCAATTGCTCGAAGAGCACTGCGAATCATGTCTTCATTTCGATCTACTTCTTGCTTAACAGCATCTTGCTTTGGCTTAAAATTGATAGTTTTTTGGAGAGGATCAACCAAAGAGTCCAGCACTGGAAGTTCCACCAAACAGATTAGTAAATCTGGAACAAATTCAACTCTCAAAAAGTTGATTAACTGACTAACCTGCCAAAACAGCAGATGGACATTTATCCGCAAGTTTTGAGAGGATCAGATGGCAAGGCATTTTAACATCATAGTGATCTGAAATATCCAAAAACAAATTCAATTGAGGTAATAAAATCTGCGAGAAATTAAAGTCACAGATTCACCATTAAATCATTAGCTATCCTGAATCCAATTCCTTGTACTCAACATGAATACCAAATCCAACAAACATATAGACTGAAGAAATGCCCATTAAGGACTCTCTTTTTTAGGTTGGAATCTATTTCTATATTGTTCTTAAACAAGTAAGACTTGTTCATGTACCCTCAGTTAATGAATGGAAAGAACAAGTCCAAGCATACTTATTTACTAGCGTAAAACCCGCAAATGAATTGAGAATCCAACAGCATGCTCCTTGTATAAAACAAACCAAAGGAGAAAAAGCAAGAATCAAAAAATTGATGATTCTCTTCAGAAGATCATACTTAATGCATACCATCAAGACCAGATTTGAGGTAAGGGACAATGAAGGAAGAAGGATTCACTTGATCAAGACAAGTATCCAACAATGTATCTACACATTCAAAAGCTGCTTTTCTCAACTCAAGTCCATCATCCACAATATGCTTGAAAGGCCCAAGATCAACCGTTCGTATCAACTCTTGCTGCACCAAGCACAGAATTTAGATCATCAAATTGATGAGATCTATCACATCACAACTAACAAATATTGCCAAAAAAACCAACTTGAATGGCAGCATTACTAAATATATTCTAACTAGCGATGAACAGAAAAAGTAATAATGCAATAGATGCATCAAACAGTCCAGACAGCCCAAAAGCAGGCAGCCTTGTGCACTGAGGTATGCAGTTATGATTGTGTCGACAAATGTTATGCATGCTCAGCCTCTCAGCATCTGCTTAAACAATTCTAAGGTAATAGGAAGCTATAAATCTAAGACACTAGACTACCTCAAACACAAGAAAATTGACTTCAATATACTATCATTTGCTCTACATCTATGAAAGTGACAACAAGCAACTAATTCAAAATATGTCAAGCACAAGAAACTCCCATGGTTTTTCATCTTACCTTCACAATTGTTTGATCATAAAGAAGAGGCAATAATTCTGGAAGAAGTCCCTTGATAAGGTTAGGCTTATTGTGAGCAAATGTACTCAAGGCCAATACAGCTGCACGCCTCACATGCTGCACACCATATAGGGAAATAGAAGTTAGGTTGAAAACCCAATCGAACACAACAAGCATGTTATTCTGAGTTTGAGACTTACCCGGTCATGATCCTTTATAAGCATAAGGAATGATGAAATCTCAGGGTATATAATCTCATCTATCTTCTCTGGGCGCTCAACAATAGAATATTTTACAGCTATGACCACTGTTGCTCTAGTGAATGCAGCTGGACTAGTTGTTCTCACCTATAGGAAAACAGCACCCCCAATTAACAGAAAAGATTCTAAGAATTGCAAGCTTGCTGAAACCCAGTGTCTATGTTTTTAATGGCCAAATACCTTGAGTGCAGGAACAAGTTTTGCAGGTTCTATAAGTGCAATTTTTCCCAAGCACTCAGCTACAACATTTCTAACGCCTTCTTCCTCACTCTCACAGTGATTAAATAGTAAATTAAGTATCTTCTCAACACTAGAATCTTGGAACTCTGCTTTATCTACAGATTGCCTTACTATTACCTGAAAGATAAAGTGTAGTTACAAATTAAACAAATAGATACATTTGAAACTATGAAATTAAGTCTAACATAAATTCTTCAATCAGAAAACTCACCTCCTTCAAAGAATGAAGCAGGAGATATTGCTTCTTCTGCTGATTATCAATCTGATCCAAGATAAAAGGAAGATACTTGGACAAATTGCCTACAGCAATATTTCCAAGAGCATAAGAAGCAGCAGACTTTATCTCTTCAAAAGGAGACTGAAAGGACTCAATAATAATAGTTTCTATCTGTAAATGTGAGCTTAGATCCTTTCTTCTACCAATCTCCCCCAAGCATAGCAATGCAAGATGCTGCTTAGCCTATACAGTACATAATGGAAACATTCACGATAAGCTCAACTTAAAAAATAAATAAATAAACAAGAGAAGACAACAAGAAAAATGAAAAGGAAGAAAAACATACTAGAACATAAACTTACTGAATTGATACTGCTGTCATCCTTGAGAATTTCTGTGAGCATTTTCACTGTAGATGAACATTTCTGGTCACCAGCAGCAAGGCAGAGAACAGCCACACATTGGGCTATTGAATATAAGGCCTGTTTGGCCACACCACCAGACTGAGGAGAAGATTTTGCACTTGAAAGAAGGGAGTCCAATAAAGAGTCAAAACTTGTATTAGCAGAATAGACCAGTGCAGCAAAAAAGTTTTGTAAAGCCTGCAACATTAAATGAAGATCATTTAGAACCACTAAGCGTCAATTTAGAACATTATATTAGCTGTGGTAGTAGCAGAGATAGTACCAAAAGAGCTTGACCCTGCAGCAATGAGCTCTTAATCAATGTTAGTGCCTGGGGAAGAACTTTGTTCCTAACAGCCAAACTGACATTTGGGCTTGCCCTCCTATCAGCCATCAATGTGCAACAGAGCTCCAGAGCAAGAGCAGCCATATGTAAGTCTGAATCACTGAGACACAGATCAAACAACTCAATCAGCATTCAAAATGAAACTACATATTTGCTAACCTGCCATGACTCCAAAAAGTCACTAAAAGAATCGAGTAGTAAAATGAAATGAACCTTATTAGAGTTGACAACTCAACAATAATAACTTCATAAGCAGATGACCCAATCTGATCACCATAGGCTACGATTAAAGAATTGAGGGTCCCCAATGTTGCCTGCCTTAATGCCCGATTGGCCTATTTTCCAAAACGACAATCTAAGCTCAGAAACTATAAATGTAATCTGGGGCACATCACTCCGCAAATGTCAACTCAACAGCAACCAAACTCATACCTTCCGCAGGAACACTGTCAGCTCCGCAATTACATGCTCTAAAACACAAGAAAGATCAATCCTAAGAGGAGAAGCAGAAATTACAGCAAAAGCCTGGACACCAAATCTCGAAGTTTAGCATAACTGTGAATATTATGCTCAAGCGAAGTAAATCCAACTAGCGTAATTCTAAAAGGGAAAGCTAGCCATCTGAGAAATGAATAAGAAAAGTATACGAGTACCACTAAGACTAACCTTTACAGCTGTAAGTCGGGTTATTTCATTCCCCATCCGGTCAACAAGCACAGGAAGGCAAGAAGGTAACTCTGCTCTAAGATTATCACCAAAGGTTGAAATTACAAGTCCCATGCACGAAATAGCACACTCTTTAACTTCCTGAAGAAGAAAACAGAGCAGCATAAAAAAGCAGGCTAAAGACTTTTACCATGTAAATAGTAGAAAACCAATAATACTAACCTGGTCTTGATCTTGGTTTGTCAAACGTGACATTATGGCGTTATATATTGGATGAACATAAGGTTTGAAGTCAAAACCCAAGCCCTGCACCAGAATATTACTTCCTGATAATGGAGATAATCTAACAAGATTTTGAACAAGATGCTACACAACAAGCTAACCTGAATATTTGGACGCACAACACGAACAAGTTCACCGCATACTCTTAATGCCTCAGCTGTTACCTTGTAGTACCGTTCACCAACAGCTGATAAAACAGGAGCAGAAAGTGCCTGCAAGGAACAAATTTATAAATGCCATTGAATAAATCATCACATTAATGATTGTTTATTTCACTTCCATTAACAATATATGCATAAAATCAGGCAAACCGGATGATCTAAGACATGAACTCAACAGAGCTTATGCTATCCATGCATTGTGCTCAAAAGACTTTTAAGTCCAAAAAAAAAAAGTTGTAGATTTTGCATTTGTTTGAAACCGAATAAGGAAAAATATATAAGACAGAATTACTAATACCTTTATATGAGGATGGAAAACAGGAGGTGAATGCGAGGCCAATACCAATCTTGTAAATATAAGAGCTTCAATCTTCAAATTGGAGGTTGAAGATTTGTCCTGAAAGAACAAAGAGGAGAAATTGGAGAAAGGATAGCTTACAAAACAGGACAAATTATCTTCCATGATACACTTTCAGCTTGAAGCAATTTTACTTACATTTAATGCCTTCTCAATTCCTGGAATGAGTGATCCAATGTGTTCAGCTAAACAGTCAGGCAAGACAACCACGAGTTCTTTCAGAACTGAAAATGCACCAACCTGCAGGTGGGTTGGATACTCGAAGCTATAGTCACAAGTCATAAATTATAACAAGCTTATGACCATAAATACTCAAAAGATGCTATTGTACCTTTGTCTTGATAGATTTCTCACGAAGCTGTCTATTTAAAGATTTAACGATCTTTGGGACTTCCTGCTTCAGTAACCATCTAGGGCTGCATGACAATACCATCTTTTTGATTATTTATATCACCACAAAAGGACTTCCAAAGAATGCAACCAAGTGAAAAGAAAATATTCCTTTTTAGCATAAAAATATAAGGTTGGCAACTGATTGCAAAATAGGTAATTCTAAAACCTCGAATTCCAAGTACAGCCAATTGCTCTCTTAATATTGAAGGAAAAAAAATTTAATCTAATGTAATGGAGAGAAAGCGAGAAGTGTGATAAGGGATGCCGCAAAGCAGAAGGCATTCCCTTTCCATGGTTGTACTATTAAGATCATTTTGAACTTGGAAAAAAAAAAAAAAAAGAGAAAAGGGGGGGGGGGGGGCGGGGCAACTAGAAGACACACAGCAGCAACTCACAACTCAGAGAAGAAAAACCAAATAAAATGCAGGACACACCAATAGTTCGGAATAACAGCAATTAAACCCTTAGAAAGTTTCAGACACAATTAGTATTTCAGGTTAATGGAAACAAATGGAAGTTTCAACGATATGAGAAACTTGCCTTGACTCATCCATATCAATCTGCCCTTTTGTAACATTTCCAGTTTGACGTAGTAGCTCAATGAATGTATTGAATACGTCCATCTGAATCACAACATAATCAGAACACTAACAAGAAGAAACATGACTAAACATATGACATTGATGTCTACAATTACCTTGACATTTTCTTCCCTTTCTTTAAATCTATCAATCAGCTTTGGGCATGCCTGCATGGAAATATTATTGGCTTTTCAACAACATTGATAATGGACTTTAGAACCTTTAAACATCTAAGAAATCAATTTATCTAGCAAAGCACGACATCGTTTTCAGGGATGCCAAAAGTCAATTGTAGTACATTTCAGTTGCAGTCACTGACTTGAAAGCTTAAATTCAGTTTTGATCGTGAGGGCACCGTACAATATGAAATTCTAAAAATCAATTAAATTGATCACAAGGTAACAGATTTCATTGTTGTACATAATAGAATATTGATAAGTTAGTGCAGATATACCTCCTCATATAGTTTTGCAAGTAACTCAGGACGAGAAACAATCAATGCTGCTAGGCATTTAGCTGCTGCTCTTCTAACTTTCCAGCTCACATCCTCATCATCGGTATATTCATTTGCACTCTCACTGTAAAACAAGCGCAGGAATTAAGTACAAGTTCATCAACCATATAGATTGCTCATCAGCTCAGATCTGCTATTGACACATACTCATCTTCCTCCTCTTCATGATTTTCATCATCAGTGTCCTCTTCCATGTTATCAGTGAAGTTTGGATCATAACTTAGGCATTCTAGAGTAAGGTGAAGAATTTCATCGCAGTAGGAAGATATGTCCCTGGGGCACCTGAGCAGAAAACTTTCTAATGCCTACAGTACAACATTCTTAAATGTCAGAACCACCACCATAAGACAAGAAACACATGCTTTGCAAAATCAATTGGAGGGGAAAATGGGCGGAAGAGCATACAGTACCTGCAAGCTATATTCACGAAGTTCCTCATCATTCTCCGATGCGCTTGTGCAATAATTGATTAGTACTGGAACAGTCTCTCCAAGATGAGGTCCGAAACGGTATCCCACAGCACGGCTAAAACACAACAACAGCACCATTTTTAAGCACACAATTCTTTTGCTTACAGATTTACACCTCAAAGCATTGAGCAGGAAAATGGATCCAATCTTGAAATATAAATAATTAAGCTACAAATTTCCCCTTTTACAGCATTCAAAGTTCTAGGTTATACACAAGCATAATCACAGATATTAACATGTTGGATACCCTACATTTTACTGTAGATTCCTTATCCAACCCCTTGCATATTCTAGCCCCAGTAATAATTCCAAATAACAACTTAGAAGTGATTTTCTTCAAGTTTCCATTTTTTCTTCAAAACATATCTACATAAAAGGAAAAAAGAATATAATATAACAAAATACATATGTTAATAGTATACCTTAAGGCACCAATCATTTGAATGTTTGTACGGGTCATTTCAGGCTTGACGCCCTTACTTCTTAAGTTCCGAACAACTTCAATTGTTGCTTTAGCCAACAAGTCATCTGACAAGCTTGATGCAAGAGATGCTGCATATAGAAAATATACATACACACACATATATATATGTCAGACCTTCAAACTTTTCGATAGATGAATTGATAAATGGTTTAATTTGCAGCTCAAAACAGTAACGACAAACTAAAAGACTCAACACCATTGTAAATTTCCTATAATCACAGACAATTTATTTCCTGAGAACAGTTAGAATAAATTAGCACTCCCTGTTCATGTATAGACAGAATTATAAGAAAGGAGGCAGGTAAATACAGAAATCACTTAGCTCAGACCAGTTTAGCCTTGAGGAGATAAGATAGAGGTTGCCAAAATTCCAAACAGTTCGGAAATTTCCGAAGTCCAATATTTTGGTTAAACAAGGAGTAATCAATCTTAAGAACAATGAACTCACAGCATTGATTAAAATAGGTTCAGAAAGAAATCATCAAAGAAAATATATACAAATTGATTTGTTCTTACCAATACAAGAAACAATCTTCTTCCGGACACTGGCTTGATTGCAATTCAATTGAGACAAAAGTGCTTTTAAAAGCAACTCATGGTCAGTTGCCATCAAATTTCCAAATTTATGGAGCACGTCGCATAAAATATCAAGGGATTCACATTTTATCTCTGTGGTCATACCCTGAGGAACAGAAAAATAATTAGGCAGGAAGCTCCAAAATGATGAAGCATTAAGACCATTTTGGAAACTCACTGGACTAGTTATTCCTCTTATCAACTGCGGTGACAAAGAAACAAGAATGGATTGAGCAAGAGTTTGAGTAGTGACTTCAGCTACTATTGTCTTCAGAGCTATGCTTGCAATGTCACGATGTTGATCTTTCCCATTCAGCAATTTATCGCAAAGTTTATTATTCATCTCCACAACTCGTGCTTCACTGACTTTCTTAACCAATGGAGCAAGACTGCAATAACATTCAGAAAATGTAAAAAAGTGCTCTGCCATGCGACTGCTGTTCTGCATCTCTTTGTTTCTCTTTTTTTCTACTTTATTGTCATTTACATTTCAATATTGAATGTAGAAGGCAATTCTGATTGTTTAAGAAGAAACAGAAAGCCACCTCAAGTGGCCCAAGCCTCCTCACGCCCATGTTTCCACAACATGGCTATAAACTTTGACCAGAAAATATTCATATAATGATTATCAGCACAAAGCCTTAGTGTGTGCAACCACATAGAGATGGCACATATAAAATCATCATCACAAAATTCACAAACATACAGCCCAGCAATAAAGAAACCAGTAGCATTGAAATCTAATGACAACAATAAAACACATACCACTTCACAGCCAAGCCAGAAACGTCACCAGCCACATCATCAAGTTGCTGCAGAACAATATTTGATAACTTTATCTCCAAATCAGCATCAGCTTTGAATGTCTCCTTGTTTAACTCATTAAGCAAGTCAGATGTTGCCATATATCTGTAATCTTTATCCTTACCCGTCATCTGGAAATAAAACCAAGACAACAAAAACTCAATTTAAAAACATCAAAATTCAGGTAATTATCTCTCTCCATGATAGCAAGCACACTTAAATAAGCCATCAAGCAGCATAAAAATACATGCTTACCCATATACACATAAAATAAACAACAAATATAGTTAGTACCTTCTCCAGAATACCAGTAATTTGCAAATTCGCCATCTTTGCACAACTAAATGGACAATGTCTGAGGACTGAAGATCACCCGATATATTAGATCCTAGAGAGAATATGATGTCAGAATTTTGCCACAGAAGAAACAAAACGAAAAAGAATACCAACGATACATATAAGCACACACGCACGTGCACACTAAAGAGAGCTCAATACGGTGCCTCTTGAGGCTGCCACAGCCAGCATGTGCATAAACTAAAATAATATTGATGCACAATCAACAATTACTATTTCAGCGACTTATTTAAAATAGCAGTAGCATAATAGCTACATTCACATCATATATACCAAATTAAAAACAAAACCAAACAGCTCAAGTCAGATAATTTATCATCCGATTTTTCCATGGACAGAAGGCACGCATCATACTTTTTTTTTTTAATTCCGCTTATCCTTCTCCAAGCAAAATAAATAACCACTAATGCAAATTCTAAATACATTGAAAAAGAAACAAAAGAAAGTAAAAGAGCATCTAAACTAATCAGAGCAAGTAACAAAAATACAATGCAATACAGTAGTTAAAATCCCAACCAAACTCACGTTCCAATTACATCACATCGACTAAAGCCACGGAGTTGAAAACTGATTGCAAGAAAAAAACCCTAAATAATCACAGGAAACCAAACAATTTCTGAAAGGGAATGACAAAATACGAAACCCTAAAAAGCGGATAGTAGAATGCCAATCGAATGAAGATTGGGAACATGGAAAGCAACAGAACTAAAGCAAATACCACAAGTTGATGATTGTACATTGAGAGAAGAACCCATAAGCGAAAGAGAGAAGAGGGTGGGAGAGAGAGAAATCGGGAAAATAACGAACCTAGAGGGGAACGGTTGATGGGATGATTGAATTTGGTGATAAAAAGCAAATTTGATCTGCTTTAGCAGGTGTTTATTATGATTTCTGTTGCCTCTGTTTATGGCTTCTATTTCCACTAGCTTCCATTTGAACAGTGAGCGTAGTGAGCGAGTCAGACCCTCTTCGTCAAGTAAAAAGCTAAAACCTTTACCCTTCCCCCAAAAAAAGCCCCCAGCGGGGAAGAAGGCCTGCCTTAAAAAGTTATTAAAAAAAATACTGTAAGTTGGATTAATGATAATGCAAATAAATTAATTCAAAATATATTAGCAAAATAAAAATGATACTGCCGGTTGCAATTTTCGAAAGTCTTTTTTCATTTAAAATGACAATTTTTAAATTTTAAAAAATATTAATTATCATATATTTTACTATTTTACTTTTATATAAGAAAAAAATATTTAATAGGATGGAAATGTATAATTATGAAAAATTAATAAAAGAATACTTTAGCTTATAATTAATATTTTATACAATCAATGGGAACTAGTGATTTTTTTTTAAATGGTTGAAAATTGTCTTGAGTGGAATAGAGAAAGTAGTCTATATTTGCTTATTACAAGGCACATAAAATAGTAGAGATATAGTTGATAATAAATATGAAATAAATTAATCATAATTTAAATAAATGAAAATATAATTTTAGACAAATAAAAAAAATAAACTGAATTACAAAAGTAAAACGATCTAAATCTTATTAGGTTGAAATAACTTGTAACCGGACTTATTTTTAAGGTAAAAGAAAAAATAAAGAATTTTATGGCATGCTATATATTTAAATAAAAACATGAGCAATCATTAATATTGTATAGAATTTACAGCACAATTTAATGAAAATTTTATCACTTAAAAAGGAGTAACTGCTAATCCGCCATTGTCAGTTTACATTGGCCAATAACCTAAAACTTCTCAAAAGAGCAACAGAATTTCCAGGATCACAAACAGCTCCTGTAACATCACAGCAGAAAGGCATCTGAAACAATTTTACCATCAGATGATCAATAAACCAAATGCTCCTCTAAAACAGTCTTGCTATATTTGTAATGATGTCCAACATTGATTTGGACACTGCATTCTTTTCACAAGAACTTCCTCACAGCTGATTTATCAAAGAAGGGGATGGAGGAGAGTCAATGAGCACAAAAGTCACTTCCACTCCGCAACGCAGCTAAGATTCGGTAGGTTCTCTTTCGTTCACTTCATCAACCACTTCTAGAGTCTCATATTCAAAGTCCTTATCAAGATCCTCCATTGTTTTACCAAAAATAAACGATTTCGTTCCCATAGTTGTGAAAGGCATCAGACCAAAAGCTCGAGCTGTTTTGATCTCCCTAGCAACCTTCCTCTGGGCCTTGGCGCTTATACCAGTCTACCAAATGCACAGCCGATCAAAATAGTTTATCCTTGTCATGAATATAATGAATTATATATTTTGCACTACAAAATCAGCATTACCTTGCTCCTCTTGATAATAATTCCAGCCTCTGTAATGAAATTAGCGAGAAAACTAACATTCTGCACAAAAGATTCCATTAAAACTTAGATATGCACCCAAATGGCAAAAATAAATATGGTAGCAGGGAATTAAATCGATGATGTATTCAGTTAAAAGTATGATATACAACTATGTGATGAGTTTATTCTTGAGAAGAAGCACCCAAAAATTGCGACCACCATAGGCTTTGACACTGCCATTTGACAAAAAGTTGGTGACTATTGACAAAGAATAAAGCCAAACAATTTCCCATTTGCCTCCTTTACACAGGACTCTTGAATTTAATATCTCAAAAACAGGAATTTTAGAAATTTAAGACTTGAATATCTTGCTATTGAACTAGGGAAAGATGCATACTAGATAGTCTCACCAACACCCAAGGCAAAAACATCAAAGGGGTTATTAGCTTGAAAAAATAAATGACTTTATCCCATAATACACAAACCAATTCGATGGGAAAAGGTGAGGTCATGAAAAATCCATTGACAAGTTTATCAATTTCCAAGGAAATTTATTCTTTTTCTTCTCATATACGCTACTTGCATCCAATCCATGTAAATTTACCAAACAAAAGATGATGAGCAGAAGCTGCACAGCAATTGTTAACTCATAAAATGTGCAAATCGCAATTTATAGATTTACAGTACCAGGTATGGAATTTCATGAGTTTGACCAACTTATATAAAGCATCATTTTAATATTGTAATAAGAGTGTGGAAAAGCATACTAAGCCTAAGCTCACCCTGAAATCAGCTCTTCTCAACACTTCCTCTGTTTTTACTTCAAATTCCTTTCTTTTAGGTGGCTTACGTACTCCAGGCTTTCTAAGATCAAGATCCTGCATGATGCAATACAATTATGGGAGATCACCAAGAAAAACAAGATGGCAAGAAAAACACAAAACGACACAAGCAAAAGGCCAAACACTAAAGAAAAAAGGAAAATGGTTTATTTTTATCAGTTTTATGTTGGGCCCCAGTGCATATTCGCCCAGTACGTGTACATATATACACTTCAAAGCATTTGAAGTTTGAAGTAATAATTCATTTTGGATCAACCCTAAAAATTTCTATAAACTCTTTGCACCGCACACTAATTTTTTGCCTAGAAAAATTGGAAGCACAAATTGCATATTTGTAAATGATATCAGTCACATAAATAGTTGGCAATTAAATCCAACCAAATGATTTTCAGATGTTGAATTCTTCTATCAAACAATAGGAACGAGTAGGAAAAGGGAAAAGAAAAAGAATAAGAAACCAAGTAACCAAAATTAACTATAGTTTCAGCAGGAACTCTACTCTTCAATGCTTGAACTTAAACTACATCAACTGAAACTTCAATAATATTTGGTCATTTCCGCAATGGAATGTGTGGTTCACAAATACAACCAAAGAAGAGGATGGGTAGGAAGGATTCAGGTACATTTTTTAATCTATTCCATATGACTTGCAACACTTTTTTTTCTCTGTAATGTAGAACAAGAAGAATAATCCTCCGATATTTCAAAGCAGTTTACAAAAAGTAAACCACTAAATGCATTGTGGTTACAGTTAAATTCCAAGGCCATCCTCAGGATATATACCTGACCAATTCCAAGTTTTTATTCAATAATTTTACCATCTGATTAGGCTCAAGCATAAGCTCCAAATCAAAGCTCTTCAATGTTACTAAGATTAAAACTGAAGTAATCATATTAATCTTGGCATGCTATATGTTCAGAATGCACACCAACAATAAGGTGTGTGCAGATTAAGGCTATCACTTCAAAGAACTAATGGTAACTGATAAGAAAAATTGCCCACAGCTACCATATTCCTTACCTTAGTGTCATAAGTCGTATCAATCGGAAAATTCTTATCTGGCCTAAAACCATAGTCTTCCCTATTCACTTCCTCCCAATCATGCTCAAAATATGTGGCTGCTCTATCTAACTTCTCATCAATTCCATCTGATAATGTGCTAAAACTCTCATCCAGGCCATCTAACATGCTGGAACTACTTTCTTCATCCAATCTGAAACCTGCTCTATTTCGAGCCTTGATCCTATCAAACTTTTGGAAAAAAGAGTCGGAAGCCGAGCTATTTCCAGAACTGCCACCAAATATTCGCTGCTCAAACTCATCATTAGACTCAAAGGACTTGGGAGTTCCCTTGTCATCAGTCCCATTACCTGTCCAAAAGCCGAAAATCCCAATGAAGTTGACAAATATTTCTATAATAATAAACCCCAATTAAGATTGAAAACCGAAATAGAACCAGTGAAAAACCACCAGTGGAGGTAAATGAACCTGAACGAGGAATCGTAGAAAAAGGTCTCACGAATCGAAAAGTGTGGCATCGGCGAGAAAAGCCACTGCTTATTGCTCGAAAAGCAACGTTTCCTATTCCTCTCATTTCTTCTGCTAAACAAAAAGAGCACAACTTTGAAGTTCAATTACAGTTCAGATGAAAGCATCAGGAATAAGAACAAAGACAATCAATTGATTGGATAGAGTTCCGGCTAGAGAATTACATCTAAGAAAGAGCTGGGGAACAAAACTGGGTACACAAAGTTCAAGAAAAGAAGCAAAAACAAGGGATTTCTAGAGAGTGGGATCTCACCTGATTCTTTCAGTGGATTAGTAAAAGGAGAGAAGGGGTCTCGATGGGGTTTGGAATTTACGTTCAAAACCCTAAAATAGGCCTAATTCAGTAATTTTGGAACTGATTTAACTGTATTGAGGGCAAGTACTTGCCACTTTCTCTTCATTATGGTTGATTAAATTATTTTTTATCGACCAACATTGATCGGTTAAAACGTTTTAGCATTCAGTTGTTAAATATATATATATATATATATATATATATTTTTAGTTTCCATAACTTTTAATTTTATGGTTAAAAAAAAAAAGAGAGAGAGAGATTTGGAGGAGAAATCTTACTCTAGACATTGCGAGCAAGGTGAGATGATTAGCAATGAAAGCTGCTTCTGGTCTCAAAATTAGAAAACATGCAGTGAGACTAGCAAGATCACTTGCAAGTTGCATCATTTTCTATTATCAATAAATCTATTGTGTCATCTAAGTACCAGTAAATGTAAACTAAACCCATGAATTACACATTATGAATGACAACTGTTGAATCACAATTCTGCTCATGATTGAACACAAACTGAATTTTTCATGGTCGTTATACTAAAACTGAAAATATCTCTTTATCAAACTCTGTTCAATATCGCCGATAACATGATGATAATACGATCTCAAGTCAATTCAATTCATCTTTATCCCAAACTCAAATCATTCTCCTCAATTCGATCGTGATAATCGACTTCAAATGCTCACGTTTGATTGGTTTTCAAAATGCAAGCACATGAACTTGTGAAACCTTTATTTGTTCATTAATTTCATATTATGTAAGGTATACACGTTGATGTGATGAATATACACATTCTAAACTATTATTTTACAAGCTCAGGGTTCTTGAATGCAGCTCTGGTTCATCCTCGCAATACTCATCCTGTGCAACCGCGCCATTCTCCTGCAAGCCAATACAATTAAATTTGAACAATCAAGAATTCCCCGAAAAAACACAAACACGCAAGAAGTTAACAAAAGCTGAAGATTTTAGTCACGGAATTCTGAAGCCAAATAAGGGATCAGTATGAGTAAAAGGGCTAAAGGCCAAGTGTCTGTTTTCACATAAGATATTTTATAAAGGGAAGTAATTTGCTGTTAACAATTGCAACACCTAATTTATAATACACAAAAACAGACGCACTTTCTCTATCTACATTCAGATGTTGTTTATATTGATGCTTCCCATAATTATCTAATCCAAACCAAGGGCTCAAGTTGAGTGTGTTCCACAACAAATCACAGAATAGATAGTAACAAGCATGGCTATACGTTTTCAAATACAACTTATTTGATTTCAGAAACTTACAGAATATAAGCTTTGGCATTATCATTATTAGAGTAATAGCAGTCATATGCCAATTTTCCAGCATCAAAACCAATAACAAAGATGGTACAGACAAACAAACAACATAAGTCCAAGCAGTGAAAGTGGCACCAAGTATTGCATACCGTATGTTCTTTCAACTCTGTTTCATGAAAATTACACCCCAATGCCTCATCCCCACGAATAATTTTGCTCCGCACCCTGGTGTATCCACTGACCCAACAGCCTCTTCATCAACCAAAACTGCAGTTACACAATTGGCTCCTGTCTTGTTTTCCGGAATCTGTGCACCAGAAAATAACAATATAATTAAAGAGTAGAAACCGATCATCCACACTAATATAATCTATTGGGAGTTAAATGCACGGACAAGAACAACAGAGGAATACCATCTGCCTCCTTAATATTGTCCCCTTCAGTTTCTTTTCAAAGTGAGAGTGAGAGAGATAGAAAAGAAAGAAAGAAATGAAGAAGAAGAAGATACTTCAACAACAGAGGCAGCTCTAGACAGTTTTATAAGTAAACTCAAGGCCACTACAGTATGACCCTTCACATCTGTATGTACAAACAGTTATTTGAAAAGAACATTTGATCCAGAGCTCTATCTCAGATGGGAGAAAGATAAAAGAAGTTAATCCCACCTTGGAGGTGGCAATTAACAACAAGCCTCAACATAGAACAAACATAAAGGAGTTCATCCCAGGTTTTTTTTTTTTTAATGATCAAACAGACAGAATGCCGTACAAAACTATCACCTCATACATTGCTTCTGTGAGAATAGTTTCTAATATGGCTCTCAACCCTCGTGCACCAGTGTTCTTAGCCATTGCTTTCTTCGCAATCAATCTCAATGAATCCCCAGTAAAATGTAGTTTGACCTGGAGGATTATAGAAATGACAAGCAACCAGCTCACCCGTCAGGACCAGCCACTACGCAAATAGGAAAAGAAAACATTAAGTTACTCTATAAAAACAGAGAATTACATACGTTATTCATATTGAACATCTTCTTGTACTGTTTATCAAGAGCATTCTTGGGCTCCATAAGAACCTGTGGCACAAAAAAAATAAAATAAAAATAAGTCATCAAATTTTGCCAGTTTCCTTTACTGACAAAATAACCACATACTTCAAATTGCAGCTTTTCTACCTGCAGCATGCTCGGTGAGTAAAAACACTATAAACCCATAATGCTTATTCCTAGGATATCATTCAACAATCATTGAAAAAAATCAAATAAAACATCATCAGAAAAAATAGGTACACCTGAACCAGTTGATCCTCACTCAAGGCTGATAAGCTAACTAATATGGGGAATCGTCCAACAAATTCAGGAATCAAGCCATATGCAACGAGATCACCACTTTCTACCTGCAACTCCACGCAAAATTTTGAGATTATCTACTCAAAGGAATGAAGAACACCTACCACGCATGTTTGCAGTTGTGTATTAGAATAACCCATAACCATATCATTTGGTGGAGGAAAACCACAATAGTAAAAGTTAATTGTATGGAGTGGGTTTAGTTCTCACGGATTCCAACAGTGATGATGCAACAACAGCATTTGTCATTCCACCAATTCTCATGTTTGCACGAACTGGTGCTCCAAAGCCAATGGATGAATCTTGTCGTCTACCCAAAGAAACAACTTCGGTATTAAGAACCAAGAGAAATTTAGCAAAAGGACATCTATATATGATGGAGCTAGGCAATAATTTCTATGGCCACACAATATCTAAATAAGACATAACTTACCTCTCTGAAATAGTTTTCTCTAAATCAACAAATGCCCCACCACAAATGAAAAGAATGTCTTTTGTGTCTATCTGCAATAATCACATTAAAGTTGCAAGATGCATAAATAGAAATGCCTATCAAGGAAAAATATTTAGAGTAGTTAATTGATGAAATACTTCAGACAGAAACACCAATTTAATCATTTGACCAAGAAGGAAAACGAAGAACTGCCAATTCAAATAAAGAAAAATTCAGAATTTACAAGTTTCTTCAAGGGGACAAAGAACTGCTAGTTCAAAATTCATAGTCAGAGATATTGAAGCATGATTAGGAACAAAAATGATACAACTGGTTCCATAATGTTTCCAGCTTAATATCTTTTCACTTAAGATTTCTGTTTGAGAAAAAAATTACAATTTTCAAACCTTTGTATATTAATGGACAATATAGACAGGTATGCTTAACACAAAACTCCATTGTTTCCATGGGACTGAAAGTACAAAACCATAACGGGAAAAAGACAAGCTGGAGGGCAAAAAGAACATATTAACAGCAATGGGAAAAAGACAACCCAAAGGGCAAAAAAAGAGCATATTTCTGCTCTTTTACCTATAATATCGACCATGGCCGACAAACCTATCCCAACCCCAAATTCAGTTTAGAAAATGAACCAAACCAACCATGAAAATCAATTTTGAATTCCAAAATATCCTTTATTACTTCAAATTTAAGAAAAACCAACAGCAAGTTTGCAGTTAACTTTTGAAATAGTCCTATCAATTCATTTTGTGAGTTTTGAGGGAAGAGGTCAAAGAATGTCCAATGCATCTGGGCAAAGACTGCAAAATTTTTGGTACTACATACCTGAATCGTATCACCACGAGGATGTTTCCGAGGTCCTTTATCTGGAATGGGAACACTTACTACCTGGAAAATGGAAGCATTCAACTAAAAATAAGTGTACAACCAAATGAAATAATTACAGCTTCAAAATGTATGATATCCTAATGCTAGGCTATAAAAATGATTAAATAGGAGATCATAACACCATGCTTATATGAAGTTTTAGCATAAAAATGATGAACACCTATAGCAAACGATGCCAAGAACAATAGCATGTAGAGAATTAGCTACGCAAAAATTAAAGAAAATATCCACTAAATTTAAAAAAAAAATGCCAGACACCAACATTAGCAAAGACCATGAGCAATCATGAGGCAACAACTGCTTAATTACCGAGAATACCACCTTGGGAACAAAATCACCAGAGTTCAAAAGCAATTGAGTTCATTAGCCCATTATTAATGTAGTCAAGTTTGGATTTTCGCAATGAACTTTACCTAGATGTAAATTCACACTTGGAGCTAGCTCAGCCAACTGCAGCATTCTACTTAGTGATGCAGAACTTAAGAGTTTATTTCAAATAACTAGCCAACTGATATTAATATATTCTTAAGACCACAAAACCAGTCCTTACTATTCCTTTTTTTCAAAACAATCAAAGTAAGCAGGTATTTCTATAGCATACTATCATTGCACAAAGCTCTAGCACATCCTTTTCAACAAAAATAAGATCTACATAAATTGGAATACTCCAAAAATTTTTGTATTAATGCTGAAATTTCATGCAAAAATACATAACCATTTTTGTGCCAGAAAGTATTAGACGCAAAGAAAGCAACTGGAAATAGGGTAATAAACTGATCTTATGATACGAAATGATAACACATTCATCCCAGCTTTATTTCACTTAGTAAGTAACAAGAAAGGAATCAGTTAAAAGGAAATCACAGAGTTTATGCACCAAAAGATGCATGCATTCTAAGAGCTCAAAAATATAATGTAGTAAAGGTAAATAAACAGAAATTGCAATTATAAACCAAAAATCTATTCACTTACAGTTCCTTCCAGCATTTTTAGCAAGGCTTGCTGAACACCCTCTCCTGATACATCTCTGACAATGTTGGAACTCTCAGCCCGTACACACACGCACACATATATTCAATGCAATTACCATAAATCAGACATCTTTTTATACAAAGGTACAATCTACACAATATAAATCACAGGACCTTTTTAGTTATTTTATCAACTTCATCAATGTAGACGATCCCTCGTTGTGCTGCTTCCACGTTAAATTCAGATGCCTGAACAGAAAACAAGAAAGTAAAAATCGATTCATAGAATATGTCATGGATGACTAGAAATGCAGGCACAAAGATATAGCAGAAAGCTTCAGAAAAAATTAAGTTTAAGATGAGATGATAAAATAGAAAAGGTCATTTCACATTTTTCCCTGAGAACCAAACTTTTAGTTATTTTTCCATGATTCAAGCACAAACGAACATGAAGGTAACATTCTTACATGCACGGAGCTAAATTGTTCATCTTCCAAATATAAGCAAATGGAAGTAACAAAATGAACAAGATAATGATCGCCTCATTACTGACTTCACAATCAAGTAACTACCAATTGAAAAATGGCTTTCTCACTATGTCAGAAATGGTGTTTCCTAGCGACATTTAATCATCATATATCAGCATCACCAGAGAGTCCTACTGACAGAATGTGTTGTCAATAAAAGGGATCATATCTATCATTATATTCCATAAAAGAAAAGTGCTTGATCAATTAATGAACTCGAGCACCAAAATGCACATGATCAATTCATTAGTGATTTCACAATCAAGCAACCACCATTTTAAAACTGACTTCCTCATTTTGTTTATAAAAGTGGATCTATGTGACATCTAAACATCATATACGAGCATCACAAGAGACAGTTCCAAGTATCGAATTGTATCAATAAGAGAAATCATATCTACCATGTTTGATCATAGGGCACATCCACAAATCAAAAACTAATTACTTTCTTTTTAGAAACAAAATGACAGTATAGCTACTGCCAGGGTCTGAAAACAACCTATGCGATAAACTGATTCACTTAAATGATGCAATAAGTAATAGGGAAAACGAAAGATGATAGTGTGCAGAAGCAAACAGAAAAGCACAAACTTCCCCAAGGTTTAGGAAAAGCATGACTGAACTGTAAATCCTTATTTTAATGCCAGCAGCACAAGGCACTCCAATGTGCACTGAATCCAATCATTCACAGTACTATGGTATCCTGGTCTTGATATTCTCAATTCATTTTTCTCAAACATTGATAATATTGAGATCTAAATTATGAAATAAAACAAAAATAAAAGGGAAAAAACAATCAAAAAGCTTCAGGCTACCCCTTAACACTCTTTCATTGGTATTGGAATGTGTGGAAAGTAAATGAAAAAGTCCAAATAAGGAATGTCAACAATAAACATCAGATATCTCTTTGCAAAGATTAAGAATAAAGTTACATAAAACATGTATAATAAACGACAAATTAAAAATTTAAACCACACCGCTAATAGCTTGTATAAAACCGATTCCACGTCTTCCCCAACATAACCTGCCTGGAGAGAGAAAGAGAGAGAGAAAGCCAAAGTCAGAGTCAGTGAAAGTTATAAAGCTCTTAGGGAAGATCACCATCCTTTTATAATGGTATCCTAAAGGTGTTGGTATCAAAAATTTAAACTAGATAAAGTTAAATTAAAAAAAAAGTAGTCCAGAAGAAACTATCAATCATGAAACCTTCAAGTTCAATCAGAGATTCGGAATATTTATGGACAGCAGCATTGTCAGGGGCACAACTAGGGCAAATATAAGTAGAGCTTACATGGTATAAATTGAGGTATGAATTGAATTATTATAATTAGATTGTAATCATGAACCATACTAAGGGAATTTTGAGCAAAATCTGTCATTTTGAGTGCAAGGGCACGTGCATAAGAGCAGAAAGAACGATAATTTTTTAAATTTGGTGTTATTTGAAATTATAATTGGAAAAATTGGACTGTTTTTTCAGTATTTGGGGAATTGGGATCTGTTATCCCATTCCCGCAACAACTCACTGTGGAAATGAAAAGGTGGGGCCGGCAAGAGAATGGGAGTTGATGATGGTGGGGCCCACTTGTTTGATTCTGCAACAAGAGGCTGCAGAAATGAACTTATATTAATTCCCTCATCCTATCTAACGGAAGAGCTGTTTTACCATGATGGTAAAGGTGCACAATAATAAATTCAAGGTCTTTGGTTCAATTTTCACGAATAGCAATATATTAAATTTTTTTTTCAAGATTAAAATTTACAATTAATTTTTATATATTAATTAATTAAAATCTATAATTAATTTTTTAAATTAAATAATTTTATAATCAAGTTAAATTATTTTATATTATCTTTATTTACAATTAATTTTTATACATTAATTAATTAAAATTTATAATTAATTTTTTAAATTAAATAATTTTATAATCAATTTAAATCATTTTATATTATCTTTATTTTTTACAATTTTTTTAAAAAATAATTATAAATTTTAATTTATACTGAAAAAATTTTTAAATTAATTTTAATTTTAATAGACTCAATCTCCAGCTTAGACTTCAAGTTTACTCCAGCAACCTCCTTAGATTAGAACTAAAGAAATCCAAAATATCTAACTGCATAGCAGTCCCCAGCCATTTCTGGTTCCATATTGCACATTGGATATAATTCTGTAGAGAAAATGTGGCATCTTTTGTTTCAATAAAAATATATCCATTTTAATAAATATTAAATGTAAAATTATTTATTTTGAAAAGTTATTAAAATTTTAAGAATAAAAAAAATTATAGCGGCCAACTTTAGAAAGATATATAATGAAAAAAAGCTTTAAGTATAAAAAAATTTATACCCACATGTTCCCCTAAGTCATATTGGCCCAAGTATTTTTTTATAATTAAATACCCAGATGTTCCCCTAAGTTTTAAATTATATTTAAATTAAAATATAAAGTAACTTTATTTTTTTCATATTTTTATTAAAATTAAAATTAATGTAAAATTTTTTTCAATATAAATTAAAATTTATAATTAATTTTTTAAAAAATTAAAAAAAAATAAAGATAATATAAAATTATTTAAATTAAAAAATTAATTATAGATTTTAATTAATTAATATATAAAAATTAATTATAAATAAAGATAATATAAAATAATATATTGCTATCCATGGGAATTGAACCCAAGACCTTAGATTTATTATTGTGCACCTTTACCATCATGGTAAAGCAACTCTTTCATTATATAGGATGAGCGAATTAATATAAATTCATTTTCGCAGCCCCTTGTTGGGGAATCAAACAAGTGGGTCCCACCATCATCAGCTCCCATTCTTTTGCCGGCCCCACATTTCCATTTCCGCAGTGAATTTTTGCAGGAATGGGATTATAGACCCCAATTCCCTAAATACTAAAAAAAATAGCCCCATTTTCCCAATTATATTTTCAAATAACACCAAATTTAAAAAAAGCCTAGAAAAGAACCACAAAATAAGCAATCCAATGTTATTTATGATTCATGTTTTATGCTAGCCAGCAACAAATACAAGCAAAGCTAGTACATTTTAGTTTTTCTGATGCAATATAGATCCAAGAATTTTAAATAAAATGAACTAGTTTTATTGAGAGAATCCAAAATAAAATATGGAACAATTCTTGAACAACCAACAAATTAATACATTGCAATCTTTAGATAATGGCATATGAACAAAGAGCATTGAGAAGTAATTTGATGTACAGAAACACATGAAGAAATGAACTTGCCTGTGTCAGTGAGATAGCATCAGTTATGACAAATGGTACATTCACAATGCGCGCTAGTGTTTTTGCAAGTAACGTCTTCCCTATCCTTATGATACAGGTAAAAGTAAATGAATCAGACAGAAGTCCTTGCAAGCAGTACATAAATACATATATGTTGACAAGGACAACAATTTACACCGCACATGGCAACCAAATCATATGAGGAAGAAAAATATCCAACATACCCGAGCCAGTAGGACCAATCAATAACACATTACTCTTGTCTAACTCAACAAGTTCATAGTCATCATTTTCAACATCAGTATAACTCAAGTGTACTCCTGACCTGGGATTCAAATGAAGATGTCAAGTTAATATGAGGCAATATAGAATAATCAAACATGCAACTTCACAAACACTATAAAACAAAATCAATCGGCTGACAAGACCTCGTGGAAGTGTACAAGGAACTGATGGTAATAGCACTAATGATTACTCAAACAACATTAACGGCGGCTTTCACATGGCTTTAAGCAAAAGCAGTGCCTCAAATGCAACAGGTAAAGGCAGCAAAGTATTAAATGGTGTGCTTTTAAGAAATGCAGTTGCATCAGCAACAGTAAACCAACTCAACACCCCTAACCAACTAAACAGTCAATAGAAAGACTATGGAAGACTAACTCTTTCTTCTGGAAAGCATGGAATATCCTTTTGTAGTGGTTGTGAACTGCCACAGAAAGCACCTGTTACATTAAAACTGGTGTCAATAAAGCCCCATCAACATGAAGTATAATAAACTCCAGCACAAAACCATATCAGCCTCCATGATGTAACCTCTTGTTAATACGGTTGCAACAAAACAAAATTATGCTTCAACGCACCATTCAATCTCTGCTCCTTCCCCACCAAAGGCACACATACTTAATTTGCATAAAGCATACATCAAACTCATTGAACTAACAACGGACACTGCAGAAAAAGTTCGCTAATAGAGAAAGAAGCTAATTGTACATTGAATAGCAGTAAAGAGACTTTTTAGCTCTTTGTTCCCCGAATAAAATGCATCGCATGTGCCCTTAATTCAGAAATAGACAAAAAAAAAATTTTGCCAAAATTTTGCTTGCATTTTAGAGAGTACCGAAATCAAAATGACAAAAAGAAGTACCTTTTTAGCTTTATCCTGTCCAATAACGAACTTATCAAGCGCTTTACATGTTTCCTTAGGAGTAGGCAACTCTTTCTCCGGATCATCGGAAACCTCTTCTACATTTCCACTTCTACCACATTCTTTCTCAATAAATCCCTTCATGTCCTGACGACTACTATTACTACCATCACTACCAGTGTCAAAACCCTTCACCCTGCCAAGCTCGATGAAGCTACCCTGCAAAGGCTCCAACTTAAACGGCCTAAAATAGAACGCTGTTTTGCAATTAGGGCAAAAATTGACCGCTTGATAAATTCCAGTTTCTCTACCCGTAATCGAAAGCGGTCGGTTGGAGAAGAGTACCGGCATTTGGGAGGAACACCGAGGGCAATTGACGTTAGCCTTTATGTGCTCGTAGTTATTTGTGCACCCGTTGCTGAAATGGCGGATGAACCACGTACCCAAACCGGAATTCCTTCTTGGGAGTGGCAGAATGGGAAATTGTGGGGTGCTGAGGATGTAAGGAGTGGGAATTTCAGCGGTGAAGTGTCTGATTGCGGCGGCGGCGGCCCCAAAGGTGGCCTTCGCGCGTTTGGGAAGTGAAATCATGATTTTGGTATCCTCGTATACGTCGCCGTTTCGCGGAGGGGCCTGATGCTGTCAGTGAGACTGAGCTAGGCAGCCAGCGACCGAAAACGGAGATGATGGATGGATTTGTACAGTACATGGGCCTTCTATCATTCAATTCTAAGCCCACCATAACCCTATGGGCTCTAATTTGTAATTGGGTATTGATCCTACATAACCGTTTAAATTATATATAATTTTAATTAGAGATTGATTCGATCTTATTTTTCAAAAAATATTTCATTGTTACAGTAGACGTGAATGCATTGATAATTTTCTTTTTATTTAAATAAACATTTTAAGCAATGAAACAAAAAAGTGAACACTAAACTAATTTTATTAATAAATAAAATAAAAAGAATCAACTATAATTTAAAGACATGTTTTATGCACATTAAAAAAAAAAGAGGTATTTACGTTAAATACCTCTTTTTTAACCCACTTTTTTAAAAATGCAGCCTAACCTGTTTTAATTTTAATATTACCCTTTTTTAATTTTTTGTTTTTAAAAATACCTTTTTCTATCTTAAACCCTAAAAAACTTTACCCCCATCCCATTTACTCCCTTATTCGTGAATTTGTATGATTCTCTCTTGTTCTACAAGTGTCTTTGTGTATTGGTGTGATTTGATCTCGTCTTCTCCAAATCAGTGTGATTGTGTGATTTATTCTCTTCTTCTGCAAGTATCGCTATGCATCGGTGCGAATTGATCGCGTTTTCTGCAAATCGATATGATGGTGTAATTTTTGCTCTTCTTCGGTAAATATCTCTGTGTATTTGTGTGATTTCATCTCTTATTCGGGAAATCGATGTGATTTTTCTCCCTCCAGATCTAAGTTTTAATCTATTCCTCATGCGTTGAGTTGTGTATACAATATTTTTCTATTTCGAATTTATTTTTCTTTTGTTATGTTTGTTTCTTTACTGATTTGTTAATAGATTTGTATTTTATGTTGCTTGAATATCTGGTTATGGGTTTTTGTTGATTTTTGTATTTTGCATGCCGATTTTATCTGTTTATACCTGTATATCTGTTTTCAATGGGAATGAACTTTAAGTGTTCCATTATTTTGGATTTATTAGTGGAACTGATATGTTATCAAATTAGGGGATCAATGGTTAAATGAGAACGAACTTTGATAAACTGTAGTCCTGCATTGAGTATGTATTTCATGGCCTGTACATAATGTCGTTGTTACACTTGTACTCAAAAGTCAAAATTCATTCATAAATTCGTACAAGTTATCTTCTAAGATAGTATGGTGCACGAGTATGATATTGTATTGATTATGATGATTCTTTGGAAGAGCTTTACCTATTTCAGTTTCATATTCCAAAATAATAAAATTGTCAAATTTGGCACTTCTTCCATGCGCATGCCACATATCTGATTGCAAGATAGATGGATTCTGTGTTTATCATGCATGAATTTCTTATTAAGCTAGTAAAATACTCAAACTATATCTGTAGAAGAAAAGAAAAACAAAAAGAGGGAGTTTTATTGGTTGTAAGCTATTATGTTGTTATTCGAATCTTCATCATTGTTCTTATTTGTTTTTAATGGTATGGCTGAAGATACAAAGGATTCCCTCCTATAAATATTTATTTTTCATGGGAAAAAACTGCAACTCATTGTTGAACATTTTCATGAATAATGTCTTACATGGCCTTGGGCATTATTTTGTTCAACTTGTGAAATATACTTTCCCTTGTCCTTTGATCCAAAACTTTTAGTTGAGTGAGCATTAGTTGTTTGTGAATTTCCTACCACTAGACAAATTGGCTCCATTAATTAATGGAAGGTGAATTTACTATTAGATTGCTTCCATTTAGGAATAAGCTATTCTGCTATTATCTCCTACTAGGATGGCGAAAAGGTGATGAGGATTATTTTGTTGTCTTTTTGCTGCAAATACAAATAGAATCCTGTTGTGGGGATTGTCATATGTTTTGCAACACTGTGAGAGACCCTTAGTTTCACCAAATTGGGCACTTCTCGGTGTCATTAATAGCTTGCCCTTCAGGAGTTTCACGTTGTACAACTTTCACCAAAATCCTAGGAGCATGATTTTTAGTTAAGATATCATTGTCAAAGGAGAACAAAATGACTGCCCTAAAGTTCTGTATTTGATTTATGAAGTGCAATATATGGAAGTGATAGGTGGAATTTGTAGTTTCAAATTTGACATGAAGGCTTGTTTATTTCAGTTACAGCTCTGTTGCCATTGGTTGTTTTTCAAATTTGGAACAAAAAGGCCATTAACTTTAAACCAATGTTCACCCACAGCTTCCATATATTGCAATAGATGCTTTTTTTCTCTCTATTCAATTTTCAAGTACAATTTGATAAAGTTTTTTTCTCTATATATATGTTTAATATGTATGTTTCTCTTCTTTGTCAAATGCAGTTGCTCTGTTTAAGATTTGGATTAATATAAGTGATTCCTTAATATAACCAGTTCTTTCTCTTCCCAGATTAACTGCAATGGAACTTTCCTTTTTTTGGCATCAGTAACTAATAAGATGAAGTATGTGATGGATATTGGTCCCATATTTTTGGCTAGGATCGTGCCATGGTTCCTGCACAATGGCACAAATCTTGGCACCCTCTACATAATGGCAGATGAGAATTCCAAAGAACTCAAGACAACAAAGAAGTGGAGTTCTCTGTGGTTAAAGCACAACAAGAAAGCAATAGGGTAGAGGATCTTCTAAATTTGAAAATATATGTAAATGAGACCGTACATTTCTTTTAATATCCTTTATCAGTTTGTATATGTATATATATTATTCAAGCTTAATCAATAGACATTTTTGTAGTAGTATTTTATCATGTTTAGGTACTAAACAAAAAATAGTTTAATTATACCATTTAAAATTTTAGTTATGGAAGTTGGTATATCACGTGGTATACCAGTATACCGTCTGGTATACCAAAATATTGGATAAAATTTTAGTTCTGATATTTGGTATACCAGGTGGTATACCGGTATACCGTCTGGTATATCAAATTTCATAATATAATTTTAGTTTTGGAATTTGGTATACCAGGTGGTATACCGGTATACCGTCTGGTATACTAAATTTCAGAATACAATTTTAGTTCTGGAATTTGGTATACCAGGTGGTGTACCGGTATACCGTTTGGTATACCAAATTTCAGAATACAATTTTAGTTCTGGAATTTGGTATACCAGGTAGTATACCGATATACCGTCTGGTATACCAAATTCCAGAATACAATTTTAGTTCTGAAATTTGGTATACCGGTATACCGTCTGGTATACCAATTTCAAAAAAATTTATTATGAATTATAAATTTTTAAAAATATTAAATTGATTATTAATAAGGATTGTTTAATTATTATTTAAAAAAGATGTAGAGATTTAAGATAAATAAATACAAAAAGAGAGAATTTTTTATTTTCTAAGCTTGATATATATTTCAATTGAGTACTTTAACCTTTTATATAACATAAGAGTAATTTGCATGAACAAATTTCATATGTTTAATAGAATTGAATTCCTATTCTATTTTTTGGTATACCAATTATGAACATAAAAAAATAACAAATATAATAATATTTAAAATAAAAGTGTAACAACTAAAATTAGTATCTAGAACAATGAGAGACCTACAAAAATGTAAGGAAAAAAAAAGATTTGCATATAAATATGATGTATTCTAGTGAATAAAAAATTGACGAAATTGTTAATCAGTTTATTGTCTCATTGTTTAACTAGCAGAGTCAAATATTTAGATTTTATCATTTCTAATATATTTTTACTCAAATCAAAATAACGATCGATTTTCGATTTTTTCGAGTTGAAACCGATCGATTCGATATGAGTTTCAAAATATTTATTGGTACATACAATATGCAAACATAATTTTTATTTTGGTGAAATGTGAGAAAATTTCATGAAGATTAATTCATTATCTCTGACCACAACCTTTCCCAACCAGGTGAGCTTTATAAGTGAGTACGTTATATTTCATAGCAGGTTTAAACAAAGTTAAGGTTGTCATGCATGAACCTCATAACTCTTTAGCATAGCAAGTTTAAAAATTACTTAAATCTAATAAAAACATGCATTCACTCAATCAAACTCCTTCTCGGAACGCAGAAAAATGATGAACAGAGCAATATTAGAACAATCAAATATTCATATCCATGAACAACATTCAGATCTAAGTTTCAACCGCCTATTAGATACATCAAAACACATTCGATATAGAGAATCGTGGGAGTATTGAAATACCTTAGCTGATGTTTATATTAAAGCTCAAAACAGTCATTATACTTGAAATGAAATATAATGATAAACATAATTTTTCTTTTTAACTTGCAATTTTAGATTAAAATTTTGAAAATAAAACATTTTAAAATACACTTTTACTCTTTTCGGAAATATGTTTTTGTATAAATTTAAATTAGTTATATTGGTAAACTTGCATCCAGACCAAAACCAACGGCTCTTATTACCTTAAAAGTTAAAACCAATTTTTTAGAAACCAAAATAAACTTGTCATCTTCGTAAAATCAACGTGTTCGTTATCCTCGTTGCCAGCTTGCCTCATTTCCCGCGGATCTGAGTCAAAGGAGCTCCTGTCTACTTGTCCTATATAAAACTCTCACCTCTTCTTTTATCAAAAATCCCACTTCCTTAATTTTCTTCAGCCGTGGGTTTAAGGCTAACCGTAGCCCTCACGTCTTGCTCTTTCTACGCTTGATCAGCCGGAAATTCAAGTCACCAGCAATGATCGTAGCTCCATTGACTTGCCGGAATCTATCTCCAAATATGAAGCTGCCATAGTCCTTCCCCGTGAGAAGCCGGAATCCGAACCTGTCTTCGCGGAATTTCAACCGGAGGAGAACAATTTGAAATTACACTATCCGAAAACCGTTAAGACGGAATCAGATCAGAAAAAACCGGAGGTTCAGACAGATTCTGTGCTGTTGAGCGTTATCACTTTCCGTCCAATCAACAGTCACTTCGATCGGCGTCCGTTGTTCCCATTCCGCCGTGGACACAATTGCCATGGTCGCCGCCACCGATTCAACCATCTCAACGAGTTCAGGCCAGGTTTCGGTCAATGCTTTGATAATCGGCTTAGAGTTTCCTACGGCGACGACATGGTCGTGGCTAAAGATTAGGAATGAAAGAGGGTTTTAGTTAAATAAAGAAATGGGTATTTTTAAAAGTGTAAATTAAAAAAAAAGGTAAATTTAAAAGGGAAAAAAAGAAGTGGCATTTTTAAAATTGACTTTCTATTTTCGGGTATTTTTGTGAAAGTCCCAAAAAAAAATTGGCTCCATGGTTTTCATTTCACGGCCCACTCCTCTTTATTATCATCCCTATTTTATCTCAAAATTATGCAATGGAATGAACCCATGCATATGCACCTAACTCTTATAATACTAAAGTAGTAGCTAGAGACGTTAGGCAACATATGATATTAAATGGAACACATTATAATTGAATTGAAACCAATATATTGTATTTAAACCTACTAAATCTCAACATTTCAAAAGCTAAATTTTATTGTATTAACAATGTGATTTGCAGTTTATGGATAGTAGCGGACGCAAAACGGATTGGAGAAATTTATTAAAATATATTATGCATACAACAAAAAATAATAGAGGGATCGAACTGCAAAATGAAAAATAAAAAAAAAATAAAGGGAAGTTTTACAAAAACTAAGATTGATAACATATTGGGTGAATGATACGAGGCCTCTTTTTTTTAGCTCTAAATTTATAGATAGTTTCATGGTTATATATATACATATAAGAAAATAAAACAAATTACATTAAAACCTGCATAGGAAATAAAGTTTCCATGGCATCCGAAACTGAGATGTTATTCAAATCAACAGGATAATAAGCATATCAGACGAATCGAAATTTCTGATTGAAAGTCTAATTAGTAAGATAATCTGCCGCGGTATTAGCTTGTTTATAAACATGACGAACCACAACCCGCCAATCGCAATGAAGAAGCTCTCGAATCCTAAGAATAATAGGACTGTGGGCAGATAAATAGTCGAGTTTTCTGTAATGGCCGACACAACACTTTGATTATCTATTTTGAAGCAAATTTTTTCTCCATCCCCATTTTCAAGCTTTCTGTAAATCCAAAATAACTCTCCAAATTTCAATTAAAAAAAAAACATTGTCTCCACTCACATGAACTGAGAAACCGCCAATCCATCTACCCATAAAGTTACAAAAAGCACCACTACATGAAGCCTTGAGAACGGACCGATGATACGAACCATCCGTATTTAGCACAATCCAATCGGGTGGGGCTGACTTCAATCCAACAAAAATCTCACGGACAATAAATGGATAGAATTATAAACGAATTAAATTTTATTATATTATTTTTTATCCTTCCTCTTCTTAAAAATAAAAAGATTTCACATTTACAATGTATAAAAATAGTTAGTATATATTTGCATTTTAAAAATATGATAAAATAAAAATTAACACAAGTATGTCATGGACAAATCGGCTATTGAATGTTGTTATATCTAAGGCCGTCCAATTTGAGTAGGACCTGATTGAAACAGTTGGGAATTTAATTATAAATGGTTCAAAGTGCAAAATGCTATCATTTTATTCCTAAAACTTTACTCAAATATACAATTAAATCCCTCTATTTTGTCATGGAAATATTTAAGTATCTACAACTATCAGATTTACATAAACATAAAAATATCACATTGCAATTTTACCTGAGAGTTAAATGACCGATGTGAATAGAATGATCAAATAACCGGACTGTTCGAGTGAACCAGATTTTAGGATTCGATTATTAATAACCGATTTCCATTTACTTGTATAAAAAGGAAAAATAATTTGGTTCAGATATCGATTAGGCCTAACAACTGGTTAATGGGTCAACTGGTTTGATCGGATCAACTTAAAATTTTTATTATTTTTTTAAATATAATTATTTATAGAAAATTTAAAATATAGTATGTAAAAATACATTAAAAAACCGATTAAATACCAAATATCAATATAAAAGTATTAATTTTAAATCCGATAAAGTTTGTAAATATAAAAATTAAATAAATTATCTTAAATAATAAATATCCAAATAAATTCATATAATATCAAAAACAAATATTCAAATAAATTCATTTAATATGATTAACAAACATCATTAATAACCAATCTTCATCTGTATATTCATATGATTTATGTATATATATATATATGCCAAACAAAAGTAATTTACTGTTAAGATCTAATTTTTTTAGCTAAAATTCGTAATCGGGAGCTATAAAGGCTAATTTTGTAGAGATGTAATGTTGAATGATTTGATTTGACCATTCCAAAAATATCAAATGTATATTAATAAATTGTTTTACATTTATTTTTAGTGTTACTGTTACATAATTTAAATGATTCTTATTGGAGTTCAACAAACAACTTGTTTTGAGTGCATTTTCAAATTTTTAAATTAAAATTAAGAAAATAATTAAAAAATTTAAATTCTTTAAAATATTTATAATTTATTAAATTTTTTCTTTTATAAATTGAGATACAGATGATAAATTTTTAGAAATTTTTAAATATACTGAAAAAATTAAGAATAAAAATAAAAATGTTAATTTCTCAAAAATACACTTGAAATTGAAAAAAATGATCACATACACACATATATATATAAGCTTGCAATCATTTAAGGAATGAGTTTTTGCTCCTGGGATGTGGATCTGCGTCAAAGGCAAAGAAGAAAATACAAAACGTATAATTTTATAATTGATCCGGTCCAATTCGATCCAGCTCGAATTTTGGTTCAATTCAATTTTTTTCGATTTAATTCGATTTTTTTCACATTTTGAATTTTATGTTAAATCAATTAAATTTTTTTATCAAGTTAAGATCCAATCGGTTCAACTATTCAGGTCAAATCAAGTTTCAAAATGTTGATTTTTCCATGCTTTCGCCTCCATCGTTAGTGACATGGACAATATTATAGTCTTACCGTCTAAATGAAAACAAAATGGGTCGAAATATATCGTGTATTGCTAAACTTAGGATTTTTTAATAAAAATAATGGCCAAATTTATAAAAAAAAGTACTAATTAAAGAAATAATAAAAAATAATGCAAGTAAAAAGGTATATAGAAATAAAGAAAAAGAGAACCCATTATCTAGTTAAATATGGAAAACCCGTGCGATAAGGTCAAGCGTCACATGAGGTAAGAGCGTGAAACACAGATAATTATGACACGTGGAATGATCTAAAACAGAAGAGATAAAGTCTAGGTTACATAATCAATTATCGTGTAAATGAAGGCAAAAATATAAATTATATTTAAAATTAAAAAATAAATTTTAAAAAAATAAATCAAAATAAAATTTTAAACGAATAAAATTATTTATTTAATATATATATATATATATGTAAAATAAAAAAAAATTTAAATAAAGAAGGTAATTGTTTTTTTTTTCACTTGGCGTCGCCGGTGGTTGTCTACGTGTCAAAGCTATACAATAACATGTAACCGGGGCTGTCCGCACGTCAGCAACAGAGATGCGCTTCAGTTCACAAGTGCGTGGCTCTCCCCTTTTTATGAGAACAGAAAATGATAGAATAATTGGTCGGTTTTATTTTTTATTTTCACTTGCAAAGGCCTTCGTTTGAATATTTCTGTTTTGAAATTATCTTTTTCATTTTTCCCTAGATAAATATTTGACGATTTTCCTCAATAAAATATTTGAAAATTAATTTCATTAAAATACATGCAATATTTAACATGAGATGATTTAGTATGCTATGCAATAATCTACTGTATAAGATAATGATAATAGTTCGGTTTACTATAATGTTTGTTAGATTAGATTTGAGTGAAAAATATCATTTACAGCTATTTATTTACTTAAAATAAAGAATTTTGATAAGAAAAATTTCCGACAATCAAGTCAGTATTATATTAAAGGATAAATTGGCTAAAAAAGAGCAATACCTGAGATATTCAATATATTTATAGAGATGCGAATTCTATTTTAAATACGATTTTTTTTGTCTGAAATATCCAGTATATTTATAAAGATGCGAATCCTACTTTAGATATGACTTAATTTTTTTTGTTGGAATAGATTACTATCTCAATTAGAAAGACATATTGTCTGATTAGGAAATTAAACTGAGATTTCTAAATAAAAATTTCATTTACTTTAAGTAATAAATAGTCAATGTCTAGATATATCTCTAATCATGATTTTACCTGGATAACAACTCGAGTCCGAGATGATCCAAATAAGCAAGCTATCGGACTAGTTAAGAAAGTTCAGTTATATAGCTTGATTATCAGATACTTACCATTGAATCATAAATAAAAAGTAAAAAAATAAAATTAATTTTAATTAAATAATATGTACCGATGCAGTGCATGTTATTTCTTTGTATCTTATAATATTCTGTTTTATAACTTGATCTTATTATAAAATAAAATATATCCCATAAATGCTGAACTTTGTTCTTGCTTGTACTAACTTAGTCGAATGAGTGAAAATGACCTTGCTTTAGAAAGTATGATGTGAATGTATATATTCTCTTGTGGTACAATTTTTAAATAATCTATTTTTATTAATTTATGGTTTGCTTAATTAATATGGTTTAGTGAGTTGTTTTTCACGTTTCCTTGCTGCTATCTTTCATAATCAGCTTGTTTTCCTTTCTTGGATTCTCTTTTATATTTTATTTAATTATTCATTGATGATGGACAATATCACATCGATTTTGGATTTTTTTTATTAATATTTCAGTGGTAAAATTAATTTTAATATCTTCATTAATTTCAAATTCAACTTTTATGTTTTATCTTCTATAAGAGAAAATAAATTGAAAATTTACACATTCTGAATTATTTTTTATAATAAAAATAATATTTTTCAGATATAATTTTAGTAGGGTTAAAGTATAATTTGATCCCTAAAGCTTGCTAAAATATGCAATGTGGGATCTAAAGTTCATTTTGGTGTAATATTGGCCCTAATATTTTGAAATTGATGCAATGTAGAGCCTTGACTAACGGAATCGTTAGATTGACAAGGCTCGAGTTGATCGATGACGTGACAAATATCATGATATGTGGCGTGATAAGTGGCAACATGTGGGTGATGATGTGGTAGGAAGAGGACACGTCAGCTAACATCTATCCATCCATGTGCATCTCACGTGATTTAAAAAAAGAGAATTTTTTTTTGCTGGCAATGTAATGAAGCCGGCAATTCCAAAAGTATTCTCCTCTCCATAGCACGAACTTCTTGGCTATTCAATCAACAACATATTAGTACAAGTTTAAGTCTAAAGCTAAGAATCAATAAGTTCAATACCTTACGTCCTCATCTTTAAATCTAAAGGAGCACAACTCTCTTCCATAATCAGACTTCACCACCATCCTGCACAGCTGATTAGATGAACAAGTTCGGGATTTGCTAATGAGCAAAATTATAGGAATAACTATAAATGGCCAATTTATCCCAAAATCAACTTCACGACTAAGCCATTTTGATAACTTGCACCTCAAAATAAATTTTTGAAGGTTAAATTATGTTATTTATAGCCAAATTGGGAGTTATTCCCACAATGAACCCAAAAAAGAAAAACACATACACACCCTTGAATTTCAAGAAATTAGGTTCAAAAATCACTTCCAACTCCGATGATAAGTTTTTAGAGCTTCAGTGATTGATAAAGGTATGGGCTTTGCTCTAGTTCGAGCAAGAAACCAAGATTGGGTTGTGGGTTATGAGAATTGAGAAAGGAAAGAGAGGAAAAACGTATAGCCATTGTTATTTGGTGCAAAAGCAGAGGACATTTGGTAATATTGGAAACAAACAAGTGATGGAAAGTGTTGAACTGAGATGAGATTGGCCGAAATGAGACGACCTAATATTCTACAACGGCTGCAATTATTGATCGGAATTAGCAACAAGATGAAATTGCCTCTTCTACCTCCTCCTCGACAGAGCGCCACGATGAATCTCTGCTCGAAATGCTATGGAGATTTTTGCATTAAGGAACGACAACAAAGGCAACAAGAAGCCTCCGTTAAAGCTTCTCTATCAATTCCATCTCCATCATCCATTTCAACAACAATCAATTATGTGCCACATTCAATCGCCGTTGTCTGGCCAGAGGTACAAAATTCGTAGTTAGAGGTGCTGGCAGCGGTCGAGCAGCCGAATTGGTGCTTTATGTGCAGGAAATGGGTTGGTTTGACCAAGTTTAAGTGCTGGTGTGGGAATCGGAAGCCTAACGGTACATGGAAGCCAATGGTCATTGTGAGAGAGATGGAGGTTAACTTTTTTTTTCTCTTTTTTTTTTTAAAATCACATGAAGGGCACATGGATGGTCATGTGTCGACTAATGTGTCCTCTTCATGCCACATCATCGCCCAGATGTCACCACCAGTCATGCTACATGTCTTAAAGTTATCAGTCAACTCACGGAGCCTGATCAACCTAATGATTTCGTTAATCAATGTCATGCATTGCACAAATTTCAAAATATCAGAATCAATATTGCACCAAAAGAAACTTTAGATCATATTTTGCATATTTTGGCAAACTTTAAGGACCAAGTTGCATCTTAACCCATTTTAGTATTTGAAATGTCACATCAGAAATGTATAGGATTATATGTAAAAACATTGGTCATGGAATATTAAAGGGTTATTACATAAATTACCTACTCAACTATCACAATTTATCAATTTTTCTCCCAAATTAATCATATGTTCAATTACCCTCCAAACTTGTTGAAAATATCATATTATTCTCTTATATAACACTTGTCAATTCATAATTGACACTTGAAAAACACATGTCAAATAATAATAGGGGGATAATTTGATATTTTTAACAAGTTTTAGGGATAATTTAACATTTTCAATAGTATAAAATGTATTTTTTATATTTTAAACAAGTTCGAATGACTAATTTGATTAGGGGTGTGCATCGGTTGGGTTCGAGTGAACCCGACCCGATTAACCCGAAATTTATCTATTTTCTTCACACAATCCGACCCTATATAAATATCGGGCCCCTATCCGAACAACCTATTTTTTCAGGCCCCGACCTGAACAACCCGATTAACCCGAAATTAATTTTTTTAATTTACATATTTATATTAAAAATCTCAAATTAAAAAAAAATATTAAATATAATAAAAAATATTTTAAAAATACAACAAACTAACAATTTTAAAATTACATTAAATATATATTATATATTAATTAATATTGTAGAAAAATTATAATTTTTTATTTATATATTTAATTTTTGAATTTTTCGGGTTAGACCCGACCCGAAACCCGATTAACATATATATCAAAAACTGATCCGACCCTAACAATTCGATTAACCCCACCTGATTTTGTCGGTTCGGTTTTTACACACCCCTAAATTTGATATTTTTAACAAATTTAGGGAGTAATTTAACATACAATCGGTTCAAGAAAATTTTTTGATAAACAATAATAATTTAGAGAGGAATTTATATATTATCCCAACATTAAATATAAAACTGTAAATGTTTTAGCACAAAAAGCCTTAGAAATTGGCTTCTCATTTTCTCAAATAATATTGCAACTTAATTTAGTTTCATATCTCTTGTGATTTTCATCGATTTATTCAAATAAAACACTATCCCTTTGGATAAAAAAAAGCCAATAAATAATGTATGCTCTAAACCAATAATTAATTTAATTTTCTGAAAAAAGCTAATAATTATTCATCACTGTGTAAGAAATCAAATAAAAGCATGTGAAATAAATATGCATACAATTATCCCAAAACCCAATTTGATCATAATGATGCACCTGCATTTAACATACAAAAAATATCGTTTTAAATTAGTCTAATAAGAGGCAAATCAAATAAATAAGGAAAATATATGATTTCTCCTCCCAAATTGTCAATTACTCATGAATTAATCGACTAAAATATTAATCTAAAATTTATTTTTTAGATATAATTGTTAATATTATTCAATTCAAATATAATTGATCAATTATAAAAATAAAATTTTTAAAATATTAATTTTTATCGTTTATAAAATTTGAACTCGAAATTTTATTTAAGCGGAAGGAGAGGCAAATACAAATTATGCAGCACTTTAATAAATAAATAAGTTAATGCATAATAAAATACTAAAATAAAAAAAAAATAAAGGAGGCCACCCTAAAAATTTTCGGAAGCCAAACAGAGCATTAAAAAAGCAAATTCCAAAATGCTCCCAAGTCCTCTCCTTTTTCTAGCTCGATTCCTGTCATTGAATCTTCCCCGTGTTCTCTTTCTCTCTCTCTGCCTCAGTTGCTCCGTTTGTAGGCCACCTGCCCTCTTTATTTCCTCACGGCAGCTAAATCCTAATGCCTTCTTCGTTATTCCCAATGCTCCTCGTCCCCTCCATATAATCCCAAACATTCTCATTTCTTCCGGAAATCAGTTTCATTTTCTTTTTCTCCATGGCTCCGATCAAAATCAAGCAATCGCCGAATCCGACGGCTCAAACTATCACCACTACGTCCTCGTCTCAGGAGGCGCGTCCTCTTGTTCGTGAAACGCTCCGTATTAGCGCCAATTTGGCTTCTGCTCCGGCTGTGGCTCCTCCTGTAGTGCCTGTGTCGTCGTCTTCTTCTTCTTCTTCGGCTTTGGTCGCTCCGGCTCAGTCTGTTTCTTTGATTGACAATGGTAGGAGGTTAGGCCTTGTTGAAGAGGAGATTATCGAATCTAGCTTGAGGTTGATTTGTTGTGAGGAAGTTGACGGCCGGAGATGGAAGTATCTCGCGGAGAATGACGGTTTTGGGCGGTTTAAGAAGAATTCGATTCGAGCCGTCAGCTTGCAGGCTCCGCAAGCTCCCGTGGAGGTTAGCGCCATTACTCTGCTGTCTGCAGTTCACTTTTTTTTGTCTTTTTTGTTTTTTTTATTACTTTATTTTTAAACCTATCATTTTGTTTGCTTCATTTTCTGCCATCTTCTTGAGCTGGTAATCTGCATTTTCGATTCTCACTTGTAGGTATGATTTTAATTGCGTTGGAACTTTATAGTCATAGTTCTATGATTAGATTTGTTTGTTTTCTTCCTCTTCAGCTTCCTGCTCATGGAGAGAGAGAGAGAGTTTATTGTTAATTGTGCGTTATGGACCCTGAGTGCAGGAAATAAAAGAAAATCAAATTGAAATTTTCGGGTTTAAGAATATGGATTGACTTCTTCCAATTTAAATGGTTCCAGTATTTATTGATTCATCGAAATTCTAGTTCACCTTAATCCCTGTATTTTGTTGCCAAACATGATAGTGGAAATTTGCTCGGAAATCGATGTTATTGGTTTTAGTACGTTGGCAATAAACTTTGAATGACAATGATATATAGCAGAAGTTGAAGGGAAACAGTTCTTCTTCTTATAGTAATTTTAATTGCATATTCTGGAGAAACTATCGCTCATACGCAGATATTTTTTCCATCACATGCATGCTTATGGCACTTTGTCTTCTGTGAGTTTCTGACTAATTCCGGAGCTTTTGCTAATTACTTATATTATTATTATTATTTTCTCGCTCTGACAAAAGAAATGAAGAAATTTAATTTAATAACTTGGAGGTTAATTGAGTTAAATTGTGTACTGAATTTGCTTGGCAGGAATTGATGTCGTTTGTAAGAACCTATGTAGTGCCAGAAGGTTTTCCAGATAGTGTTACTCCATCATACGTGCCATACATGACTTGGAGAGCTTTGAAGGTATTTTTATTTTTGTTTGAATGAATGGTACTACTGGATTTTGGGGCTATAGTGGAATGTACCAATCACGTTTTTGAAATATTTGAATGTTTGCTGTATTTGATTCTTTCCACTAGCTCTTTATTACTTTGTCGGGATTGAATGACATATGGGCTATTAACATTTTCTTGTAGCACTTCTTTGGTGGAGCAATGGGTGTTTTCACAACAAAAACCCTTTTGAGTTCAGTTGGAGTCTCTAAAAGCAAAGCTATTCCAGGAGCTGTTGCTATAAATTGGATCCTCAAGGTAAGAATGAAACATGTCTTCACTGATTTTCCATGAGAATGTTGATTAGTTGCAATAAATTTATTTCAATTTCTGTTGCTTTATATTTTATTGGCTAAAGCTTTGCAGGCTGCTATGCTATTTTTACAATATGCACTCAGTTTACGGAAAGCTATGTTTCCAGAGGCTTCTCCGTTGTTGCTGCAGCTAGGTTGCAGCATTGCTTAATTTTCCCATACTGATGTCTCTTTGATTTCCAAGCTTTGAAGGGCATACAAATGGACCATAGATTTTTCAGAGTCCTTTTAAATGTTCAAAATTCTGTTGCAATTTCTGGGTTCCGTAATTGACTTGGCGTCCGAGTGTGTTTGAGAATTGATATAATAATTTGGTGGAATTTTTTTGTTTGTTTAACGTTTCATCTTAATATTGGCCTATTATACATGCCAGGCCTAGGTGGGTTCACCTGGTGAAGAAGTTTGCTTAGTTCTCATGTGTTTTAGGATATTTGAAACTGACTGCATTAGTATATTTTAGATTTTAATCTGCAGTATTATCTTGTCTCACTGGTTATAATCAGGAAGAATGAAATAGAAAAAGGAAATAATTTGATCCTCAAGCAGGGTAATTTTTGTGGGTATACTTGTGTGGTTTGTATGTGAAACTAGAAAGGATTCATGGAACTGGGAACATGGGTGATTATATTCCTTGACAGGCTATAGGATTCAAGCTAGACTTCAAAATTGAACATAGTTCGGTCAATTTATATACATATGCTTCTTTAATGTTGTTCAGTTTTCTGTTCAAGCTTTATATCATCTCAATTTTAAAAATTGGACTCTCACATGGAAAGAAGGATATACACATTTTATGTTTGTGTTTTTAATTGCATTCTGAGTTCACCATCAAGTTCGATGCTATTACCATCTAAAAACTTCTTTATTTGCAGGTATTGAAAAGAAGATTTCTTGTTGCTGAATTTGCGAATTGTTTGCAGTTTGCTCATATGTTGATGTTTGACCATGTTTTTGTGGACTAGTGAATATTGCTAAATAGCTTATTATTTTATTTGCAGGATGGTGCTGGCCGTGTGGGGAAAATGCTTTTTGCACGGCAAGGAAAGAAATTTGATTATGATCTAAAGCAGGTACAAATAATATCAGCTTTGACCAATTGTGCAATCTGTCCTGGCTGGACTTTTTCTGACTTCCAATGCATTATAGTTGCGGTTTGCGGGTGATCTTCTCATGGAATTGGGTGCTGGGGTTGAGTTGGCAACTGCAGCTGTCCCGCATCTCTTTCTACCCTTGGCTTGTGCTGCTAATGTGGCGAAGGTTTGCTTCTCTATTTATTATTAGAAATGTATATATGGTTTGCATTCTCATAGTTTATTGCTTAACCTTAGAATGTTGCTGCTGTAACATCTACATCAACTCGAACGCCAATCTACAAAGCCTTTGCTAAAGGAGAAAACATTGGTGATGTCACTGCCAAGGGAGAATGCGTTGGCAATCTTGCAGATTTGGTATGCTTATTCCACTAAACATATGAAGTTCGTGTCACCCATATAACTGTAATTAGGTTATATTCATGGAATAAAATAGTTTTTGGCACAAATATGGGCACTGGAAAGAAAGTTTAGATTACACAAATTTCTCAACTTCAATTTTATTTTTGTTATCCGGAGTTTGCTGAAAGTTTTGTTTAAAGAAGTATCTTTCATTTCTTTTGTTCCTTTTTGGAATAATTTAACTTATATGCATTATTAGCAATGCGATGAACCAAGTGGTGCTGTTAACAACATGTTTGACGGGTTGTACTTTGAAACCAATCTATTATGAGTTTATTTGATGGTATGTCTCTTGTTATTTCAGTAATACAAAGAAACTAAGACAATAGATGAGCTTAAGAATTCTGAAGGTGTCTCATGCTTTGCTCATAATTTTATTGATCTTTGAATTGTCATATCAATATTGAAGTTGAATTCATTGTGCTTGTTGTCTGTGTACCGTGTATGTACATTCTTAATTATATAATAATTTCAGTTGATATTAATTTACTTTGCCTGCTGTCTTGTGAAGCTGGGAACTGGGCTTAGTATAATGATTTCAAAAAGAAATCCTAGTTTGGTTACCACATTTGCCCTCCTTTCATGCGGCTACATCTTCAGCTCTTACCAAGAGGTTAGACAGCGGTGACATAGTTGTTTATCTCTTGGACATTTCCAATTGTGTTTTGTGCATGTAAGGCGAATCAGTTATGCTAACTTAGGTGATGTGTCTTGCTAGGTTAAATCCGTGGTGTTGCACACTTTAAACCGGGCCAGATTCAGTGTGGCAGTGGATTCTTTTCTTAAGACAGGTAAGATGAAATGGTCCACAAACTCGCACAATATCATTATAATGCTATTGTTTAATTATCTCTGATGGCTGGTCATAATTTTCTTGATGTTTTAAACTGACTTAATGATATATTATTCTGATACCTATTTCATGCTTTATTTTTATTTTTATTTTCAGGACGAGTGCCCTCACTGCAAGAGGGAAATCTGAAGGAAAATATATTTAGCTTTCCATGGTTGAAGGAGAGGCCTATTGTTATAGGTATGCAGAAGATGAGTGATTTATATATATTACTTACTGGAAATGACTTTCTATGAATTGCTAGCTCCTGAGCTCACTCTAGAGTTTGTTCCAACTGTTTTGCAGGGCCAAGATTTAAAGAGGCATTTCAAGACCCAAGTGCATATCTTGCTATACAGCCTCTATTTGAGGTATGCCCCTCTAAAATTTCAGATTTCAAGGAAGGATATCTGTTCCTCCAGCTATTGATTAATTACTTTTCAATCTTTATATATTGAACATATACTGTGGATTGATGACAGAATGAGAGATATATAGTGAGTTACAATCAATCAAAAGATAAGGTCTATGCTTTGCTCAAGGATCAGGCAAAGTCAGATGACATTCTAAAAGCAGCATTCCATGTGAGATATAGTCACACTGACCATGTTGTGTACTTGAAAACTACAAAATTCTCTGTGTGTTATGTACAAGCCATAAGATGCTTTATCTTTTATTGCAGGCTCATGTGCTTTTGCATTTCATACATTCATCAAAAAATAACCACTCTTCATCAAGGAAGCAACAAGAATATGGCAATTCAAACTATATTCTCTCACCTAATCATATTGAGGCTCATATTGCTGAGTCATGCAAAATGGTGTCAGCTTTGTACGGTCCTTTCAAAAGTAAAGCTGCAGAACAGGTAAGTGGATGTTAATATTCTTATTTACCTTTCTACCATATGTAGGTGAATCATTCTGTTGTAGATATTAAATATCTTCTTTAAGCATTTAGTGGATTGGGATCTTACATGCTAATCTACAAATTGAAAATTGCATCCTTTTCAAAAGAAAAGAGAAATCTCTTATTATGTTTAATGCCCTTCCAACTATATTCGCCAGATAAAGAAGAGAGGTATTTTTAATTTCTCCGCCTAATAATATGATTCACCAATGTCCTTGAGTAGTTCAAATGCTAGTGCTTCTGACATCTAGACTATATTTGTGCCTTCAAATGCCTAAAGTATTTCTTTAATACAAAATTTATGTTCTTGAACCGGGAAGAACATTAGTTATCGACTTTAAATGTCAACTTTTTATTGTTGTTGGCATTTTCAAGGTGCATATGCTCATGAGAAGGAAGGGAATCCTGTATTGTTGTTGTGCATACCAAGTTCAATCACAGCTAATGGCATTATTGATGTACATTAATCCTATTTACGATCATGTAGGGATGGAGGATGTCATACTCACTCCTTAATCCTGGTCGAGCCAGACTTGTATTGCAATGTTAAATTCGAACCTCGCTGTTGATAATTCTCTTTGCCCATGATCGGGAGTTTGACCTGTCCACTGCTGAAATTGCATCCAATACTCTGGACATGTCCACCATCTATCCTTGGAAATATGTAAAGTATCATAAAGAAGCCGAGGATAAACAAATAGGACCGTGGGAACCATGGGCTTAATAAGATGGTCGGGTCTCTCAGTCAAGCACCCAAGTTCCTTTTGCAGTTCACAATTTCTGCTCCTTCAGATGCACTTGGAGGCACGCGAGATGCAGTTTTGAGTTGGAGAAAGGAGCTATTAGTATGGTATAGCCCAGAATTGCATTTTGTAATAATGCATATCCATATGCATTTTTGTTTCCCATTTTTATGGGTTTCTTGTTTTATTTGCTCTCTCTCGCTCTCACTCTTTGAGCCCACTTTCTCTCTTAATGCTGGCTGTCTTTTTATAGGATACGCACTGAATTGCCTTTCAATATCCCTATTAAATTTTCAGCTCATTATTTTTTAGTGCACAACTAAGTGAGAAAAATGCTGAGTGCGATCTGTGCCCAACAATCTATACTGTACTATTTCCGCCGTAATTACATGTTGCTTGCTTTCTGCTGCAACTATATGATCACATCAACTTCTTTGCTTTCAGTGATACGTCTCTTTGCCTGATTGCCGCAAATACTCACGCACACAGAGGTACCCAATTTCATTTGTGGTTTTTATCAGTAACAATTTGGAGTTTTCTGTTACTTTGGTTGTGCTAGTAAAGAATTGAAACGATTGGTGATAAAAGTATTTTCCTAATTCAGATAAGGGATAGGTGGGTTCCATCTACACTCTGCATGATCCACTTGGACAGCTACACAGCCTATAAATAAATTATGGTCGGACAATACACCAGTCTATACAAAAATATCTTGCAGAATTGGCTTCCCTTCAATTAATCTTTTACACTGATTGATATATAAGTGGGCAGGGATGTCATCTCCATGGCAGCAAGCTACATTAAATGTGCTCAGAAGATCATGGTTCCATAATTTATTAGCCCCATTAAATGCGGCATCATAAATTCACAATATACACATTCTTACTTAACGCCTCTCAAATATAATATAATAATAATCCTTATTTTATAAAATAATAATATAATAATAATTTACAGTTTATTTCTTATTTTATCAAGCAAAAATTAATTTTCATATATTTCATTGTATGGTTAATTTGGTTTCATGAATGTATATATGTATGGATGTGCTCTTCTTCAAATCCTATAATCCTTCTTTGTATTTAGTATTTTACTTTTTTGACCATTAAATTAATTAATATTTCTATTCCAAATATGATTTGATGGTGAAAAAATGAAAAATAAAATGTGTGTGTGTGTATATATATATATATATATAAAACTGCGCATTAATGTTCAAATTTATTGGCCAATAAATCTACAGATTGAATTGAACAAATCCTTCTTTGCAATATCGAAAGAGAAGATAATTAGAGGTCAAGAATAGAAATTAAAAAAAACAAAGGGTAAGGATGAGCTGGGAAAATGAAGAGGTCCCCCCCCCCCCCTCAGGTGCTGGTCCTCAGGCATGCAGATGGTAGCTGAAAACATCATTGAAGATATTTAAGATGTGTAATTTATTTCTATTTAACAAATGGATTATCAATTTTAGAAGAGATAGAGAGTTATAGACCATATGTTATGTGTTGTTCTTTTTCATCATCTTAACATTTACTTGATTGCAACACACACACACACACACATATACATACATACATACATATATATATATATATATATATATATATATATATATACACACATACTACTTTTGCCACACTAAATTTAGTTAATTGATTCAATTTTGTCTTCATCTATTCCTTCTAGTAACCAAGTGGATCAACTTGTTTAAGTCTATATGTACACTTGTGCCATACTTTCCCGTGATAATTGACCAAATAGTAAGACAAATAATGGCTCACTCATATATAAATATAGCTGCTCTTCACTCGTCCCTTTCATTTTTCACTTCTATCACACACTTGTTTTCATTTTCATTTCATTCTCTTCTTTGCTTTCATCATTTTTTAAGTTTTTTTTGTTTAAATTTATATAATTACTTTAATTTTAATTAAAGTAATTATTGCTATAATTACCATAATTTCATTGACATAGCAAAGGGAAGATATTATTATGATATAGTATTTAAATTTATTAATTAAAATTTAGATTATTATTAATTTTATTTTTGTGATTAATTTGTAGGTGGTAATAATTTTGAAGGTTATCTAATTTCAAGATTGAAGGTTATTTATTTAGTTTGACATGTTTAAATTGAACTAAAAGGTTGAAAGAAATGTTTTGAGAATAAGAAGGTTTAGCATTGAGGAGCATTATACAGAAATTGATCCAAGAATTGTACCTTATATAAGAGCATTCGGGTTAATAGAAATTGCAAGAATTGGAGTGATAAATATTGATTAGAATTTAATTACATCACTCATTGAAAGGTGGATACCAGAAATCCACACGTTTCATCTCACATGTGGTGAAACCACAATAACACTTCAAGATGTACGTATTTTAATAGGGTTACCGATTGAGGGTTAATTTCTGATTGAAAGAACAAACCTTGATTGGATGACAATTTGTTATAATTTATCGAACATTATACTTATTAAGTAATTAAATTTAATGGTCCTGCCATATTTGGGCACGTTTTTTATTATGCCCTTCATTTCGACATAGTGTATATTGGTTAGGTCTATCGCGTTCTCTGCTGTCCATTTCATTACGATATCGAGACGTCCTTAGTCGGTCCTTTTTCCTTATAAACTCTAGATTAGGCACCAGAGTTAGTCCAACATATGGTGGCCTAATCACAATATCCAAGTGGTTGGAAAAATGAACCATAACAACTCAATGCCTCCAAGAGTTTATAACACTTGTCAACGTATGTTCACATGTCAACACGTACATGCATACATGCCGCTATAGCACCTGAATATGGCATTTTAGTACTTTGAAATTTATCATATTCACATTGGCGGCAATCCAAATTAATAGCATGTGTGTTATTACCTTTTCTTTTATTTTTTTTATTTTTAGTCCTGTTTGTAAACAATCCTAAACGTCGATCAAAACTCTCAACTCTGTGCCCACAAGTTTTTTTAGTACGCTTTGCCATCTCCTCCAAATAGTTTTGAGTGTATGTATTACCAGATGCTATCTGAGCTCGATACATGATCCTTTTGTCATAAAAAAATTTGACAAACCTAGCAAATACATGCTCAACAACACAACAAACTGACATTATCCTAACACCCCTTAAAGCACTATTTACACTTTTAGTAATGTTAGTTGTAGCATGGACATACCTATGACCTCTAAACTCTCTAATAGGACTTGTATCAATAGTTTTCAATTCATCAATATTTTTACATTGTGCAGGAGTCTCAAACTGTGTACCAAAATCTGACTGAGTAACTCTTTTATAATCACCATATGCATTTCTTTCTTCTGCAGTTGGCATAGACTCCCTTTCTCTAGCATTAGCCATCTGATTAGTATTGTTTATTGCATTTTCTCTATCTTCAATTATAATTTTTTCAGTCATAACAATTAGTTCCGCAATGGTGTATCCAGAAAATATATCAAAATTCTCATAAATTTGATCAATGTCATCATCATCGATTACATCCATACATGCCCAAGAAAATGACTCCTGATTGTTTACCGGACACTTATATATTATCCTATTAATCCTCTCATTCGCATGTAAATCAAATTTAACTGCTATCTTATGAACAAGTGAAGCAAATGTTGGTTTGCTCCTAATTTTCAATCTCTTTGATCTTACTGATAGATTTGAAGTGTCATACTTAAAACCAACTATGCCGAACCATGATTATCCTCCTGTGTGAATTATAAAAGTAACTGGGATCAGCATTTTTTCCTACATTATATTTACATATATCTAAAAAAAAATAAGTTTTAAATTACATATAAAATCTTAAAATTTTGGTACACTCACATCAAAATTAAAATTTAAACTGTTATTATTTATTAATGTTTATCTTTTTATGAAATAATTTTTACATAGATCTTAACATTATACATCTACTTTTTTAATATATACAAATTTCTTAAACCAATTATTTTTAAAATTATTTAAAATTTTATTTTAATATCCTTGTCATGTAAATCAAATTTCAAGTTATTAATTTCATAAAAAAACACATGCAAATTAACTTAATCAACACATACTTAGATTTAATAATTATTTATTCTGTTCTTAACATATAATCTTTTCATACTAATTAAATAGACTACATAATGAGTGCTAATTAGCTTTAAAATTACAACTATTAAACGAGATTAATCGGGTCAGTTTTGAGTCACTGTTTTAATGTTAGTTTCGGGTTGGATCACTTCGAATTCAAATTCAGATTTTAAGTCAAATTCACTTTTTCAACATTAAACTGATCGTTAAATTTTTAAACTATTGAATCGATTTTTGATTTTATATTTTTTAAAATATCAATAATTTTCAACAACTTTTAAATAATAATAATAATAATAATAATAATAATAATAATAATAATAATAATATATGTAGATTCAAAAAAAAATACTAAAAAAAATTATGAAAATATATTATAAAAAAAACTCAAATATAACATAATTTTATGTCAACTAATTTGTTAAAATAAATTAAATAATAATAATGACTCGTTATATATATATATATATATATATATATATATATATATATATATATATATATATATACACACACACACACATACACACACTCACCTGCAAGCATATATGTACATATATTACATGCATTTATATCCCTATATATATATATATATATATATATATATATATATATATATATATATATATATATATATATACATGTTGGAAAAAGTAAAAAAAGAAAAGCCTTATAATTTGTGGCAGTAGAAATTCTTTATATATAAACAAAATGACACAAAATAAATAAAATTGAATTTTTTTTCCAAATTTGATTGATACCTAAAATTGAAAAAATTAAAATTAGAAATAAAATCTAAAAAAATTTGGTTTTGTATTGATCAGTTTAAGTTACGGGTCATGTTTTACCTTTAATTTTTCAGATGGGATTATATACTTTTTTTAGTCGGATTGGAGTCAATTTTTTGAATAGATTTGAATTAAGGTGAAAATTTGACAAGTTTATCTAAAGTATACAATATGCCTAGAAATAATATTTTTTTTCTTCATATAAGTAATTGTTTTGATTTTGCCATTGCTATTTTTCCGTCAAATATAACTTGTTTTTTCCATGTTATAACTGCAAAAATACTCTTAAATAAAATTTGCACATTGCCTTTTTTTTCCACATAATCAATTTTTCATTACATAAATAATTCTAACCTTAAACTGATGGAGAACAGAATATTGGTATCCAACAAATTAAACAAACAAAAAATCAAGCAGAAGAGTATAAGAGAGAAGAGGTGGATTTTATTGATGGAAAACTGAAAAATACAGAAATACAAATCCCAGGAAGGTAACTTCCCTCTCCAGTAAGGAGCCCTTCTCAATAGCAGCAAAATAAATGATTATCTAAGATGTCCTCTCTCCCTAAAAATAGAATAATAAAGCATTCCTTCCAAAAGAAAAATCGTTTGTTCCCTCATGTCCAGCTAGGACTAGGCCTAACTAACTCTGCTAGCAGAATTTCAGCTCAATAATAGAATTTTGTGTTTCCTTCTTTGCCTCTGCCCTGATGATTCTTCCTGCGGGTGTAAACCTACAGTTTCTTTGGCCCAAAAAAGTTATACTCCAGCTCCATATCTTCTTCGCCATCATCTCTATCATTGTAGCCCCCTTGAAAATCAATCTTGTCTTTAAGACTGAATTGTGGATAGTTCCTTTTTACGACATATTCATCTTCCTATGCAGCTTTATCAATGTTCTTAGAGTGCCACTGAATGAGCCATTAGGGGATACTTTCTCCATTTCTTTGGATTACCCATGTAGCTATTACCTTTTCAGGTACAAGATCATCGATAGGGTCCAACTCTAACTCCGAAGGCAGGTCACTAGAGATAGGATGCATCCCCACAGCCTTTTTAAGTAGAGAAATACGAAATATGAGATGTACCTTAGAAGTTGAGGGGATAAGTAAGTGGTAGGCAACACGTCCTACCTTCGTAGCCACCTGATATGGTCTGAAATAGCGAGCAGATAATTTTTAAAAAATCCTCATGCTGATGGATTGTTACCTATGGGGTTTCAACTTCAAGTATTCCCAATCACCCACCTTGAAGAAAACATCCCGATGGTGTCGATTTGCTTGAATTTCCATCTGCTGTTGTGAGCGCAATAGCTGCTGCTTGAGTTGATTCGGAGCCTCGTCTCTGTCCAAAAGATCATGGCCTACTGCTTTCACTTGTACCTCTCCTGGAATATACTGGAGAATTATAGAAAGGCTTCTCCCATATACTACCTCGAAGGGGGTAACTCCAGTACTCACGTGAAAGGTGGTATTGCACCAAAATTCCGTCCAAGGTAGCCATTTGCTCCAAAAATGGGGTTGATTCGTGATGAAACAATGTAGGTAAGACTCAAGGCAACGGTTGATAACCTCAATCTGTCCATCTATCTCGGGGTGGTATGAAGAACTAAACTTGAGTTGGGTACTATGTAATCGGAATAACTCTTACCAAAAATAGTTCATAAACACCGGATCGCGATCACTTATAATCAACTTTAAAAACTCATGGAGGCGCACAATATCTTTTACAAATAGTTCAACTATTATTCGGGTTGTATATAGGTGCTTAAGAGCTGTAAAATGGTTGTACTTGGATAGCCTATCCACCACCACCATTATGGCATCAGACCCTTTGAATTTTGGTATCCCCGTAATAAATCCATTGAAATATCATCCCAAACAACCTGTGGGAGGGGGAGAGATTGTAGCAGCCTTGCTGGAGATAATATGAAAACTTTAAATTGTTGGCAAACTAAATAATTTTTCACATAGTCCTTGATCCCCTGCAACATTCCTTTCCAATAAAAAAATAGATGCGATTCTCTTATAAGTTTTGTAATAGCTTGAATGACCCCCTATGACTAAGTTGTGAAACTCTTCCAAAATGGCAGGGATCCACTTGGAAGTTAAAGAGAACACTAGCTTTCCGTTTCAATATAAGGTCCTTTATTTCAACTAGAACTTTGAATTGGAGGTTAGGTTGGCTTATACTGCCTGTTTAATGCTTATCAAATAAGGATCCAACTCTACTTCTTCCAATATTTGATCACCATCGGCCCATGTAGGCGAAAATTCAAAAGAAGCAAATTTTGTAGAATCTTGCTATCTTGATAGGGATTCGATTGCTGTGTTTATCTTTCCAAGCTTGTATTTTACCTCAAAAGTGTATCCCATTAGTTTAGTAAGCCAATGCTATTGCTTTGGGGTGGTGATATGTTGCTGTAGTAAATTACGCAAACTTTTTTGGTTGGTATAGATAGTAAACTTTTTGCCCAAAAAGTACAGCCTCCAATGTTGTATTGCCAAGGTTAAAGCCATGCATCAGCTCTTTCTCATAAGCAAACTTGGCTAAGTTTCAATCAGCCAGGGCTTTGTTGTAGTGAGCTAAAGGCTTGCCTGCTTACATGAGGACAACACCAATCCTAAGACTAGATGCATCACACTCCATGCAAAAAGGTTGAGTGAATTTGAGAAGTGCCAACAGTGGTGCGGTTGTAAGCTTATTTTTAAGGTATCAAATGCCGCTTGAGCTTGCTCATTCCAAATAAAGCCATTCTTCTTGGTTAACTCCGTCAACGGCCTTGCAATCTTTTCATAATCTTTCACGAATTTCCTATAGTAGATTAAGCCCCAAAAAACCCTGAACTTCCTTGACATTTTTTTGGAATCGGCCAGTTTTGCACTGTAATAACCTTAGATGGGTCAACAGTAACTCCATATTTGAAAATACAATGTGCAAGATAATCAATGAAAGTTTAGCCTATCGCACACTTCTTGGGATTAACCTTAAATTGGTTATCTCCTAGAACCTGCAAAATAATAAATAAGTACTGTACGTGTTCCTCCTAGCTCCTGCTATAGATTAAAATGTCATAAAAAATAAGGACCATGCACTGCAACAATGGTTGACAGATATCGTTCATCACACTTTGAAAGGTTAAAGGAGCGTTAGTGAGCTCAAAGGGCATTACCAGAAACTCGTAGTGTCTGTCATGTGTGCCAAATGCTATTTTTTGCTTATCGCCTTCACGCATTCAAATCTGGTAAATGCCTATTTTTAAGTCCAATTTGGAAAAAAATTCTGCTCCATTCAATTCATCCAATAGTTCATTGACCATAGGCATGGGGTATTTATCAACCACCGTCACCTTGTTAAGCATCCTGTAATCGATGCATAAGTGCCATGTCCCATTTTCTTCCTTACTAATAGGATCAAACTGAAGTAAGGCCTTTAATTTGGTCGGATAAGTCCCTGCTGCAGCATTTCCCTTACTTGCTTCTGAATTTCAGCCTTCTATAGGTACGGGTACCTATGGGGATGAACACTTACTATCTCGTATTCTGGAATAAGCTGAATAGTGTGGTCATGCAGTCTTCAAGGTGGGAGCCCAATCATTGGTAGAAAAATAATAGAAAACTGGTGTATGAGGGCCTCAATTTTCATCTTTCATTCCTGGGATAAACTCGATATTGGAGCCGGTGTCAACTGTGAAAGGTGCCAATGCTTCTGCTTCAGACTTTTACCACCTAACCATACCTGTAGGGCACCCACATCTGAGGGATTTCCCTTTATACCAGTTAATTCCACCTGCTTGCCTTCGTACTCAAACCTCATCCACCTCTGTTCCCAATTATGCAAAACATTGCCCAACGTTTTCAATCATTCCATCCCTAATAAAAAGTCAATCGATCTCAATTCAAACACCAATTCTTTCAATAACCGAGCAAAAATCCCTAATTCGTATGAAATACCCACACATTTTTCTTGGATCGAAATTCGATAACCATCCCTTAATTTAATCTTAATAGGGAGAATAGAGGTAGTGGGGAGATTTAGTGATCTTACCAGTTTACAAAAAATAAAATTATGCTTTCCTCCAGAGTCGACCAACAAAATGAACGGTATGCCTTATACGGACCCCTTTAATTTGGGAGTGCTTGGAGCTTGAGTATTTTCCCCTGCTCTAAAAAAATTTTCATGGTTGCGCACTCTCCTTTCGCTCTTTCATCCTCACCTCGACCATCTTCCCCTGCTATTTCATCCTCATATTCATCTAAAGCCCCTAATAACTCATTATCCATAATCGTAATTCGTAACTTCCTAGTGCTGTAGTGATATTGTGGATTGTATGGTTGGACGCATTTGAAACATTCCCCAACCGACGACGCTCGTCGATCTCCCTCAACGACAAGTGATGCGGTCCTCTGTTCCGTAAAGCTTGTTGGACTTGGTTGGGAGAGGGCAGCAATCTTAGTGATGAATTGTCAGCTAGGTTTAATGGTAATGGGCCTAGGCTTTTACTTTTAAACCTTGGATCGGGTTGACTCACATCTTTGGGGATAAGGGGGTGAACGATCGGTGGGGTGGCGTATGTTCCTTCAGATCGGCTCCAACCTCCTTCGTCTCTCTCCCTCGCGACCACTCTATGACTCTCGAAGGGTTAAAAGTAAGCTCAACATCTCATGCAAACTCTATGACCTTTTCACAATTTTAGGGTTTTTTACCTAACCTATCTTCCCACTTATTCATTCAGATCTCCCATGAAATACCCTAAGAATTGAGTCTTCGATGTCTTCAGGATATACCTAATGATTACTTCAAACTCCTCTATGTATTCATCGATCGTACTGATTTGAAAAAGGGTTTGCAATCCAGTTGAGGAGCACTAGGTTGGCCAAATCATGTTTGGGATCGGATAAAAACTCTGGCATGTGTTTCCAAGCTATCATCGATTTCTTCGGTGGATGGATCTTTGTGTTTTGATGTTAGAGGTTGTTTTTCAAGTTTTTCCTGGAGCTTAGAATTCATGTGTTCAAATTGTTCTTCGACAAACTTTTGGAATACAACTATGGATCGCTGTATTGCACCCAAAGTTCCTCATGGACATCAACTCTCTCCTATAAATCGATCTTGATTTGCAAACCTATTTTGGTGGGTCATTCATGGTGTTCTTTTCGGTTTCCCACAGGCTGTGCCAAATGACAGAGAACAAAATATTGGTATCCAACAAATCAAACAAACAATAAATCAAGCATAAGAGTAGAAGAAAGAAGAGGTGGATTTCATTGATGGAAAACTAAAAAGTACAGAAATACAAATCCCAGGAAGGTAACTTCTCTCTCCGGTAATAAGGAGCCTTACTCAATAACAACAAAACAAATGATTATCCAAGATGTCCTCTCTCTCCCTAAAAACAGAATAATAAAGCATTCCTTCCAAAAGCAAAACCGTTTGTTCCCTCATGTCCAGCTAAGACTAGATCTAACTAACTCTATTAGCAAAATTTCAGCTCAATAACAGAATTCTGTGTTTCCTTCTTTGCCTTTGCCCTGATGCTTCTTCTTGCGGGTGTAAACCTGCAGTTTCTTTGGCCCAAAAGAGTTCTGATCCAGCTCCATATCTTTTTCACCATTATCTCTATCATAAACTGATAAGATTTGGATGTATTGTTTGTTTTTTTCATTAAAGGACACTAATACCATTATATTATTTTTACCCAACGGAAAGTTATATGCTTGAGAGAAAAATTAGCCTGCAAATAATGTTTCTCAAGGAAATAATCTCTAAGTGTTTTTTTATGACCTTCCGCATATTTGATCCGACTTTTTTAAATTCACATGATCAATTAATTTAAGATCAAGTTATATTGGACCCATAATTGCAGGGTTTTTTTTTTTTTTTCAATTGCATGTGCTTTATGTATGGGATGAGATTGAATTCAATATCTCAGGGAATTCGAACTTCTTACTACTCATATGGTGTTTTTATTTTTTTTTTCTTTAAACAATAGAATACTAAACATTATCATACTCATAATAACTATATATATAGACAACTCCCAGACATTTTCTCTTCTCAGTTAACAAATCCAACACTCGTGAAAAAATCCTATATCTATGCAATAGTTAGTACAAATTTAATTTTGTCTCTGTATGTATATATATAGAGAGAGAGGGAGAGAGAGAGAAGAAAGTTAGCTCCTTGGTTTCTCAAAAACAATTGACAAATTCTGTTAGGAGTGTAAAACATAAATAAATAATGCACACCCAAAAGAATAACACATGCATGCATTGCATATATATATATATAAACTAAGAAAACGGGGAATTAGAATAATAGTAATGTCGTCAATTAAACATGAAGAAGACTATTCAGTGTTGAGATCCATCCATTTCTATAAATCAAAATGGATTAAACAAAAACATGATAATCATCCATAATTAATTACTATCGAACTCAATTTGCCTAAACGAAATTACACCATCAATATTATTTTAAAGTATTAAGAGAAATCAAAGAAACATGCACAAGACAAAGGATAATATATAGAGTAAAAAATATTGTGAAGAAAAAAAAATACTTTAATAAGTAGTAGCTAGGGCTAATAAACCACAAACTAAAAGAGATAATTAATGAAGAAAGAAAGCTTAATTATAGTTAATTAAATCTCTTCTTAAATATGATTAAGTAGTAGTAGAAGTAGGAGGAGGAGGAGGAGGAGGAGGAGGAGGAGGGTTCTTCTTGGCTAATCGAACTCAATTTGCCTAAACGAAATTACACCATCAATATTATTTTAAAGTATTAAGAGAAATCAAAGAAACATGCACAAGACAAAGGATAATATATAGAGTAAAAAATATTGTGAAGAAAAAAAAATACTTTAATAAGTAGTAGCTAGGGCTAATAAACCACAAACTAAAAGAGATAATTAATGAAGAAAGAAAGCTTAATTATAGTTAATTAAATCTCTTCTTAAATATGATTAAGTAGTAGTAGAAGTAGGAGGAGGAGGAGGAGGAGGAGGAGGAGGAGGAGGGTTCTTCTTGGCTAAATTATGCTTGTTGTTATGCATCCAAACCTTAAGAACTCTTCTTTTGACTCCAATTTCTTGGCAGAATTGTTGCACCACATACTCTTCTTGTTTCTGAATTTTCCATCCGACTTTCTCAGCAAAGTTAAGCATTTTCTCCTTTTGTTCTTGAGTGAACTTTGTTCTGAATCTTTTCTTCACTAGTTGATGATGAGTAGGCCTAGCCATAACTACCCCACCAACATCTTCATGTTCATCAGATTCTGAAGGGAGAGAAGGCAAGTTGTAGGACATTATCATCCCATGGTGGGGTGCGCCTGCTGGTCTTGAGGAAACAGCTGTAGGGTACCCTAAAGCTTCAGGCCCTAAAATGCTCTTATGGTGGCCTAAAATGAGTTTTCTTGATCTGTTGAAAGGTGGGAAATTATAATCATATGAATTTGGTTCACCTTCTATTTCTTTTCTGTGGAAGTTTCTATGGCAATTGCAAGCTGAGCATGTTAGTGCTTCAATGCTACCTTCTTCACCACTTGGCATAAATTCTCCACACCCATCTGTGGCATTTCCTCCCATGGAAGCTGCATGGTTCTTTAAGCATTCTCTGTATCTCACCATTTTCTTGAATGGATGATGGTGATGGTCATGATCTGTGGTTATGGAGGATGTGCCATTGTTATTGGTAGGGATTTGGGGAGCTGAATTTGAAGGGATGATGGGATGATCATGATGGATCATGTGTCCATGGCCATGTCCCCCACCATGAGTACTGTTTATCGGAAGAGGGATTTCTCCTTCATGACCTGAAAGTTCCATTTTTAATTTATTTTGGTTTTGTGTCTTTCTGTTTGGAGACCAAAAGAGATAACAAGACAAAGAGAAGAATTAGAAGAAACTTAAATGATTAGAGCTAAAAGTTTCTTATAATCCTAAAATTGATTTTCTTTTTTGTCATTTGTCAACTCTTTGGGAGACTGTTAACTATTTATGAATCTTGACATGAAAATTTCTTTTCTTTTTGAAAAAAAAAAATCCTTTCTTGAAAACCCTTAAAAAAGATTGGGAAAATTGCGACACTACTGTTCAAGGCAATTGATGAGAAAATGGGAAATTCTTTAGATCAAAAGCTGAAACGAAAAGAAAAGAAAAGAAAAGGGTAATAAAAAACCTCAGACCTTGAGCAATATCTATCTCGTAATCTTTATAAAATTCAAAGGTCAATTAACAAGGAAAAAGAAAGAAGAAGCAAAATTCAAGAATTCTGTAGATAGAAGCTGGCAACGAGAGCAAACCAATATAAGCAAAACAACAACTCTTTCTCTCCACACATTTCTATTCCCTTGAAAGCGAGAAAGAGGGTCAACACTGAAACAAGAAAATGATAGAAGAGGGGAGAGTGGAGTGTGGCTAACACTCTAAAAATGGAAAATGGCTTAAAGGCTATGAAGAAGAAATCAAGAACTCAAGAAATCCCACTTCATGTTAATTCTCCTTAATAATCAATCTTGAAGGGTTTCTAATTTTGTTTTTGCAAAGAAGAAGAGAAACAATGAAGAAATTTGAGTAAGAGAAAGAGAAAATAAGAGAGAGAGTTTTGCAGGTGGTTTTGGGTAGTGAAGCAGTACTTAACAAGGAGCTTATGCTTATAGTAGGGTTCAAACTCAAGAAAAAAAATAAAAAATAAAAAAATAAAAGCAAATTTATTTTCTTGCTTTCTTTTTTCTTTTTTCTTAGGAAAAAAAAGATAGAGAGAGAGAGGGGAATAGAGTAAGTTTCAGTGAAGGAGATTAAAGGTAGGGTGTGATTGCTTTGCTTGCACTATCAAGCATCAAGTGTTTACGCCATTCGGAGAGCAGTGTGTCAGAGAGAGTGGAGAGCCATAGAGAGAGAGAGAGAGAGAGTAGCAAAAAATTTTTGACTACTAATATATTCAATTTAATTGATTTCTTACCAAATTTTTATGTTAATTAAGTGTTGAAATATTTAATAACTACTAATTACAAAATTATTAGGGGTGTGCAAAAACCGAACCGATCCGATTAACCCGACCAACTCGAACCGAACCGATCAAATCGGGTGGGGTTAATCGGGTTAGTAGGGTCGGTTCGGTTTTGGATATTAGGAGTATTTCAGGTTCGGGTCGGGTGAAACCCGAACCCGACCGAACAACCCGAATTTAAAAAAAATAAATAAATAAATTAATTTCTCTAAAATATTAATTAATATATAATATATATTTAATGTAATTTTGAAATTATTAGTTTGTTGTATTTTTAAAATATTTTTTATGGTATATAATATTATTTATTTGTATTAATTTAGGATTTTAATTTAAATATATAAATTAAAAAAATAAAATTTTGGGTTATTCGGGTTATTCGGGTCGGGGCCCGAAAAAATCGGGTTATTCGGGTAGGGGCCCGAAATTTATTTAGGGTAGGGTCGGATGAGGAAAATAGGTAATTTTCGGTTTTCGAGTTAATTGGGTTCGGGTCGGGTTCACCCGAACCCGACCGATGCACACCCCTAAAAATTATAGATGTTACTGTGTCTACAAAACATTGAAACAAAAATTTTGAGACTTGTATATGTGAATTCAATAAATAAATGATTATCGAAAAAAAATTATAATTCTTTAAACAATATGTGGTTAAATATTTTTATACTTTTCCGTATTTTTCTAATATATTCTCAAATAATATGTAGTTTTTCATAAATTTATATTATATTAACCAAAATAATTTTTTCTTTAATTTAAAAATTATGAGAATTAAAAAAATGAAATTATGATTCACATACATTTAAGATATTTAATAAATAAAAATATAAAATATAAAAAATTTAGTAAATTTGTTGTTGATTACAAATCAATTGAATAAGGGCATATTAATTTTAACAACTACGTCTAATTAAAAAAAAATATGTGGTAGGATAAACTAAAATGAAAAATAAGCATATATTTATGGGACGGAGGAAATACATAATTATAATAGTGCCAATATATATATATATATAATATAAATGTGTTTTTACACATGATTTCACTGGACTGGAATGGAGTAAATAAAACAGATTTAGATAAGAAATCATCTGATATTAATGGCTTTGTATGGAAGTAGAGTTAATTTATCTTGTTTGTTTGGGGTGTGTGAGCATGCACTTATTTATTTCACCAACTTAATTATCAACACCATCATTTATTTGGAGTAGAGAAGGCTAGGGGCCATGCAATTCATGTGAATTTTCTCTATTAAATTACAGTCAAAATGTTCTAGAATCAATATCTGTAAAAAAAATTCTTAAATCAATAAGACTTTGCCTATATAACAAAGTGCTATTGATTTAATTCACTCATTTTCTATTGATTAAAAGGAATAATTAGTTCTTTGGCTGGGAATAGAAAGCTAAATTAGTGCATTTTGCCTTCAGAGTCCAGACTTACTGTTGATGGAAACAGTAATGAGGTTTTCTACGTATAAATATAAATATAAATATATTGTATTTTGTGATCAAAAGGATTCGATATGACAATGATGTTCCCTTGGAAATGCAGAGGATAATTGCATTTCCTTCAGACTTACCACATGGAACGTTGAAGAGAGAGAGAGAGAGAGTTATAAAACTAAAGGCAAAGTTAATTAAATGATTAATTGTTAGATTAATTAGTTTTAATCCTCCAACTAAATTTGTTTGAACACCTTGGATAAATATCAAAAATTAGTGGAATATACTTTCCATGATAAAATCAGATGATATTAACTTATTCTCCTTTTAATTTCATATTTGAATTTTGAGTATAAAATATCTTTAAAGAAATTGATTTATTACAGAAATTTTGATATCATTTTATGGGTTTACTCAATATTAATTCACACCAGTAACACTTCCATTATCAGTTGTATAAAAAATATTTAGTAAAAGAAAATATATCGTAAGTGCTAAATGATATTTTTTTTTATTCTTACATTTAACGGTCGATTGAAGACATAATGAATAGAAATTAATTAATTTCACAATTGATATGTTCTTATATTACTTAAACCATAAGTTAATTAGATGGGAGATTAGCAGTAGTGGGGTTCTTAATCAAGTAGTATCTTTGTGATCAAGAACTCGTTTAAAAAGCAAGATTCCAAGCAACAGATGTTAGAATTTCAGACCCCATATATATTGATCGAAAATTAAAATAAAAAAAATATATAAAATAAATAAAAAGAAAAAGAGTAATTGATTGTAAAATTTGTAGTTTAGTAAAAAAAAATGCTTTAATTATCCAAAGAACTTTATTCCTCATTATCCATGCCTTTATTCCACACTCTTCACCACATTTATAAACTTTATCTTTCTTTAGTTTTTTGTTTTTATCTTTTTTGTCCCTTTTTCTCTTAATTCTTCTACTCACGCTTTTTCTTTCTTGCTTTTCTTCATCTCTCTTGGTTTTTTTATTTTTTTTTATTTTTTCGTGTAATATTATCTGAAATTTACTTATTTCATTAATTCGAGTTGAATAAATTTATAAATAAAGATAAAAAGACTCCTTCCTATTATTTAAAAATGCTTCGTGATAATTTTCATTATTATTTTTTAAGTTTGAAGACGGTTTTAGGAGTGCATGGTTTATTTTTTAAACCCAATCTATTAAATTCAATTTTTAAAATTAAAGTTTTACAGTATATTAACAATCGGTTAATTACAGACCTTTGAGTAATCTTTAAAAAAATTAAATATAAAAAATTTCAATCCAGCCATTACAGTAAAATATAAAATTTTCAAGTCTTAAATATAAAATAAAAGTTATTCAAATTTAGTAATAATATACTAAAATAAAATTACATAAATATTAATTTATTAGTTATTCACTTTTTCATATTAAAATTATATATATATATAAAATTTTCATGTGTGAGTATATCTTACAAAAATATCATCCAGCAAACCGTGTATTTTTTTTAATAAGAAATCTAACTAAATAAAGCACAAAAACATCAAAATATATAAACCTTATTACTGAAGAATTTCACATCTGTAATAAATCCTTCAAAAATATTTCTAAAATCCATAAAAATCTGAAACAAAAATTAAATTCAAGTGCAGAAATTGGTTAATTATGATAATGGCTAAATTAGGGTCCACAAGAATAAACGGTGTTGATGATAGCACCTTATCACAATTTTCAAGATGTTCAAAGACAAAAATTTTTGGGTTAGAGAGAGAGAGAGATACATATGCATCAATCTTCATCACTGCCAGCCCAAATTCTCTGTTGCTTCTCAGTCTGTCTTCAACCATACAAAAACTTTATTATAATAACAATAATAATATTACTCAGTTAAATTGCATTAAATCACTCCTGTTAATAATAATAATAATAATAATAATAATAATAATAATAATAATAAATTTTCAAATACAGTACTTCCTTCATTTTTTTATCTGTCACTTTAAAATAAAATTTAAATTCTATTCATTTATCATTTTTAAACTTTTAATATAATTTAATTTATTTTTTTAATTTATTTTTCTTTTTCAATAAAATAAAAATCAATCAGATTTGATAATTTAATTTTAATCACGTAATTTAATACCAAATTTAAGTTTATTTATTATTTGTTAATCATAATAAAAACAATAAAAGTGACTTATAAAAAAACGAAGGGAGTAATTAATTAACAAAACCATACATTGTCATGTCATGTCTATTCTTTCCGGGAAAAAAAGAGTTCTAGAATTTGTATTTATGCTGCCATGATTATAATATATGCTTTTGGATGTAAAAAAAAAAAAAAATCTAATATCATCAAACAAAATCTAAATTTTAGGTGTGAATGGCATTTTGTATTTGAAGTAGATGGCAAATGATTTCATTTCATTTCATTTATTTCTCTTAGATTGCTTGGAATTTTATTTTTTGTATAAAAGGGTTGGAGATTATTGATGCCAAATGATACCGTAACATGTTATTCGCATTCAAAGCTGACACAAATATGCATGTTAATATAATGAATTTCAACATAATCTAATCACCATTCTCCTTTTTCTCCATCAACTCAAATCCAATCATATTTTAATTAATGTTTCTATATATATATATATATATATATATATATATATATATATATATATATGTTTTTACTTATTATTCCAAATCTTGGATTAGATACATCTATCAATTGAATCCAATATATTTTTTATCTCATTAAAATAACTTAATTTTTAAATATTTTAATTAAAATCACTTTAACTAAAAAATACTAACGTGAAATCTTCAAAAACATGCCACGAGCAGTGTTACAAGTTGATGTATATTGCTATATTGGCATTATGTATTGAATTCATAATTTTTTTAATAAATATGATTTTAATTTAATTAAATTTAGTAACCATACATGAAAATAATACATAAATGTTTATCTTTAATACATGCTTAAAATTTCTTCTTTATATGTATATATTTTCCCTTGCCTTGTAAGGGACATGGCAACCTAAGAAACAGACTGTCAGTGTATTTATCTCATACTGTAGGACCTAAGAAAATAATATCTTTTTTTTTTTAATTGAGCTCTATTTTGTAAATTTTAAAGTCTGAGAAAAAAAAATGAAGGGTTTATGGTTTTACCCATTTCATACTTCTTAAATCAAATAGCAAAGAACTAATTTTTTCTTTTTGTTTTGTAGATTAATTTTTTTTTATTGGCACTTTAAGATATGATTAATACATAATTAAGGAAGATGCTTTTCATTAGAATTACCTGAGTTATAAAGAGCTGAACTTTTTGTCAATTTAAAAAGCATTCAATTTATTAATTATTAGTCAACTAGTTTCACATATTCTCAAAATAATCAAGAAAATTTTATTACTTTAAAAGATTCAAACTTTATACATAAAAATAATCCCACCACCAACCAACCTATGTATGCATATAGAAATGTGTAATTTTATTGGTGCTTTGTCTTAGGAAACAAAGCTTCCTTAAAGATGCCAATCATTTAATATTTAAAGATCAAATCACATACCTCTAGAATTGGAATTTCACTTAGCCATGCTATGCATATGCTATGCCACTTCTCTTAAAGACAGCATAAATAATTACAATTATTTTATTTCCATTTTAGGGTACTATGGATGGAGTTTTGAGGTATTACCCATTAGGAACCCTTTTTATCTTTTCTTTGGAAATTACTCAACAAAAATATGTCTTCTTTTTCACTAAATGACCACCACCACCACCAATATAGCTATCATTAATTCTTGCTAACTTCACACTCATGCTGGCATACTTTTTTTTCCTTTTTCCCTTCTCTTTTTTTCTTTCAAAAATATATATTTAATTATTTTCTTTCTTACAAAAAATAATACTCTTTTCCTTCTTTATTTTTAATGTTTCTTTCCACTCTAAATATTAATTTTCCAATTTTAAAAAATATTAATTACTTATACGATCATGAAATTATATGGATTAGACCTGTCAAAATTTGATCTAAGTCATATCACTTTTATTTTTTGATCAAAATCTAATTCAATAATGTTCTATTTATGATCCTATCCGCTTGAACTGTCAAATGACTCAAGTCAACCCGACATGTAACTCATTTGAATTACGATCTGTTTGGATTATTTTATATGTATTTACAAATTTCAATTTTTTATATAGTGCAAATATAATTTTTAAAAATTTATAAAAAATTGAATGAAAATCTATTGATTTTTTTAACTGAATAATAGAAATGGTAAATAGATTATATTTGACAACAGATAAAAAATAAAAGTTTGCCATTTGTTTAAAACATATAGAATATATTATATCTCTTCTTATTATTTGCTTTTTAGGTTTCTTGAGCTTCAAATGTTCAGAATTTATAGCAATGTCTTCTCTTTCACTGTTGGGATTCTAAAACTGCAGTCATCATTCTTTCTCATTTGCCACTCATGGGGTGCCTATAACATTATTTTATGTATTTTTTTTCTTACTTCTAATAAGTATATGCTATTAATTTTATATCCAGCTATAATAAATATATAAATTAAGTCCTAAAATTTATATATAAAAAAAGATTATCTCATAATAAAGAGACATTTAATTAGTTTTAACTATAACAAGATTAGAACAGCTAGAGTCTATATAAATTTAAATTCAACATTTATTTCTAGCAATGAATACTGTCTCTCCTCTGGCATGAAAGATTTAATTAGATAGAACATTCTATATCTTGATTTGGAGTGAAATGCATGGATGACAAGTGATATTATTTGAAAACAACAATTAATTGAATCTATTTGCATTCTGGAACGATAGTTTAGATGTTGTGATTGCAAGGCCAATACTTCAGAAAGATTTTCTTTCTTTTTTTTTTTTTGGAAAACTTCAGAAAGATTTTCTATGATTCGCATTAATTGTTTTCATGCGTCTAGTCAATTCACCATAAATACTAATTCATTACATAAATCAATTCATGTAGTCATGAACTTCTATACTCCCAAATAAATTTCAAACATAGTATAATATATTATGATTAGCTTCCTCATGCAAACAAATACATTCTATAGCAATTAGCTACCAATACTAAATATTATTATTTGAGCTAAAATTCAATAACAACCAAACTTTAATTTGAGATCTATTATATGAATTTTTTGTTTTAAATTTTTATGTTTAAACATACATCTGCCTCGAACTACAATGTAATTTTAGATATACATAAATCGTTTATTTTTTTTTTTAAAGTTTGAATATGATATTTTTTATAACATAATGAAATATAGAATAATTTTTATTCGTATATAAAATGGAAATTGATTGTGAGTTATATATTTGAAGTTAACAAGAAATTGACACAAAATAAAGTGAAAAATGGAAGGGAATATTATCTTTTAAAATATGTTGTTGTTAGTGAGCTTGTGAATGATAGATTAGAAGTTGGTTGTGGGGTCAATAGAAAGAAGAGAGTTGGATACTAACGGATTGTGCAAAAGGAAAGGGATAATTAATTATAAATATTTTTTTTGTTTGTATAAATTTTATTCTTTTTTTTTTTTGGTTTGAATGTGATATTAAATGTTTGGGTTTGATGCCCTTAAATGTGAGGGCTTTAAGTCCTAAGTCCAGACAAAATTTTAAAAGTGGTGGGAATGTTCCCAACGGCTACCATTTGCTTTTTGTAATGTTTTGCAAAATTTTAAAAATAGAAAAAAAAATTTTGAAGATTCTGTAATCACATATAGGGACCCATAAACAGAAAATTATAATCAGTAACAAGACAAAATAACTTGTGAAAAGGACTGTCAAAATTTAATTGTGCCATAGGAATGCGGTTAATTGTGTACATAGTAATGTCAAATGTAGTAGGTCAAAATTTTGATAGAACATTGGCACGATGCATGAGGGCAAGATCGGTTTTGATAATGTGATGGTATTTGCATTCAGCACAATCGTTTTGTTCAGATGTATAAGGATAAGAGATACGATGATTAATGCCATGTGTACTTAGATATTTCGTGAGACTATGAAATTTCCCTCCCCAGTCCAATTGAAACGATTTTATAGGACAACCAAAATCGTTTATATTCTTTATCAAGCAGAAAATTGGACTACTACATTAATATTTAGTCAATTGAAACGATCTGTCAATTTTCAAGTCAATTGAAACGATGATTAATGCCATGTGTACTTAGATATTTTGAGTTCTCCATAGAAAAAAAAAATTGGAGCTAGTCAATTTTATGGTTAATTGACTTGAGAGACTTGCAGAAAATGGAAAAGACGATAGGTGTGTTAGTTGGGAGAAGGTTGTTACGGGACTGGTTGAAGAGATTTCAACGGATGAAGTACTCATGGTGATTTTGATTTTTAAACCCTATTAGAGCTCTGATACTATGTAAGTTTTGAAGAAACGACGACTCTATTATTTACAAAATAGAGTATTTTTACACAGCATAGTATAGCACATGTAGACATCTAAATACAGTAGGATACAATAATATGAGAGTCCTAATTAGAGTAGAATACTCTATCAACTTCCTCTGGTAAATATATATATATATATATATATATATATATATATATAGAAGAGCGAATATTATTCATAATTTGAAAGCAATGCAAGTCATCTATATATATATATATATATATATATATATATATGATAACAAATGTAGTTTAGTTTTGATATAAAAATTTATGACATTCATAATTTTTAGTATTTATATGCAAATTCTTATTCTATATATATTAACATGATACGTGACGATTCTAATCATTATTTTTTGTCCATATATGTATTGATGTGGCAAACACGACACGTGTCATGCTGACGTGGTATCATGTTGGATGTTATATGCACATGTTATGATAATCGGATATGCCAACTAAATTTTTTCGGTATTTTTCTTGTTGGAAGCCAATCAAAATAATTTTATTGTGCATATTCATAAATTTCAGTAATTTTTATCAATTTTTTTTATTTTTGTTGTGAAATTGATCATAAGTTTAGTGACTATAAATAAAATAAACCCTTAAAAAGATAAACTGCATGTTTAATTTATAAATAAATATGATATGTAGATGATAAGAGAATTTTTAGGGTTTTGAGAATTGACAAAGGATATGCAAGAGGGGACCATAGTATTTCGATTCTATTACATAATGCATACAGCTCAAGAACCAAAACCAGAGAGATCTCATTCTTTCCATTGATCCAGCAAAAGTTATAAAGAAAAAACAAATTGATAATTTGATATGATGAAAAAGAGAATGTTTGCTTTAATATGTTCTCTTCTTTTCTTGGAATTTTGTTTTTAGTGTTTTTACATCTTTATTCTCTTCTCTCTTATCTCTCAATTGCTCTTGTTGAAAGGGAAATTAAAGCTAAAGCATATATATATTTTAGGGCAGTCAACCTTTTTTTTTTTTATTAGTTCCAACTCCCAAGATCTTGTCCCCTACTTTCTTAGTTACATTTGAGTATTAGGCTGTTGCAAATGCACTATCTTTTAGCCCTATCTTATCCTTAATTTAATTTCATAAATTAAATCAATAATATATTATTTTATATAATAGATTTATTTAACGTATTATCCTGTTATTATATTAAATACCATAAAATTTTGAATTTAAATTTTATTAAAATTCTTTATAAAAAAAGAAATATGTAAAATTTGTTAATATAGTGGTAATTAGAACAGTGGATTTGGGCGATCCCATAAAGACACAGAAAGGGAAAGACTGAAAACGCATGCTTATTTATTTTTAATTTTAAAAATAAAAACAACTCCGCATGAGGAAAAGAAACTGTAAGCATAAGCTTTTCTGTCTCTCTGCTGCAATCCAATCTTTTTATTTTGTTTTTAACTTTTTACCTTAACACGGTTTTGTTTTTTTTTTTTTTGGGCCCTAAATTTAAATCTTTTAATTAATAACTATTAATTAACTTAGACATAAAAAAGATGATTCATTACGTTCAGTGTTATTCAAATGTAAACCGTTGGATAAAAAATTAAAATATATATATATATTAATTTTTGATTCCTAGGTGTGTTTGATGATTAACATGGTTTATTAAAAAAATCATAGCAAGGATGATGATAATAACTAAATTATTAAATGAATGAAAGGAATTTAGTTGGCAAAGCTGATTTGAAGGGAGAAGAGGTTAGCAATTATGGAAGTCAAATCATTACAAGATGGAAAGAAAGAAAATGTTGAAATGGTGAGTACTGTGATAGTAATACTATAGCATACAGAAGCAACAGAAGGCTGTACTTACGGCTGACGAGACTTTACCAACCTGACCAAACACTTTAATCTTCTATGAAAACAATGCCAATCTACTTCTACATTCCTTTTTTATTTTTTATTTTAAATAAAATGTGTTTGTTTATAGCAAATTCGTCTCATTAAATAAAATAATAATCTAATAATGAATAGTTGTATAATTGATAAATCCAGCCAGATAGAAGTTACGAGCTCTCTGCCACGGCCTGTAATTGTTTTGGATCTTGTATGAACAAAATATTGATAATTTAGCAGCATAATGTTTAATATCGAAGTGGGGCAGAAGTGATAAGTTGGTGAGGACAGAGGGCAAACTGAGACGTGCAAGTAAAAGCCCAGTGAAGTGACAATCTAAAGGGCATCCTGTAGTACCATTGTGGCAGGGAAAATTGCAGAAACTTTTGCATTTCTGTGAATGAATTATTTTCCCTTACCTCCATTTTTTTTATTTTTCACATGAACAGGGGAAGTTGCTGTGGGAATTGGCCCCTCAACATGAAAGATTCTGACCTCATGTTTCTGATTCTCGGTGTCTGACCATCCAGAGTCTGCCACTCATATGACTTTCTTTTCATAAATATTCACAATCTTTTTTTCACTATACTGTAATTGATAATGAACGGTTACTTTAAGATCTGTCTGTGCCCTGGATTCAGACAATAACAGCACAAGTCAATATTGAAGTAATTCTCGGTAAGCTGAGTTATGTCTTGAAACTTCTTTTTCTCCCGAGTTGCCAGCAAGAGATTGTAATATACATTGGAATTCGTCATCTGATTCAGTATTCTCAGGCTGGCAGATTTGGTTCAGCATCACATTTGATTAAACATTAAAAAAAAAAAGAAAAAAGACCTAAGAGCTCTCAGCCACGCCCAAAACTTGCACAACCTTGTAGAGCTATTTCTTCACAAGGCAAATACTTGTACATGATATACACAAAACCATCTCTAATTCCATAAGATATAATATCCTAAAGCACGGGCAATTTTGTCATCACTTTGTTACGAAACAATCCTGAGATGCTCAAACCTCAATCTTTCATAAACATTTTTCTGAACTCATCGTTTGACTTCGGCTTCTCATCCCCCTCTTCTACAGTTCTCGGTTTGCTGGCCTTCCAGCCCAGTGGCTTCACATTCCTCGGCACTAAAAATGTGCTTTTCCGCTTGGGCTGGATGTTATTGTCCTGGTCAGGAGCAGTAGGGGTTGATGTCTGAGCTTCCTTAGAATCCCCGGAAGTCTCAGTGGACATTTCGGACACAGATCCCCTCTCTTTTCCGTTTTGGTCAGTGGTGTGTGCTGCGATCACATTAATAGGAAAAACAATTATACATGAGAGAGCAAGTATGGACAAGGCAGAATCAGCACTGACTAATTAAATTGACAAGTGAACATCTATTCATGCAGGTGATAAGTGTTATAGTAGCAGACAAGCCCCTTTAGGATGAAGTGAAGAGCCAAAGCAACTAGGGCGATACAT